>JBAMNC010000503.1:0-571947 GCA_037902135.1 Cetoscarus ocellatus
GGTGGCACATTTGTCCTTGTGATAGAGTAACATGAAGAGAAACTACAGAGGAAGACATGTTGTGGTTGTTGTTATCAGATTTGTCTGGAAATAGTACCTAACCAAAGCGGCTTGGTAGTGGAAAATTAAGCAGGTGTAAACATGTTTTTACGGTTTATATTCTGTCACAATTCTTTTAATTAAACAGAACATTCAGCACCATGAACAGCGATGTATAGCATTAGCGTCTGTTCTGAGATTTCTGAACAGAGAGAGAACTGAGCTGTGACACTGTGGCTCACATTCAGGCTCATGCCATGTGCCGCACACAACCACACTTAAAAAAACCTGAACTATCCCTTCAAGCTGACTGAGTTTGAAGAGGAAAACAGGATCTGGGTTTCTGAAGCAATGTTAATTTTGACAGCACTTTTTAATTTAGTTGTAGTTGTAGTCTCTTGCCTAAAATATCTTTTAGTTTCACTCATAATTTAGTCATCTAAATTGTTGTTGTGTCTAATTTTAGTTGATGAAATTTCAAAACATTTTAGTCGATGAAATCTACTGTAAATTTAGTCGACTAAAATATGAAGTGTTAAGGGTAAGGCATTTTTTTGATGTGTCCTTGAATTTTTGAAGTCATGTTTTACACTTGGATAAAATCAGACATCTAATAACCCTTTATTGATTGCTAGTAAAGTCTGAATGTATAAATGAACAGAAACAAATTTTCCTTTTGTGTGAAATGCAGTCACCTTTATTTAGGCTACCTGGCAGAGCATCTCAGTTACAATACCAGAACTGACAACAAACAGTGAACCTGCTCTACATGAATATATCAATTCATAAAGAGAGGAGCTCTGATTGGATCGCTCCACAACTTATCCCACCACCACCAAGCTAAGGCAGCTGTGATTGGATGTCCCTCTTAACTCGTCCAACCTTTCCACACAACCAAAGTAGCTGTGATTGGATATATTCCTAACTTGTCCCTACTTTCTACATGATGAAATTAGGTCTTATTGTATTAAGTCTCTGTCAAACATTTTCGTGTAGTTTTTTTACTGATATGAAGGTGTCCAGGAATCTCTAAATGTGGTCCAGGTAACAGACACCTGTCCTTGAATCCTGCACACGCTCTTAAATGGTCAGCTCTGTGCAGGACCTCCAGCATACAGACCTAAATGTCAGACCATAAGTGAAATGTACTCTGTCCTTAGTACACACCAACACACTCCTGTGAATGCACCTGAGCAGGTCTTTCAGTAAAGGTCATCCATCATGTCATGTCCTCTGAGTGCGTGTGCCCGCCGTGCCCCCAATTTCAGCCTTCGTCTCCGCTCGTGCTTTTCTTTTATTTGTCTCACAGTCGAGCTAACGTGTGATGAGAGCTCCTCAGCTGCTCGGTTTGTCCGTTTGCATAACACACTCGTGAGAAAAACACACACTCACAGACACACAGGCGGTCTGAGGAGGATCTGGTTTTACACTCTGTCACATCTAATACGTCAATCTGTGTCCCAGATCGGAGCACATCACCAAACACAAAGGGAGGGAACAGTGATCTCGTCTAGTCAGCAACATTTCTATTCTTGGTTTCGTCTGTTTCAGACTGTTTTTGTGGAGTCACTTAACAGTTCTGTATTAAGTTTCACAAACCTGGACCACCCTCTCCTGTTTACATGCCTGTGAGATAAACAAGAGACTGTGAGGTCCAGTGGAGCTTCAAGAAGTTCCTGGTTAAATATTAGGGGTGGGGGGAAGCTTCATGAGAGACATGTAGTATCAGTGACCTTGACCTTTGGCCTGCAAAATGTAGTAGATTCATACTACGGTCATACATCTTTGAGCCCTCTTGTAATGTCAGGATTTCACACATTTGCATTGCCAAGCTAAGGATGATGATGAAACTCCATTATCTTGACCTTTGACCTGATTAGGTCATTTTAAGTATTGAACATTAGTGTGGACTCAGTTACCTTGATCTCTGTCCTATGGCCTTCAAGATCTACTTTATCCTCGAAGAAGTGGACATTTGTACAAAGTTTGAGAATCTCTGTGTGTTGCATACACAGGAACAAAATGTTTATAAAAAATTTTTTACCTTGACCTTTTGACCTCTGATGCCCAATATATGAGTTTATCTATGGCGATTGTATTAGATATCACAAACCTGGACCACCTCCTCCTGTTAACATGCCTGTAAAATAAACAAGAGCCAGACTGTGGGGTCCAGTGGAGCTTCACGAGGAAGTTCCTGGTTAGATATTAGGGTTGGGGGAAAAGAATCGATACATTATAGTATTCGATATTTGGCTTGCTGATAGTTTATCAATTCACAGCCATCAAGTATTGATTTTTAATTCTCTAATTTCCAACATTTCAGGAAAAAATCTTGTTATAAATCTTGTTTTTGCTATGAAGTTTTTGCTGCTACTACTCTGTCTCTGCCTGAGTGGTGATGTTTTATATCTACATGCTTTTCAGTGCCTTCTTTGTATAAAACTGGCTAATAACTTTATTTGAATAGCACATTTAAACTTTAACAAGCTGTCAGCAAAGTAGAATAGCTGAAGAACAAAATGAAGTACAATTTAAATCACACAAATGACAGAATAAATCAAACACGATAAGAACTAAGAGAAGAGACGATTGATTCTCATGGGAGAAAACTATTTAAAGGAACATGAGGAAAACCTAAGACCCAAATTGGGCACAATAATCCAGGCCCATGTGCCCAATATGGTCCAAAAAGCACAAAGGGCCCCCGATCCGTAGAGCTAGAACCACGGGCATTGATACACAGAGAAGTGTAGTGACTAAATGTGCAACTACACCCCAAAGAAAGTGCAAGCTGATGCCCTGGAGCAGTCCCCAATGGCAATCGAAGGTCTCCTTTATTCCCCAACCATACCAAGCCGCTCAACTCAGACCGCCAGTGCCCACTCCCCTGGATCCCCAGCTCCCTCTTCCCCCCCTACAAGAAGAACCTGTACCTGTGTCATAGGAACCCAGATAGAAGCAGGAACCCAGTAACATCAAATGAGACTATTAGGACCAAAATAAAAACACAAAAACATAAAAAAGAAAAAAAGGCAATAAAAGGGGTAGAAGCAGAAGACGGGAGAATCAATAAACAACATTGTTGAGGCCAATTCATGGATGCAGCCATTCTGTTGTGCAGCTGTTTAATCTGCTGCAAGAATTGAGGCAACTTCGAGGGGAAAGGGGCTCCAGCTGGTATTAGCAAGGTGTATCTAATAAAGTGGCCAGTGAGTGTAGAGCTGAGATCAGACAGATCAGGCTAATGCTATTACAAGAGCAATCATGGCTGCCCTGAGCCTTCCTGGACGATGCTTTTGTGCTATTGTGTGCTAATGCTTCTGCAGACAGCCTCTAGTGGACACTTTAGGAACTGCACTGGCCTCACTTTTCAGCACTGGAGGTCGTCCTTTGGTTCTACTCTAAACTGGAAAACTGAACCAGGACTTATTAAAACTCTGATATTCCTGAAGATGTAGACCACCTGAAGTGCACTCTGTTGCTTCAGAGCCGAGCAGATGAATCAGACCTGCTCCAACGCCGTTCAGAGAAGGCGTCCTGTTTCTCACTGACAGTCTAAATTTCATCACCCGGCTGACTCCTCACACCCCTCACGCTGTGAAGTCAGACTGATCATCAGGAGAGTCTGATTGAACACAGCAGTACGTCATTAGACCTCATTATAGAAGATCAAAATAACGAGCAGCTGATTTGTCTCTCAGCTTTGTATTTAGAGCTGCAGGGTTTTGTCTAATCTTTGCCATAGTAGGTCATTTTAATCAAACATTTACATATAATCACAGTGACCCTCGAATAAATTAGACCCACTCTGGAGGAGAAAACACCAAACAAATCAAGGTTTTTCACGTCAAAGCCTTGAAAAATGTCATTTCATGAATCACTTCGGCCTTGGATATTTGTTTTCTGAAACCTGCCCACACAAACCTGGCGGACATTTCTGGCATTAAAGGTGAACAGTTTTGTCTGCACACAGAAAACAAAGTGACCCAAATTCACACTTTGATAAAAAAAATAAATAAAAGCTGTGTAACAAATAAAAGCATCAGTATGAAAGCTGGGAGAGGACTAGAAAACAAGTTTGACAGGTGACCCAGAGGTGAGATCAGGCCTTTCTCCATGAGGCAGCTTGTTATTACTCTGCTTTGTAAACATGTGGATGTGGATGAGGGGTCTGAGTGGGCTGTTTGCACGTGTATTGAGGCCTTGACAGGTGCTTGGTAGATGGCTGAATAGATTTTTTGCTCTTACTATTCAAAAAGTTTGAATAACTCACATCAACAAACAAAAAAACTTTTAAATATTTTACTGCAAAACACACAGTACATAGCAGTTTAGCCATCCTTGTTGGAGACAATCAATATATCTTTATCAACAGCCTACATGCCACAGTCCTTTAAAGTAGCTGTAATCAAACCTCTTCTCACAGAAAATCTAACCTCGATTCAGGCACTTTAGCAAACTACAGGCCTATATCAAACCTTCCATTTACTTCAAAGATCCTCGAGAAAGTAGTGGCTAATCAGTTTTGTGACTTCCTTCAAAATATCAGCCCATTTGTGGACTTTCAGTCAGGATTTAGAGCTCACTGCAGCTCAGAGACGGCTCTAGTTAAAGTAACAAACAATTTACTCTCAGCTTCAGATGAGGAGCTTTTCTCTGTACTTGTCTTGATAGATCTTAGTGCAGCTTTTGACACCATAGATCATAACATTCTTCTACAGAGATTAGAGGAATTATTTGGGATTACAGGGACTGCCTTAAATTGCTTCAAGTCTTACTTATCTGATATATACCGATTTGTACACGTGAACAATAAGTCTTCTGTGTATACCAAAATCAGTTGTGGAGTTCCTCAAGGTTCTGTGCTAGGTCCAATTCTCAAGTCATTTCAGACAGCTACTGGTGCTGTAAGTCTTGGTGCCTGACTTGTTGTCCTTTGGTTAGATGTATTCATGAGAGACACACTAAGGGACATATAAAACTTAAAAAAAAAAAAAAATGGGCTCCATAAGGCAAATTGTGACCTCTCCAAGTTTTGTTTTAAATTGCCAAGTGTAGTCATTAAAGATATTAATGTTAACATTAGACTGATCTCTATCCATGGTTGTTCTGATTATACATCCATAGTAACTATCTTTACAACCCATATAGACATGAGGACCCTCTTTAGAATGAGATGCCACATCTCAAGGAGCTTACCTTCAATAATTTTATATTCAGCAGAGACAAATATGATGCTATACATATAAAGATTGATTGATTGAGTCTATATTCAACAGAGACAAATGATGAGGACAGATTTATGATCTGGACGTCCATGTGTTTGTCTCTGTCTAAAAGTCATATTTTTAGTCCCTTTGTCTCTACCTGTATTGAAACATCTCTGGATGTATGTATGTGTAAAAATATTTATTTCATATATACTTATGTATCTGCATATATGTGTATCTATAAAATGAAAAGTTTGGCTTCAGCCTGCTCTATTGTAAAGTGCCTTTAGATAACACTGGGCATCATACAAATAAAGATTGATTGATTGGTTGATTGATTGATTGATTGATTGATTGATTGATTGATTGATTGATTGACTGAAGCTTCAAGCTGCTTGCTGTAGTGGTGATTTTATCAAAACTGGACAAAATTTCTAAATTAAACAAGAAAGAACAACAGAAAAACATCTCTTCTTGAAAAAGTTATTTTCACTCCTGTTATGGCAGCTTTCACCAAGAGTTTGTGTTACAAACTGGCTTGTTAAGCAGCAGCCATCCAATTGCCTATAGGTAATATGATTGACAGACCGATCATCCAATCACCTTTGGGTTTGTTTTATATCGATGTCATGAAGAATTAAGGAAGTTCTGAAGGCAAGAGAGGATCCTATCCGGTACGAGCAAGGCGTACCAAATGTTCTGATTCAATGATGGGAATAGCTCTCTCATTTAAGACAGAGATGAAACTAACATTATTCCTCATAATTGACTAAATTTATTTCCCCATCCCTGTCTCCTCCTCTTATTCATTCAGCTCTGTTTCTGTTTACTTCTCCATCATCCCCTGATCTCACTCGACATCCTGTCTATCTGTTGTTGTTCTGCTGAGCACATTTGGACGCCCTCAGTGGCATTAAAAAATAACACGTGGCACTCAGACACAAAGAGCAGGAGTGTTTCACTAAAGGTCAACGCTACTTTGTCGCTTCCCCTGCACGCCCGTGTATGCCGGCAAAACAAACAAAAGATGTGCTTCAGATGGAAAGGTAAAGAGCAAACCAAAATGTGGTGAGGTCCATTTTCTTTACTCTCTCTTTTGTGCTTAAGGTGGCACTGTCAAATATTTGACCATGAAGGATTTATATTCTCAGAGATGAAATGACATGTTTGACATACTGTAAAGCCTAAAATCAATCCCTGAAGTCTTTTGCTGCTGTTTGACAATGCTGTTTGAGCTCTTGGAGAAATGTCTTCCTCCTCAGAGCTTCAGGTGCAGACAGCAGTCAGCCATAATAGATTTCTGAAACAAGTGAGAGCAGACTGTTAACTCAAGCCTCTTACTGACAGATTTGATTAGAAAAGATTTAATTTGGAGGCAGTAAAATAAAACTGTTATGGGGGTGAAAATGACCCATGAACTGTTCATAATATTTCACTAGGCCATTTGGGAAAGCCCATAGAAAGGGTTTGGGGGGAGCAATGGTGGCAGAAGGCACTAGGGACGGGACAGGGGACATGTGCCCCTCAGTTTCATAGTGACACTGATCCGTCCCCCCCACTTTCCCAGGATATGGGGACAAACATCGCCAGTAAAACAGAGGGTTAATGTCACTGATCGGGCTTTACTATGCTCTCTGCAGCACACTGAGAGACCAGCGTTAATGTGTTTCGACTAATGGTGCATTCAAGTTGTACACAAATGTCGGAATTTCCAGGCTCCATGTCAGAATTTTAACCTTCCACCCGTTTTAGGTTTTTAAAGCATAAAAGAACCACTGAATATTTGTTTATTGCATCAAGGCTTTATGACTTTGTCAGTAACCTCTACTTAAACTAAAAAAAAAAAAAGAAAAAAGAAAAACAATAAATTAAAAGTGCTCTGTTGAAATAGTGCCATCTGTGTTGTTAGTGTCAGTTTTGACCCAGTTATAAAAATAAGATTATAAAGCAATAATTAGAGCCAAAACTGAAATCATGGTGCATCTGAGAAGATAAACAGATAAATGTTCATATATGTTCACAAATATTCATGCTGATAAAGTTCTGCTAAAAAAAACTGCTTTGCCTTTTTTTTTTACATTAATATATATATATGGGTCAAAATTGATCCATCACACCATAGATGTTACTATAGTTAATAATAATAGAAAGGAAAAATGTATATACATATACCTCTACAATATGTGTTCTAACACCCCCTAGTAATAGTGAGGTAACAATACAGCCTCTTATTTATTGATTTGATTCTCTTGAGGTTCATTTTAAATTATTTTATCGAAATCAAGGGATATTCAGACAAAGAAAGGCCCAAAGGCCCACACCAAAAGATATTAAAACCAATATTTTCATGGAAAATAAAGCCTGAGAAGGTAACCAAGAGATAAGGGGGAAAAAAAACTGCATGATCGATAACTGTTTTTAGTGTAATTTACAGCTGATAGTCGGATTAATCTCACCAACCTGACATAGAATTCACGCCATCTGCTATTTATCTGTTACCTGCTACTTAACTTAGAAACTCCTTTGTCCCTCAGGCCATCAGACTGTACAACTCCTTACTGGGGGGGAGGAGGAGTAACAGGAAGAAGATGGGAAGGAGCAGTAGTCGTAGTAACCAGCCAGTAGCCATATTATATTTATTTTTAGTTTTTAGTTTAATTTATATTACTTTATTTTTATTTTCTATTATTTATTATTTAGATTTATTAATGTTTATATATAAAGCGAGATTTTATGTCTGCTATTGTTTTTTACTTTTGATATCCTGTTCTTTTATACCTTTTATAATACAATGCTACTGGAACCTTAATTTCCCTGACGGAGTCTTCCCAAGGGATAAATAAAGTTTTGTCTAATCTAATCTAATCTAATCTAATTACGTTAACAATACTTGCCTGTTTTGTTGTTCGTCTGTCAGGCTGGGAAGCGCTGGGAGCACTCAACTTTGGGGTTACATGGATCAGAGCTCCAAGTCATGACTTCCAGTTGAACACACCATTAGGCAAACTCTCACTCCCCAGGGTCCCAAAGAAGAACCAGTACGACTAGTGTCGAGGCCGGCCTTTGTTAAACTGTGTTCATTGTTTTTTTATACATGATTTCAAATAGGAGTTCTCCAATGGCTTTTTAGTGCAAACCACTGGCCCATAGGCTATTACAAAAGTGCTCGTTAAAGACCAAATTACACAAAAATAACTTGTTGACTTGAAATCACCTGCTGACAGCTTGGTCCCTTCATCTTTTCAAAAGCATATCTGACAGGTGATCGTACAGTCAATTATATTCTCTGTAGGCCACTCAGAGAATTTAGTAGGCGGGTGCTAATGGGCTACAGAACTTAAGTCACTTCGTAAACAAACTCTTGTAAACATGTCAAAAGTGGAGTAAGAATGTCCTTACTGTAGAGAGTTTGTAATGTTATTTGTTTTTCATTTAGCTCATAAGCTGATCTGCCCAACACATGGGTCGATTCAAAACAGAGCAGAAATGATGAAAATAATATTGATGCTGACAGCTTTCATGTTGCTCTTCTGTCGTGGTTCTCTCGTCATCTTTATGACCTCGTGAAGTCGGCTTTGTAGAAAAGAGGGCGGGTCTAAACTGGCCTACCTGTCTGCCATTAAAAAGTGTGTTACATTACGAAGGAGAGGGACCTGCCTGCAGGGACAAGGGCATTGTATATATACACACCGGAAGTACCAACACAAAGTTGGTCTTCTTTGTGTATATTATTATTATTATTATTTCTTTGTATTTTTTTAGATGTCCAAGTCAAGTTCTTAATGTTACCAGCATGATTGTGTAATGTTGTGTTTAACTGTATTCCAAATAAAATATAATTAAAGAATACTGACAATCTGGCAGTAGGAAAGTCTAATTATTACAGTCATTCAGTAGCTACACACAAAAATGAACACATCTCCAGACCCAGAAACTCCCTGTTCTGTGGCAGTCACACTTGTCTGGGGCCACTTTGTTGCTCATGATGCCTCCCTCATCCCAGAGGATCCCTGTTGGGTGAGGAAACGACCAGCAGGACCGAGGTCTGTTAGCTGAGCTTCTCTACGATGCTTTTGAACACACTGTGTGGAGAGTCTGGACTGTGTTTTATGAAGGCATGTTGCTAACATTTGGGCAATTGCATGTTAGCACTTAAAATTTCCACGATTTTATACAGTATGTATAAAATCCTGAAAATAACTATACCTATTATAGTAAATTAAATAGCTAATAAATTATACAGTTAAGAGTTATGATTCTATACAGTATGTATAAAATCATTACAATAACTATATCTATTATAAATATATGTATACTCCAGAATGGAGTGGCAAATAATATACATGAAGAAGACCAACTTTTAGTTTGTACTTCCGGGATGGTTTAGACATATAGCCGTCCCCTTGTACCTGCAGATGGGTAATCTTGTTATACAGTGCAAAACATAGTAAATCAGCTTGAACATGAAATAATTTGTCTTTGTAGTGTTTAACATTAAAAATATGTCGACAAGGATGACGTCCCAACTTCATTGGAATTAGGATTTGTATTATGGTGCTGGCTTGGCTGTATATGGATGTTCTTCATCGCTGATTCTGTGGTTGTGAGCAGGGGCGTAGAATTGGGTAGGGACGCTAGGGACACGTCCCTATCAATATTATGCCACTACCGCATGGTCCCTAACACAAAACACAAGCATTTTAACGCAAAATCACTCTTTACGTTGTCTTTCCCATCAGTTATTGAGGCCGCCCGCAGCACCGCATTTTCCCCTGGCCGCCAGCCACATTATACATTGTAGGTTAATTAAAGGGTATATTACGTTATAACTAAAAAAAAAAAAAGGCTTATATTTAATGGCGAAGAGATACACATTTTGGATATTTTATTTATTATCCATGTATTATTTGTGTGTTGAAAGGCAGCAACCGTTTAAGACCAACAATAAAAGTTTGTGGGGAAAAATACAAGAAAACCTCAGATTACAAACATGATTTTATATATTAATGTTGTTGGGGAATAAATTGCACTTAACGGTAATATAAGTGTGAAACTGTGTTTTCTCCTCAGACTAAAACCATACCATCAAAATTTATGATTGTTGCATCCCAAATTGTCCCATATGTCATGCATCAGTATATTTTTGTCAGGGGACAGATCGTAGAGATGGAGGACGAGAGGCTGGAGGTATAGTATATAGAATAGTTTTTTGAATATGATAGTTTGCTTGTTTGTTTGATCAGCTCTCCGTGACGTGAAAAAACAGCCATAAAGGTAAAACACATCAACTTTCAGCGGTGCCGCCTTGGAGCACTTTTATGTCCCCACTAATGTCTAAATCAAACCTATGCCCTTGGTTGTGAGTGCTGAGATCCAAAGGGGACCCTTGAAAGTTGTTGCCCAGGGGCACCGGGCCTCCTTTATCTGGTCCTCGTGGCAACTGATCATTTGCTCACTTTATGATGTTGTTATGTTTGTTTGTCTGCTTCCAATTAATGACCAGATTACTGATGAGGGTCTCCAGTCAGGGAAATGAGGGCAGAAGCAGAAGCAGAGCTGCTCTTCTTTGACTAGCAGTTGGCCCGATCTGATTCGATTAGATTAGATAATACTTTATTAATCCCCTTGGAAAACCTTCCTCAGGGAAATTCAGATTCAGTAGCAGTTCAGAGTATTACAGATTCATATTATTTATTTACACCAGTATGAATATCACCGTTACATTTTCAAGGCAAGATTACAGTACCATAATTATACTTTTGTCTTCCTCTTTAAACTCAGCACTCTCTAAACATTCTTACGACTGGTAACAAACTAGTTAAGTTAAGGTCTTACTTTTTTTTCCGCTGTACCGGGGCCGTGGCAATCAGCAGCAATGTACCAGTAACTGATGTGACCGCCCTCCTGACGTTAGTTAAGGGCAAACGACATGCAGCAGCAGTGACAACGTCTTCTTCTCTGTATTTTTAAAGCCTTAGTGTGGAAGATTCCAGGTTTCTGCTCTCTAGTGCCCTAGACGTAGCGGTCGTTGAGTGTAACTGCACTGTCGTAAAACAGAGCGCCTCACACCAACGTGCATTTGTTGACAAACAGAGGGAGGTGAAGCGAGCCGGCAGGACGTCCTGAAAGACAAATAAACCATGCGGACTGATAAGGTACAGTCTGATCATGTTTCTTTTTAAATAAATCACTTTTCAAGCGCCAGCTGTCAGTTGGTAGCTCAGCGTTTGCAGGTGTGTAGCCTACTGTAACTGACCGTAGCTCGTAGGCTGTGCCTAATAAATTGGACTTGGCGTTTATTTGTCAAAATGTGCTGCTACACCCCTTATTTGGGACTTGGCGATTAATTGGAACTCGGCGTTTATTTGGTATTTTACGATATATATAAAGATATATCTAAACAAAACTAAAAATAAATATATAAATAAAATAAAAAATATAATAATATGTATATATGACTACTGGCTGGCTAATGCTCCTTCCCATCCTCTGTCTTCCTGTTACTCCTCCCCCCCCAGTGAGGAGTTGTACAGTCTGATGGTCTGAGGGACAAAGGAGTTTCTCAGTCTGTTGGTCCTGACCTTGAAGGAGCAGTCTGGGGCTGAACAGGCTCCTCTGGTTGCTGATGACGGTGTGCAGAGGGGGAGTTGCATCGTCCAAAAAGTCCAGCAGTTTGTCCAGTGTCCTCTTCTCTGCCACAGTCACCAGAGAGTCCAGCTTCATGCGGACCACAGAGCCGGCCCGCCTGATCAGTTTCTCCAGCCTGGATGTGTCCCCCCCCCCCCAGCACACCACAGAGTAGAAGAGGACACTGGTTACCACAGACTGGCAAAGCATTTAAAGGAGTTTCCTGCAAATTTTCATCATTGCTTAGGAACCGTGGGCAGCCACGCCTCAAAGAAGTTTGTAAAGTACAACACAAAGGACATCAAAGGCAAAGTCTTAAAGAACCTTGTAAGATAGAACCTAAAGGACATCAAAGGCAATAAAGAACCTGGTAAGATAGAACCTAAAGGACATCAGAGGCATAGTCTTAAAGAACCTGGTAAGATAGAACCTAAAGGAAATCAAAGGCAAAGTCTTAAAGAACCTTGTAAGATAGAACCTAAAGGACATCAAAGGCAATAAAGAACCTGGTAAGCTAGAACCTAAAGGACATCAAAGGCAAAGTCGTAAAGAACCTTGTAAGATAGAACCTAAAGGACATCAAAGGCAATAAAGAACCTGGTAAGATAGAACCTAAAGGACAACAAAGGCAAAGTCTTAAAGAACCTAGTAAGATAGAACCTAAAGGACATCAAAGGCAATAAAGAACCTGGTAAGATAGAACCTAAAGGACATCAAAGGCAATAAAGAACCTGGTAAGATAGAACCTAAAGGACATCAAAGGCAAAGTCTTAAAGAACCTGGTAAGATAGAACCTAAAGGACATCAAAGGCAAAGTCTTAAAGAACCTGGTAAGATTGAACCTAAAGGACATCAAAGGCAAAGTCTTAAAGAACCTTGTAAGATAGAACCTAAAGGACATCAAAGGCTATAAAGAACCTGGTAAGATAGAACCTAAAGGACATCAAAGGCAATAAAGAACCTGGTAAGATAGAACCTAAAGGACATCAAAGGCAAATTCATAAAGAACCTGGTAAGATAGAACCTAAAGGACATCAAAGGCAATGTCTTAAAGAACCTGGTAAGATAGAACCTAAAGGACATCAAAGGCAATAAAGAACCTGGTAAGTTAGAACCTAAAGGACATCAAAGGCAAAGTCTTAAAGAACCTGGTAAGATAGAACCTAAAGGACATCAAAGGCAAAGTCTTAAAGAACCTGGTAAGATAGAACCTAAAGGACATCAAAGGCAATAAAGAACCTGGTAAGATAGAACCTAAAGGACATCAAAGGCAAAGTCTTAAAGAACCTGGTAAGATAGAACCTAAAGGACATCAAAGGCAAAGTCTTAAAGAACCTTGTAAGATAGAACCTAAAGGACATCAAAGGCAATAAAGAACCTGGTAAGATAGAACCTAAAGGACACCAAAGGCAAAGCCATGATGATGGCACAAAGGGCTACTTAAGAAGGGACAAGAGACTCCGCACACCAATTGGGTGTGTGGATCCTCTTGTACCTTCTCGTAATTTTTTTGGGGATCCAACACCCTGACGTGCATGTCTACTTTATCTTTCTACTAAGGGCTTTTTAAAAAAACAGAATGTTCTGAATGTTCTGTTCTGCCAGCATAAAGAGCAGAAAAGGGCTGAAGCAGTTGAAAAACATAGACAGGAGAAGAAAGAGGAAAAGATGGAAATGGTGATGGAATTGGAGACAAAGTGGAGAGAAAAAACTGAAGGAACAATCATTAGGCTCAATGAGGAGCTCCTAAACGTGCACTTCTCAAATTCATGTTCAAACAGGTCATACAGAACGCTCAAGGAACTTTCTGAGACTAAGGAAATGCAGCTGAAGGCTGAAATGAACCTTCACCTGCAGACAGCACTCGGAGCCCTGGACATGGTGGAGACAATTAAAGCTAAACATCAGAAAGAGGTGGAGGACATCAGGGCTCAAAGTGCCAAGCAGCAGAGGGACCACGAGGCATGTGTGGAACACCTGGAGAAAGAGGGAGATGACCTTGATAACCAGGTGCAAGACTTAAAAGCACAGGTGGAGGACTTAAAGAAACAGATCCAGGGGGCACAGGAGTTAAAAAAGAGGCATGAAAACACTAATGAATCACAGGCCTCTTCTTTAAACAACAACATGACCTCCACAACAGATGTTACAAGCTCTGAGACAACCCGGAAGAACCATTTGTTCCAAGAGGAACATCAGATGGTCCAAGAGGAGGGTCAGAATGAACAGAAGATCTCCAGGTGGCGTAGGTTGAAGAAATGTCTTACACTAGAATGCCTTCGCCAGCATGAAGAGCAGAAAAGGGCTGAAGCAGTTGAAAAACATAGACAGGAGAAGAAAGAGGAAAAGATGGAAATGGTGATGGAATTGGAGACAAAGTGGAGAGAAAAAACTGAAGGAACAATCATTAGGCTCAATGAGGAGCTCCTAAACATGCACTTCTCAAATTCATGTTCAAACAGGTCATACAGAACGCTCAAGGAACTTTCTGAGACTAAGGAAATGCAGCTGAAGGCTGAAATGAACCTTCACCTGCAGACAGCACTCGGAGCCCTGGACATGGTGGAGACAATTAAAGCTAAACATCAGAAAGAGGTGGAGGACATCAGGGCTCAAAGTGCCAAGCAGCAGAGGGACCACGAGGCATGTGTGGAACACCTGGAGAAAGAGGGAGATGACCTTGATAACCAGGTGCAAGACTTAAAAGCACAGGTGGAGGACTTAAAGAAACAGATCCAGGAGCTTAAGAGGGAGGCAGAGGAGTTAAAAAAGAGGCATGAAAACACTGATGAATCACAGGCCTCTTCCTTAAACAACATCATGACCTCCACAACAGATGTTACAAGCTCTGAGACAACCCAGAAGGACCATTTGTTCCAAGAGGAACATCAGATGGTCCAAGAGGAGGGTCAGACTATCCAGGAAGAGGGTCAGATTGAACAGAGGATCTCCAGGTGGCGTGGGTTGAAGAAATGTCTTACACTAGAACGCCTTCACCAGCCTAAAGAGCAGAAAAGGACTAAAGCAACAACAGCAATGGGATCCATTATCAACAAAACACCCTCTCCCACTAAGGTCTCAGATCAGGCCTCCACAAGTCAAGGGCAGGTAACAGCATCCACAAGCATGGCCACTAACAAAGGGAATTCAGACACAGGACCCCAGACCAACCCTGCAGTCAGGCAATTCATATGGCATAAACATTCCTTCACTTCACCTTCAGAATACCAGTGCAGGCCTGGAGAAAGATCATTATCAGTGCTTCAAGATGTTAGGAGACCAGCCATTGGATATTATTGGATGGACTGGATGAATCATAGGGATGGAATTGGCAAGTTTTGGATGTACCAGCAGAATAGAGATAGAGGAAGATTGCCCCTGCTGAGTAAACATCAGAAATCTAAACCTCAGGACCAGGTACTAACTACAAATCAGCAGGGCCAATCTGGGTCAGTCCAAGGACATGCAGAGGAGGATATATCTTGCTGGAGAAGATTTATAAAGTTCATCACACCAAAATGTCAGCGTCAATAAAAGTACTGGCGGCGTGGCCGTCCATTACCATTAGGGTTTGACATTGAGTATTTTTCTTAACAGCCACTGTGGCAGGAGATTTTTCAAACTCAGTATGAAGGACCAGCTCATGATCCTGTAAAAAATATGACAACACATGGACAAGAACACAACTGATTTGGTCCAAAAATCGGATGTGATTGTTGAGGTAGCATCTGAGCATGCAGCACTTTCACCCTGTCCTTAAACTTGAAGGTCTCAGATTAGGCCTCGGCAAATCAAGGGCAGGTAATAGCATCCTCAAGCTTGGCCACATGAAAGGTAGGGATGAGAAGATTAACCGATACGTGCATGTGCACAATGCCAGTGCACAGGTAGAGCAGTTGAGAATGAATTCAATTTTGGAAGCCATTAAGTGGCGTTACTTGTATTGTACCGTAAAAACACGTTACTGTACCACTCCACTTCGGTGGACAATAAAGAATTATTCTATTCTATTCTATTCTATTCTATTCTAACTAGTTCATTCCAAGACTCGGGAAGAAACCATTGTTCCCCAGCCCACCTAAAAAAGCATTCAGGTTTATATCTTGAAGAGAGAAACCTTATCTTCCTAAGGTCATTGTCAAAAAAGAGCATGCAGACTAGCCTGCATGGATTAAACCAGCATAAAGCTGTTCATTTATCCATTACAACATTGCATGTCTGATCATTTAGACCAAGTTAGATGGGAAAGTCTACATTCGGTTAAAGGAATGGTATGTTTGATACAAAAAATGTGTTTATTTGGAACATTTTGCCCTCCTTTCCTTCTGGGCTTCAAATTTCTCAATGATCCTCATATTGAAATCCATCATACCCGTCACCAGTCTCTCTTCCATTGACAGCATGGCCGGTGCATTCAGCCATGCTGGTTCATGGTGTTTCTCAGGAAAGTTTTTATTCTTTTTACATTTGAGAAGCACCTCAGCTTCTGCAGTGGTCATGGGTGTGGTGATGAGGATCTTTAGGAGAGTGACAGTCCTACTGGGAAGTCGGATCCCCCGACTTCCCAGTAGGAAATTCAGACCTCGAGGGGCGTTGCACTTGAAATTTCCCACCCAGAAATCGGAAATCCGGAATTCCCAGTACAACTGGAACGCAGCATAAAAGACAACGAATAAAAAACGGATGGCAACAGATGGTTTGACGACCTAAGTGCCCTGGCAGTCAAGTGAGGCCTCAGCAACTCGCTTAAGTGTGATGGTGCCAGACCATTCAAACACTTAAAAACAATTAATAAAACTTTAAAATGAACTCTAAAATTAACAGGCAGCCAGTGCAAAGAGGCAAGGACAGGTAAAATGTGGTCACGCCGTTTCTTGCCAGTTAGTAGTATTCGTGTGCATTGTTCTTGCTTTGCCATGATTTTAAGAAATATATTTTTATAGGTCCCTTTATATTAAATTTTCATCGAAATAATGTATCAATTTTGTAAATTAAATTTAAAATGAACTAAAAACAAACTTAGCCACCCAATAAAAGCCCCAATTTCTTCTAAAATTATGTTGTTTTTGTAAAAATATGCAAGAATTAAAAAACTATATATATTTTTTGGAACTTAATTCTGCAAAAGGATAATGTTCTACTGAACGAAGAATTTATATCTTCTTGACAAACTCATTTTATAGCTCCTAATCTATAGTTTAGTGCCATGTGTGCTATAAAATGAAAAATTTTGCCCCTGAATTGTATGTTATGTCTACTCGGTAAGACACATCCTAATGCAACCTTCAGTGTAGCATAGCCTCTTACTGATTTTTTTCTCCAATGCAATCTCACCACTTCTGTGACCCTCTGATGATTCTCTGGACCGGGTACACGACGCCTCTTAGGTGCATGGGAGCATTGGTTGGATGCATGATGGTTGCGCATGAGTAAATCATATCTGCTGCGGTGACGTGTTGATATGATTGACAGCATTCGTTGTCCGGTCACGAGGACAAGAAACACCAAACAATACTAATTTGCTACCAATCAAAGGGGCAGCGTCAGGGGGGCACATCTCTGCGCCCCACAGGCAAAGTAGAAGGACTTGCATTGACTCTCATTAGACCGGCGCCCCTCCGTACGTAAACTATGTATTCACAACATAGTTATTACGTAATTTATTGTGAAACCCCTTTTATTGAATGGTGACAGGTTGTCAGGATTTTGTTCAGTTCTGTTTTATTTTCTATTTGCTCCTTGTATTTCTGGTTTTGACCTCTTGTCTTGTGTCTCTTGTGTTTCTACTCTTGGCCTTGTTAAGTTACCCGTTTTGTTCACATTTCATGTCTTGTCTTTGTGTTTCCTGTTTTATTTTGAAAGTTCTCCAGCCTTTCCTTATTTCTACTATGAAAGGAGCATCAATAAAGTGAATCTAAAATGTAAGAGCTACATATGTCTCCTGTCTGACTCTTTATATAATGCCTTAGCATCGCATGTTACAATCACGACTCGTGTCCAAGTCCCTATGACTCGAGTCCAATTGTCTGGTGATTAGGAGATGAGACCCAGGTGTGCCGCATCGATTTTCTTCCCATTATCCTACTTTAGCATATTTTATTACACATTTGGTGTTTGGTTATCTCATTTTATCATATTATTTTAAATTGTATTTATTTGATTATTTATTTATTTATTCCCCTATTGTATTTTTATCTCATTTCTTATGTTTTTTTTTTATGTCATTTTAGTCTTACCTCCTGTGATTCCTCATTTTTTATTCAAGATAGCATTTCTTCAGTCGTCTTATTCTGTTTTCTGTTAGAATCTCCTTTTAATGTTTGTGTGTGTGTGTGTGTTGGCTGTAATATTAGCAGGGATTAGCATTCAGAGTAGACCGGGTGACAGACTTCATATAAAGGATCATAATAGATCTGAGGGATGTTGAGTCAAGGGGGTGACAAATTTTAGATAGATCTGTGTTCATAGTATGGATGGTGCTCTAATCCTGACTTCAAATAAAATCATATAAATGCTACAGCACATGAGGAAGGGGGAAGCATCACTGTGGGGAAAATGTGACAAGAAGCCAAAACTGAAGACTCTGGTCTTCAAAGAGATCATATTTTGCCTAAACTTGGGCTCATATTTTTCATTTCAATGCATCCCTTATGTTGGAAAAGCATCTAATTATCATAAACTAAGTACCCTGATCCACCTCTATTCTGTCTCTGTCAGTAAAGCTCCTGTCATATAAGGTTCTCTTTCCCACGTGGGGCCAGTCTGCTCTAATTGGTTGGTTGGTGTACTCTGAGGTGATTGGTTCATGTTTTCAGTACTTTGAATTCTGTCGATGCCGATGTTAATTGTTTTAGTTTTAGTCTAGTTTTAGTTGATGAAATTTCACAACATTTTAGTCGACAAAGTCTACTGTAAATTTAGTCGACTGAAATATGAAGTGTAAAGTGTAAGGGACTTTTTATGTTTCCTTGAATTTCTGAAGTCATGTTTTACACTTGGATAAAATGAAACATCTAATAACCCTTTACTGAATGCTAGTAAAGTCTGAATGTGTAAATGAACAGAAACAAATTGAACTTTTGTGTGAAATGCAGTCACCTTTATTTAGTCTACCTGGCAGAGCATCTCAGTTACAATACCAGAACTGACAACAAACAGTGAACCTGCTCTACATGAATATATCAATTCATAAAGAGAGGAGCTCTGATTGGATCGCTCCACAACTTATCCCACAACCACAAAGCTAAGGCAGCTGTGATTGGATGTCCCTCTTAACTCATCCAACCTTTCCACACAACCAAAGTAGCTGTGATTGGATATATTCCTAACTTGTCCCTACTTTCTACATGACCAAATTAGGTCTGATTGGATTAAATCTCTGTCAAACATTTACATCTAGTTTGTATTCATATATGAAAATGTCAGTTAATTTAGTTTTAGTTTTTGTCCATGTGCACTTCTTTTTATTAGTTACTGTCTAGTTTTCATCAGGGGAAAAAAGGCTGTTGAGGAAAACTGACAAAAATAATTAGTCAACAAAATTAACACTGGTCGGTGCTTTCCTCTGGCCTTCTACCCTGAACCAATGGGCTTAAACTGGTGATGGGACAATAGTGTGATGTCACACTGGTAGGTCTGTTCAAGGGGGAAAGGAAAACAAACTTTATGAGGCAGCCACTTGCCATGTGTATTTTTTTGTGCATAGAAGTACTCTATCATGCAGAGGGAACATACAAAGCACACTAAAGGGTTTATAATGTAAAACTCATTAAATGGCACATATAATGCTTTATATGTACTATGGTAATACCTTAAAATCCCTTATTAGCCTTGTAGCCTTAGTTTCCTGTTCTTGGCTGACAGGCGTGGGGCCTGATGTGGTCCTGTGCTGCTGGAACCTATCTGCTTCTCTATCTTGCCTTTCTATCATCTTGAACTACTCTGGCCATTGTTATCTGTGACATTTTCACCTTAAGAACTGCCACATATTGAATATTTTCTCTTTCTAAGACCATTCTCTTTAAACTTTCGCGATGATTGTGCATGAAAATCCCAGTGAATTGCTCAGCCCGTATAGCACGAACAACCATGTTACGTTCAAAATCACTTAAATCACCTTTCTTTCCATTCTGATGCCCAGTTTGTACTCCAGTAGGTCACCTTGACAATGTCTAGATGCCTAAATGCATTGGGTTGCTGCCATGTGATTGGCTGATTATCTTTTTGCATTGACAAGTGGTTGATAGGGTGTACAAGCATTATGTATGTACTTGTTTTGTGTCTCCTCAAGCTCCTTGTAGGTTTTTGAGCATCCTCTTTCATTCGACTTTAATCTGTGATTTTTCTTATTTGTTTTATTAGTAAATATAATTTAATGCATTGAAATGAAAAGGTAAAGAATCTTTAAGTCTATTCTCGGCTTCTCTTTTCGTAGCTCAGCCCCTCAGAGCTGGCATTAGCCTGTGGACAGCGTATTAAGCCGTTTGATTCGGCGCTGGATCACTAATTAAATTGTTTGTGCACTGAGTGCTGGGAAAACAATCACATCTGTCAGCGAGGTTCTGTAAATAAGCTCATGGCGGGAAATGATGCTGGTGGAGGTTCAGAGGGGAAACTTCGATGAGGAAATGAATGCATTACAGTAAGCATGTCCCCATAATTACATTTGTGTTATTTCCCCGGGGCTCCCTCATCTGCGGCTGCTCCTCCGAACACAAACACACTCAATCACTCGGGCAGAGGTTCACTCCTATCTGTCCCACTTCGTCTTCACTGGGATGATGTCAGAGCTGCCAATATTCTGACTTCAACTAAAACGAGCCAAGTATTTGGATTTCTGAAATCAACAAAGTTACAGTGCTTTAAAATTATTCATAGGAGACAACCACAGGGCAAAAGAAACTCTGGTTTGCTTTTTTGAGAGTTGGGTTGATTTGGGCCGGTGTGAATGCCCAGAGCTCTGGTGCAGATGAAATCACAGAACTGTGGTCCACCTGAAAACAGGGGGTCTTGGTTCACTTCCAAGTGGAACAGAGTTGGACCAAACAAGACAAGGGATCCAAAAATCTGTGAATTGTGGGTTTCTTTTTTTGTTAATGCAGGGCGATTACACAGCATTTAACAGATTTTGGTCGTCCTGAAAAGCAGAAATTGAAAAATGAAATATGAAGCTGCCTCCACATTTTTGTCGTTCTCTCAGCTTTGCTTCCTGCTGCTATGATAACAATCATTCCTTCAAGAATATATTTTATATTATTATTGGGGGGAGAGGACGTGCTCTGACTACAGTGACAGTGACAGCAAGAAACTTTCAGTTTGAGTGGATTTTTGGTGAACTCACTCGAACATCTGAGGTCTTTGCTGATATCGTCCTCATGTGAAAGTGTCAGATAAAAATGTGGGTGAACAACATCAACTATGGTGAACTTTTATCCTACGCCAAGGGCATCAGGATTTTGGGCAACCACATGTACTCACGTGTAAATATATTTGATGGACATGTACAGTTAGTTGTTCAGTGTACATTTGTATTGTGTTGCTTTGACTAAATTGTTTGTTTTTTTTAAAGTTTGAGATCAATAAAAAGAAAGAAAGATAGAAATTAATAATATCAATAATACTTTATTTATAAAGAACTTCAAAACAAGACACAAAGTGCTCTACAAAAGCCAAAAAAATCTTAAATATAAACACAGCAGTGAGAAACAGACCCACAGTTTAATCAAATTAAAGAAAAATCAATCAGAAAATATGGGTAAAAGCCATAAATGATGTTAAAATCATTTTACCAAAGCCCCGATGATATTAAATTGAAATGTCAGATGGAAATGCAAGTACCTGTATATAAAAATGAGTTTTGAGCCTGGACTATAAAGTAGAAACAGTCTCTGCAAAGCAAATTAGTAGTGAAGACTGATCCAGATCTAAGGAGACTTTTCAGCAAAAGCTGTGTCACCTCTTGACCCCAACCTATGAGGCCTAATGCAACTGATCTAAGGGGCTGTCTTGGGCTGTATGGCGTCAATAACTTACTTGAGTACTCAGGTGCGAGGCCATGTAGGGCTTTGTCAGTTAAAAGTGGAGTTTTTATATGACTCCTGAAAGAAGCTTGCAGCCAGTGAAGTGAAGCTCAAACAGGGTGATGTGAGAGGTTTTGACCCTGTCAGAAGTCCGGCAGCAGCAATTTGACTTCAGGCACGAGCACTAAGGCAGGTCAAAGGGCACTGCTCTAGTCCAGACATGATGAAATGAAAGCATGAATGATTTTTTAGTGTTAGTCAAAGATAATGTTGACCTGATCTCGGGAATTAAGAGGCTTCTTTTCTTTTTTGTACCCTTAAACCAGGACTTTGAAACATCAGTCCAGCCTGCAGCTCTTCACTGATAAATGAAATGAAAACCATCAGGATAAAACTGCTCCTGCTGCACTTCATACGAGTTTATGAACCAACGGTGACATCTGCTGGATGAGAGGTAAACAACACGTGGACCAACACAGTCAATCACTCTTATATGAGTTATGACCTTTTAATAATGCCCCTAACAAGTGAAATGAAGGCTGTTTTATTTTTTGCTACCTGAAGTCTTCTTTTATCTTCTCTCAGGCATAGTAGACGAAGAGCCACAGAAGGATCATGATGACCATGATGACCATGCAAGCCAGGAGAATCCCCGCACACCAGAGGATGACCCCTTCTGTGGTCTGACAAAAATTAGAGACGATGTGCTGTTAGAAGGATCGTTGCTGCAGCACTGAAAGTAAAATCAAAGTTGGATAAAGTCTACTTTATTTGACCTAAATCTAGCCCTCCACCCCACAAAATGCAGCCCATGAGAGCAACAACTGCAAAATCAAAAAGTCCAACAGTTTAGAAATGTTTCTCAACTCTTATGTCTTCGTGTTTCTTTGTCTGAATCTGTGTTTTCTCCCAGCAAACTGTCACCTTTATAAAAAAACAAAGTACAGACTTCAGTCAAACATATAATGCCATTATTTCCTGAAATCAGATCATACCGTGAAAGTCTGATCCAAAAAGTCCTGCCCCTGGTCATTGGAAGGGTTCGTCTTGTTTCCATTGAGCTGATCTGGAGGGGCAACGTTCAGGCTCAGGACCCCCGCAGGCAGAACTCGGACCCCAAAGTAGACCCTCTTCACTCTGCGGAAGGAGGCGTCCTGCACGTCACAGCGATAAGTTCCTGAAAATAAAATAAAATACAAAACAGTAAAAAGACCAGAGCAGGGGTTTTCAAAAGGTGGGATGAGCCTCTACTGAGGGGCGCCAGAGCGATTAAGGGGGGAAATGACTTTGGATTGATGGATGAATAAATGGAGAGAGAGATAGATAGATCGATGCATAATTTAGGGAATAGATGGATAATTGGATGGATGAATGAATGGATAATAAATATGTAGATGCCTAATTAAAATCATAGATAGATAGAACAGTTTGATGAATGATGGATGATTAATAACATAGATAGATAGATGTATGAATGATAACAGATGAATGGATGGATGGTTACATGAAAGGTTGATTGGTTGATGGATGGATTATTTATAGGATGGATGGAGAAATATTGCACATCAACATATCTGCTCTTCCCCTCTTTGCTGATCTGTGCTCATAATCTCGTTGAGTTCTAACCTGAATCAGGACAAAGTTCAGAGTGTGAGCGCAGGTGAGTTTACCTGCGTCCTCCTCTCTGACGGGATCCAGAATCACTCGGTCCAGCTGAGGAGCATCCCAGCGGGAAAACAGGGAGTCATCGGAGGTAATTATTCCTCGAGCCAAACGCCAAGACACCCTGAGAGGAGAGGAAACACCAGACTGAAGAGACACTCTATAAGGTTTTGTTTTGTTGACCTACTTCTGCTGTGGTTTGCACTCGAGATGTGAGGTTCTCGAACGAGTCGAGGCTTTTGAACAGCTCTTTCAAGTGAACAATGAGAACTGATTCACAGTTGTGAGTGAACTGTTCGTTTGCGAGCCATTCTTAAATTTGCAGGCAATTTGCATTTAAGAATGGCTCGCAAACGACCGGCTAACCTTACAACTGCAAATTGGTTCTCATCATTCACTTAAAAGAGCTGTTCAAAAGCCTCGACTCGTTCAAGAACCTCACATAAGCAAGACAACAAAACAAAGCCTCTGTTTACGAGTAAAGAGAAGATGATAAGATAAGAGTAAAAGATAACACAACATAATGCTGTAAAAAAAATGAGCCACAACAATTTTATCTGATGACTCTAGGCAGAGGCAGGCTAACACTACCCATTCACTCCCAGTGTTTGAGCTAAGCTAATAAGCAGTGGGCAAGCTTTGTCGATTTCTTCCTTACACAGTCAAAAGAATGGAGTCTATTTGTTTGTCATGGACTCAAGAGTGAGGCAAGACAAAAACAAAGAAAATGTTGGCATATCCCTTTAAAATGAGGGTTGATGTAACGCAGAGGTAAACATGCCCCTGTCCCAGCTTTTTTGGAACTTGATTAGATTGGATTAGTGTCACAATTCTTATAGTTTTGTTCTGTTTTGTATGCCTTTCCTTGTGTTCTGTTATTTTACTCCTTGTTCAGTTTTATTTTGTATCATTTGCTCCTTGTATTTCTGGTTTTGACCTCTTGTCTTGTGTCTTTTGCGTTTCTTCTCTTGGTCCTTGTCTAGTTACCCGTTTTGTTCACATTTCATGTCTTGTCTTTGTGTTTCCTGTTTTATTTTGAAAGTTCTCCAGCCTTTCCTTATTTCCGTAGGTTTTGCTTCCTGTCTGGTCTCGTCAGGCCTGATCCCTGATTGTTCTTCCCCAGCGGTGTCTCGTCCACCCCAATCAGCTCATGTGTTTAACCCTTGTGTTTTCCCCTTGTCTTTGTGGGCTCATTCTTCTTCATGTCACAGTCACAGCCTCAGTGTAAGTCTGGAGTATTCTTAGTTTGTTTGGATTCTGTTGAACTTTCACTGATTTGATTTGTACTTTGTTTGCCCAGTTTTTATTTGTTACTTTGTTACAGATTTTTGTTTGGACTTTTGGACGTTGATCCCTGTTTTTTGTTAGTTTAATAAATCTTTTTTGGTAATCTGCATTTGGGTCTCCTGCTTTCTTCTGGTTACTCTGGTCACGAATCATGACAGGTAGATTAAAAACAAACTCATAGACCTACCTTTTTAGTCTGGCTTTTACTTTAATTACCTTTTAGTGTTTTTATTCTCATTACAGCACCCTTCTTATTATTTTTTAACTCATTTCAATTTATTATTTTATGATATATTTAATTTGACATTTTAACCCAACCTCCAGTGTTTGACTCATTTTAAACCTTTAAGATGGCATTTCCTCAGTGTGTACTGGGTCCAACAATGTTCCTGTTCCACTGTTATCTTTATTTATGACATATTTTACTGTTACTGTGTATGGATTGCGGGAGTCGCTGGGTTTGGGGGTTGGGTGGAGTGAGTCTGGGTTATATTTCTTTTTGCCTTATTTTAATGTATCTGTTATGCACTTTGTGCTACATTTTTTTTTGTATAAAAAGTTCTATATAAATAAAGTTTAATAGATTAGACAGAACTTTATTAATTCCTTAGGAAAACTCCCTTGTAAGTGTTTATGGCTGAGTGCTAATTTTCAACACCAGTCCATGGGAGGCTTTTAAGGATTAAAATTATACAAAGAGAAATTTATGAAAAATAACAGAGATACCAATGACACAGTTCATTAGAAAATACATCAGAATTAAAACATCTAGAACAGATGAGGATAAAAGTTCAATAAAAAAAGGTGAATGAAAAAGTTCCTTCGGGTAAACATGTATACAAGCAAATGTTTTATATAATTGGAACAATATTGTTGCTCTTTCAGCCATGATTTAATACCTTTGTTGAAGCCTTTGAAATTAGTTTGCATTTTCAGCTCAGTAGGTAGACTATTCCAGAGTTTAGCTCCTGTGACAGAGAAGGCTGACTGTCCAAAGGACGTTTTACGCATCAGAATTCGACAATTACCATTAACAGAAGCTCGTGTGTTCGCTCGACTGGAGTTCTGATTCCTGCTAGCAAATTCACCAAGCATAGATGAAACAAGACTATGGAAGCATTTGCAAAACATTTTAAGATTACAGGAGCTAATGAAATTTTCAAAGCTAAGCATGTTATGTTTCTCTAAAACGAGACAGTGATGCCATCGGACAGGTTTTTTGTCCATTATTTTTATTGTCTGGTTGTATATGGATATGATTGGTTTTAAAGTTGTTAATCCCTTTGGAAAAGTCCCTCAGGGAAATTAAGATGTAGTAGCACCATTCATATCAGATAAAAAGAGAAAAATATATATATATATATATATATATTATATATATATATATAAATATGTATATATATATACATATACACATATATATACATATATACATATACATATATACATGTATACATATATATGTATATATGTATGTATATATATATGTTTGTATATGTATGTATATATATACATATACATATATATACATATATACGTATATATGTATACGTATATATATGTGTATATATATGTATGTATGTATGTATGTATGTGTATATATATATATATATATATATATATATATATATATATATATATATATATATATATATATATATATATATGTATGTGTGTATATATATATATATATATATATATATATATATATATATATATATATATATATATATATATATATATATATATGTATATATATATATATATATATAAATATGTATGTATACATATATATATATTTTGCAACTGGCTGGCTACTTGGCTACAACGTCCCAACTCCATTGGAATTAGGGTTTGTAGATGATTAAGCACATGTTTAAACTCCTCTTCTTGTGAGTATTTAGGCTTTATTTTCCCTCCTCACCTCCAGGAGAACCTCCCCATGGCCTCCATCACGTCTCCCACACAGTCCATCTCCACCCTCTGCCCTGAGGTCACCGTCATCGTCCCGAGGCCACACTGCCACGCCTGCCGGCACCTCACCGTCCGGACACGGCAGCTCTCAGACAGCTGAGGGACACATCAGGACGTGAAGGTTAGTCATCATGAATCCGTCAGTCTGGAGAACTTCACCAGGTGGTCTGATACCTGTGCTCCGTCTGCTCTGCTCACACCCTCCTCCATGGCCGTCTGTCCGTCCCTCAGCGCACACAGAGTTTGTATTTTCACCCCGAGGCCACAGGTGGTGCTGCAGGAGGAGCTGTCCACGATCACCTCCACAGGGACCTCCTCCTCCAGGTGAGAGGAGCTCAGAGGGTGGAGCAGGAGGAGCAGGAGGAGCAGGAGGAGACCGACTGTCCTGGGATACATTTTAATGTTTGATGGTAAATCTGTAAGAGTTTAATTCAACGCGTCTCCATTTTACACTCCTGAACAGAAACATATGAACTCCTCCCTCCTCCTGATGTTTTCAAAGTTTGTTTTTGTTTTTTTGTTCCTACCTGGTAATGAACTTATTTTCTTCGTTTTAAGGTCCAGTTAAGCTGCAGGAAAGTCCGATCAGACGTGATCTCAACATTTGACATCTACTTGAAACTGCTGAATCTGACGGTTTGTTCTTCTTCCTCACAAAAGTTTATCTCTGAATGCTTTGTCATGGCAACCAGACTGCCAGTCTCCGGTTTCTCTGTAAAACAAACTAAAGACTGACATTACAACCTCCTCTTTTTACTAATATGAAATATAAATATCACATGGGAAGGAAGAGGCCTAATGATAGCCTATTTTGAATATCATCATACATAAATATATATTAAATCTTTTTTATCTTTTTCAAACTGCTACTTAAATCCTAATTTCCCTGAGGTCGTTTCCCAAAGGGATTAATTAAATTCTGTCAAATCTAATTTTATCTAATCTAAATGGATTAGATAGAACTTCATGTGTATATGTGTACATACATATACATATATATATATATATATATATATATATATATATATATAAACACACACATAGGCTATATATAGATATACACATATAAATATGGATATATACATATATATTGATATAGATATAAAAACATAGATAGATAGATAGATAGATAGATAGATAGATAGATAGATAGATCTTATCTTATTTGTCTCACTAACTAATAAAGTTCTATCTAATCTGATCTAGAGGGCAGGAGGAGTAACAGGAAGACTGAAGACAGGAAGGAGCAGTAGCCAGCCGGTAGCCATGTTTCTATTTTATTTTAATTATTTATATTTCTGTTTACATTTATTATATATATCTGTGTGTGTGTGTGGGTGTGTGTGGGTGGGTGTTTGTGTGAAGACACTAACACTGCTATCATTTTTTAAATAATAAGAAAATGTAAATATACTGTTTTTTAAGTGTGACATTTTTTTCCTTTAATTTTTCATATCATGACGAACTTTAAGCCTGTCTGGAAGGAAACCCTGAGTAATAAATCAACCATAATGGTACAGAAAATCAAAACAATACCAAACGTTAAAATACTGAAAATATCTTTACATTTATTATTTTTTACATCAAGATAAATTCTGATTCAGTTCATAAACTTGGGAAAATAAAACGAAGGGTGCAGTTTGGATTGTGACCACTGGGTGTCAGCCACACGCCTTGATGATGCTCTCTGTAGGTGAAGTGAGTGTTGGTGAGATTTTTAAAGGTTTTCACCCAGTGAATTAAAGGCCTTTGGTATTTTTCATCCATTTTGACGCCTGAAACTGGATTATTTACACCCTTTGGGGGTTTACAGTTTTCTTAACTTTCCGTAAGATTTTTCTCTTTCATGAGCACCGTTGGTTTGAGGAACACCAGAAGTTCTCCTGCTCTCTCTTATAGTTTTTCACCCACTGTAAAAAAAACAAACTTATTTCCCAAAAATTTACACACAGAAATGAAAGGTTTGTCAGAGAGTCTGAGGAGCAACTTTTGTACAGTTGATAAAAAGTTTTCAGACAGAGTTCAGTGCATCCTACTCTGAAAGTTTCTCCCTGTTCGGCTTTATATGACGGAAGTGAACAACAATCTTTAAAAACATTTTTTCTTTTTTTTACTGAGGTAAGCTCGATGAAAATGCCCAAAAGCCTGAGACACAATACACCATATTGTACATTTTAAAAGTGAATTATAAGACAGACAGCTGAAAAATATGTTCCTCAAATTTTGCAAAAATAGTAGGGACAGGTGAAGGAGGAAGTTCCTTGTTGAGTTATTACTTTATGGATGTATTCAGATTATTTTTCAGTAACAGGTAAAGGGCCCAACAGGTGGACAAAACAGCGAAAGTGTGCAGTTTTCAGTCAGATCATCAGATGGCAGACAGAAACAGGACAGAGACAAATGTTCAGGTCTGCAGAGGAGACCCCCCTCAGTCCAGATGGACAGTTTATTATATAATAAACAGGACGAATCAGGAGACAGACGCTCAGCACATGTATCAGTTATACATATTTTAAACAGTGCATGAATATTTAGTGTTATTTGTACTGTTTTAATAACCCAAAATAATCAGATTTACCTTTCAAATTGTACTCATTACATCCCATTTTTGTTTCTCTATTTGACAATTATTTTTACTGCTTAATTGACTTATCAGAACATATTTACTGGTGATCATTTCCCTTTTTTGTCACTTTAGTTTTGTATTTATCTGGAGAAGGGATGATAGAATATATTTTCTTTTATGTTAAATAATGATCTTACATATTATCTAGGATTGTGAAGACATTCTTTGAGTTTTCCTTTTTTTTAAGGAATCAGAATCAGCTTTACTGGCCAAGTAGGTCCACAGCATCTAAAGAGATTTGATCCTGGTTGTTTGTCCCTCTAGAGGGAAGGTAAAATGTACATAAAAATAGAATAAAATAAATAATAATAAAGAATATATACACATGTAAAAAAATAATATAGGAAGATTAAAAAAAATCTATATTTATTTATATTATAAATGTTGGTGCATTTATGCACATTGAGCACTGAATCATGATGGAACAATGTAAGATATTGGACTTCACTGACTTTTGTTCTGTCATTACATTTTGTCAAAATATAACTTAATTTAAAGTCTGTTTGAGGCAGTGCCTTTTTTTTAATCAAGCAAATGACAGAAGACCTTAATAAACCACTTCAATATCACCAGCATCATCATGCCTTCATGTCGTTGACATCAACATCATATTAAACATCAACATACTCAGAGCTGAGATGATCACAAAGAGCTCAGTCTGAAATTTTGTAACTCGTTCTACCACAGAGGAGTAGAGTCAAACGAAGTCTTCAGCTTTGTCTTCAGAGTTGATCAGGACTCTGCAGATCCAGTGGATCATGTTTCATCAGGATGGAAACCTCAAGAACAAATAGAAGTTGTCATTGGTGAAATTTAGGTGACAGAAACTGGAATTTTAATCAGATAAAACATCAGATCGACTTATCTGTTACTCTTCACTTGGTGCAAGAAGGAGTAAAAGGAGGACAGAGGATGTAGCCATATTTATATTTTATTTATATCTGCAAACTGTTTTTACTTTTCACTTTCTGATATCTTTGTGCTTCTTTTTACTGTGTACTGCTACACAGTGCTGCTGGAATCCTAATTTTCCTGAGGGAGTCTTCCCAAGAGATTAATAAAGTTCTGTCTGATTTAATCTAATCCAAACGCAGTAGTTCTTTCATTTTTTTATTGACAAGACTTGATCTTTACCCCCTTCTGGATGCTTTTAAACAAATCAATAATGGTGATGATTGGTAGTCATGATGCTGTTGATAAAAATGATTTTTCAAGGTCGTATAAGTTTGAGCCATCAGGTCCGCTAAAAGACCCCCATTAGGGTCTTACTGTGAGAATCATTCCAATCCTGCGTATTCAAGGCCCAAAATCAGACCGTGGTTTGGTCAAGTGAAGAAAATCTATTTTTAAAAAAGCGGGGCTGAAAGTGAAACTGGGAGAAGGACCAAGACACGATGAGACACAAACAAGAGACGCCGCTCAAAAACAGTCAGAAATATGACTCAGCATCAACATGTCGGCCGCCTGAATCAGTGTCCTAGTTGGCAGAGCAGGAAAAGTGTGAAAGTGGTCAGAATAGACGTACAATAGGAGACGCAGATGGAGTCTGGGATGAGGATGAGAGGACAGGGACAGGATAAAACCACAGAGGGGATAAAGAGGGAGGACAAGGAGTGAAGGCTTTAGGGAACATGGAGTTAAATCTGTTCTCTTGAATCTGTAGCCTTCTGTGTACAAGTCTAATTTACAGTTGTGATGTAAGACCGCACTGAACATGTTGAAACTAGTTAGGATGGAGTCTGAGTTATGTTAGTGTTTGGTCAGCATTGAGGCAAAAGCAAAATAACCAGAATGTTGTTTCAGAGGTGAAGTTTTAACTTTATTTCACCAATCAGTAGAAAGCATTATAAGACACAGTTATTGTTCAGGAAGGATAAAACAGTAGAATTAAAATAAATGGGTGAAGCCAAATCATCAGGACCAATCAAGTGATGCAGAGATGTTGCTTTAGAAGAGTATAATCAAAGTCACACACTTTAAATGATAATGCTTAAATGCTTAAGCTTGATTTTGATATACAAGGGTAAGAAGGAAGCTGGTGCAATTCCCCTGTGTCAGTCAGGCCCTTGGGTTAGTTAATTTTTTTATCCCCACACTGATACAGTGTTGGAGATTAGCAAATAAAAACACATTAACATTACTAGAAAACTCACACAATGCACTCACACAGGAAAAAAGCAAAGGAAACCTCGTGGTGATGGACAGGCTGGATGTGCTCGACCAAATAGACCTTTTTATCATGACTGTTTCTCATTGTTCATTTTAAAGTTTTGTTAAATTTTAAATCATACAAAGGAGGTCAGTATATAACAGCAACAGACAAAACGAGAAGATAAAAATAGACAATACACAATAATAATAATAACGATAATAATAATAATAAGTTATCATAATAGTAACAATAAAAATAAAAACACCAAATCCCTCCAGCCACCCCAGAGCACCCCAGAACCCAGTGGTAAAAGGTAATAGCAGACTAGATGGCTCGATCCGCTCCTTTAATTTTCTCGCGGGTAACACCCATAGATCAATCTTGCATTCCTCGATTCCAGTCACAGGAGCAGTGGACAGCTCCAGGTACATTATATCCAGAAACGTGAGAATCCAGTTGATCACTCGGGGCTTATCAGGGTGTTTCCACCTCACAGCTACTAATTTCTTGGCTGCAGTAAAACCAACAAGAATGGCTGATGCCTAAATGGTTCAGTAGTGAAGTTGTTACTGACACAGGGATAGTCAAAGAAAAACTCTCTGACAAATGAGCAGATATCCTGATCCTACAGCAAGCCACAGGTCAGAACATGTGTAGGAAAGTGCCCTCAGGGAACTTGTGATAAACTTTTTTAATGTTCTCTGTTTATAAATGCAGTCCGTATTTGCAATTGGGATGCTTGTATGTTCTTCTGCACATGCGTGGGTTCTCCCCAGGCAATCCGGCTTCCTCCCATAGATCAGAAACATGCTCATTAGGTTGATTGGTGACTCTAAATTGCCCTTAAGTATGAGTGTAAACATGAATGGTTGTCTGGGATTAGAAGTTTAGATGATAATAGATGGAAAAACTTATAACAAGGTACCAAACTTAACTTAATATGATCACACGGTGCAGTTATATTCGCAAAATTAGGCCAGTTGTTCGTGCCCAGAACTTCCAAATGTGGTTTAATTCTTCAAAAGATCTTGGTTTTGATTCATAAATGTGAACAATTGTTCAAAGTCACACCAGACGTGTTGGAAAAGAAAGAACAAATCTTTCTGACTGCGAGAGAAAATTAGTTCAAAATCCCAAGTAGAACAAAGAATTCTACAAACCAAGCTGGTGCTGAAGAGGAGAGTGTGACTGAGTTTAAAAGCTGAATGTTGTTCACTTTAAGAAGCTTATGGAACATAAAATATAAATAAATATATATATCAACTACACATATAAGCAGGGGCGATGTAAAGTTAGGAGGATAAGGGCCCATGATTTATAGGGGCCCCTAGGAACATTATAAAAAAATGTCACTGACATTATGCCAATATTTTTTTACTCTTCACTTTCAAAAAAATTACATTATTGTCGTGTTTTTCATACAGAGAACTTAATATTAGGGCATCTTTTGAACTGCTCAATACCTATTACAAAACATTTACATGAGAAAGAGGCCCTTTAGAACTCTTATTAGAGGACATTAGTTTTGTTTAAGCATTTTGCAGCGTATCCAAATGTCTGTGTGGCATCTTGAAATATTTCAGTCCTTAAAATGAAAGGTTATGAAGTAAGAAAATTGTATAATCTGCTGAACCTTTAATCTTTGACCTGGTTTGAAGATCAGAGATTTACAATGATTGCATGCATCTCATTATAATTATAGATAAAAACATGTTAGATGCTTAAATGGTCCAAATGCCAGAAAGTTAAAGGGCTCTAATTTCGTAGACCAGGCGCAGGCGCGGTGCCCCTGCCCTGCACTGCGCCTGCGCTGCGCCAACGGGGTGTGTCCAGGGCATTTTGCAAGTTTCGTGCACGGCGCAGTCACGCCTCCGTCCTTCCAACCGGCGCAAGTGGCAGAGAGGGAGGAGAGGAGGCGTGAGTGGGTTTAACACAGCCGAGTGTAATCTTCACCAATCAAATGAACGCCTCTCCTCACCTTTAAATGCGCCACGGGCGACGCGCAGTGACAATTTCACCTCAGTGGCGAAGAAAGTCAGAGCAGCTGTCACTTTGCGCGTCGCTGTGTGGACCAACTCACGGGACAGATGTAATCTGTTCCTGTGTCATTATAGGAGTACAAAATTAAGTGATAATTACATTTAAACACAGCGGCAGGCGAATCCGTTCGTCATGCTTGTGGTCCACCTGCATTACTGGTCTGTCATCGCCAAATAGCAGAACCTTAGGTGAAAATATATCTCCTCCTCATCCTCCTTGTTAAGAATAAAGATGAAAACAGAGAAATATGGACAATCACAGGTAAATCCTTAAGGCAGCGAGTGACTTAAATTTATTCAGCGAGCGTCTCTCTCTTTTTTCTTTTCTTTTAAATTTCATGAGATGAGCAGGGATTGAAGCAGGAAAAAATCCTGTGCCTGAACATTTTTTATGCATGGGGGGGGGGGAGTAAATGAAATATGAGCAAGTTCACCAAAAACAATAAAAAAAAATGATCAGTTACTATAAAGTTCTAGCTGATCTGCAGCATTTTTAAAAATGATTTGCTCCAGAACTGAAAAAGTAACATTCTTGCATTGCCCCCAATTGTTTAAGGGATAGTTCAACATTTTGGCAAATTCACCCATTGCCAGAAGCCCTAGTGTAAGATCTTTGTCACCTATCACTGATTTTTTTTAATAAATTGGACAATATGGCTAAAATATGCAAGCGTCTCAATGCAATTTGAACAGAATTAATCTTTAATTATTACCAAACTGTACAGTAAAATCTGCTGAAAATTTCCAGGATGACAGTCAGAGACCAGAGAGAGAAGTCTCCAGTGTAAGATCTTTGTCACCTTTCATTGATTTTTTTTTTTTTTAATTAACAAACATGAATAAAATATAATGCCGTGAGGCTTTCCATCTGCTCTGGCCTCCTCTATCCAACCCCAGCACTACTTATTTTTCACTCCCGCTTCCCATCTCGAGGTTTCCTCTCCAGTTTTAACATACCTGGCATCCATGCTAGCAGTAAACAGTAAACCAGCTCCTTACCGCTAACACTGTGAAAACTTAAGGCCCGCCCTACTCTGCCTCTGATTGGCTAGAACGCCTTGGTTACCTTGAGTACCATTGGTAGTTGGAACTATCTTTTTAAACGACTGGTTATAGAGAAAAAAAAAACTTCACCAAAATATTCCTACGCCGGATTTCCGGCACCGTGCCGGAGGTCTTCAAGCCCTGGATGAGAGAAGCCGGATACTCCGTATCGGATGATGTGGCTGTTTGTGGTTGGCTGAGAGATGTGAACTCGTTAGTTTGCGTCACTCTTCCAGCTGCCGTCAGGTTGAGTTTCCATTATGACAAACGTCTCTGATCTGACACCAGATGTGACGGGACAATTAATATAGATAATGATGTATGTGCTGGTTCAGACGGTTACATTAAACAGTGGTTGCTGTGATTGTTTATTGCACTGAAATGTGCCTGACACTCTGGACACCTGCCTGTAAGGTTTTGGTGACGTGTGCGCACTGTGCGCCTGTCAACCAAATTACTACTGCACCGGGTGAGCTTCGCCTGCGCCAAGAATAGACCAGGTTGGAGCTGGGGCAGCCGGTCTACCAAATTGCCAAAGTGGCTGGACAAAATTACCACTGCGCGGGGTGCGCCATCCTGCGCCACCCTGCGTTACGCCAGGAAATTAGGGCCCAAAGAGTTAAATTGACCAGTTATTACGAGTAACTCTTAAAATGGAAAAGCTCACATTGATTTAACTGTAAAGCAGTGCCCAATTACTATTACTACAAATGATGAAACCAAATAAGTAAATGAAGCTTATATCTAGTTATTGTGTGCAAACTGTATGGTTATTTAAATTGTTTGATGCTGACTGTTGTATTGTAATTTAAAACTATTATTATTATTTATTCACATATTTACAGGATTTTTTGTGGTAAGGGTATTCATATTGTATTTTAGATTTTTTATGTATTTATTTGTCATTTGTTAAGCGTGTAAATTGGGTTACATTTTATCTAAAAATTAAAGACAATGCTAAAAACAATGCTATTTGATTTCTTTTGAAAGAGTATATAATTCGCAGATGGAGGGGGGCACCATACAAAATTTGGGTGCTACATTGGGTTGGGCTCTGCTACAGGGTAATATTATCTATATTGTAATACAGACAGCACTCACAGTATAAATAAATCCCTTTCAAAATAAAAGCACATGATTTTTTTTTCCTAACATTTCATTTATGCCCAGGCAAAATCTCACAACCCACTGAAAAAGGGGTCCGTGACCCACTTTTGAGTCACAACCCACCAGTTAGAATCATTATTCAAGGCCACAAAGTGTATTTTTTCTCATCTTAACACAGTTTAACACAGATTTTGTAACTTCCCTTCACAAGTAAAAGTAACAGCTCAGGGTGTTTGTTAGGGAGAGTTAGAGCTGTTAGAGGAGTGCTGATCAGAGCTGCGTGGACGCTGGAGTTAAACAACAACAGGGGAGCATGAGGAGCACAGAGGTCTTTTCAGAAAGGAACAGGAAGTCTGAAGCCTGAGACGAAGAGCTTGTAACAAACACAGGGACCGTCTCAGGTGAGGTGAAGTCCAGGTCAGCTGTGGTTGAGGATTTGCCCAGCGGGAGAAGAGGAGCTCAGCCTCATAAATGTTATTTCCTGAACTGGATGTTTGGACTTTGAGCTGCTTTTTCAGACGGTGTTGTCTGACTGAGCAGAGCGATGAATGAACACCTGATGAAAATCCTGATCATTGGAGATAATAATGTGGGAAAAACCTCCTTCGTGCAGCGATACGTCACCGGACATTTCAACAAGTCGTACAAGATGACGATGGGAGGTATGAAAGTTTGTCTCTCCTCTGAGGGTTATTTTGTGTAAAATGCTGTTGCACACTAAAACCGAAAGTTCAGGACAACTTCAGGCTCACAGATCAGTGAAAAGGTCTTACATGTTATAGGAGGGCACACAGTCCTTCAGCTCAAGGTAAACTTTACATTTAAAACTACACTGCTGCAGTCTTTGGACTGTTCTGGACTGTTGTGGATATTCTGACAAATTCTTGACAAAAACTGGATCATTGAATCTTCAAGAACTTTTTAGTTCCCTTGTTGCAAAGTCTTCAGGTCTTGAGAGTAATTTTTCAGAAAACAACACAAGCTCTCAAAGCCTTTTTTTTTTTTTTTTACTTTTTGTCATGTAGGTCAAGTTTTCTTCTATTTTGGCACATTAACGTATCTTGTTTAATTTTGAAACACGAACCCTTTTCACCCTTGATTTGGTCCTGTCTGCCCTGCCCTTGTCTTGTCACACCTGCCTCCTGATTGTTTCATCCCACCTGTTTCCCATCACCCCTCATTACCTCTTGTATTTAATTTTATTTAACCAGATAAAAGACCCATTGAGATCAAGATCTCTTTCACAAGGGTGACCTGGCCAAGAGGTCAGCAACACACGTCATGAAAAAAAACATATTAAATGGTGGTTATGTACAATAATATATATTTAACCTCATGTCTCCAACTGTTGTGTGCCAGTTTGTCGTACCTCACAGCATTCGTCCCAGCATTCTCATAGTCTTGTCTTGCTGTGTATTACCTTGTTTTTTGACCTTGCCTTTTTGCCTCATGTTTTGGAAATCTTTGCCTGATCTGACTGACTTTTGGGCTAGTAAATGATTAAACCTTTTTGCCTATTTGTGTCCACTTCTTCTGAGCCACGTTTCATGACACTTTTATTGACAAAATTAACAAACAATGCGTATTATAACAATAACAGTAATTGTTCTGAGACTGGGCCCTCACAGATGATTAGTAATATGTAATAACAATACACAGAGAGAGAGAAAGAGAAGAAAGAAGAAAACTATATTTTTAAAAAATCAGGGCACATCCAACAAGGCCTAAGGCCCATCTTCTTTCAAAGGCAGGAGTCTTCAGCTGTAGTTGTATCCTTGTCTGACTGTTATCATCTGAATTGTTCTCATTTTTCTTGCAGTCATTAGAAGGAGATGTAGCAAAAATTCCTGATGTTGGGACAGACCATCAGGATGTATGTCCAGTAAGGACATTAAAGGGTCCAGAGAGAGGTTCACTTTAAGGAGATTTTCTAACATCAGTCCAACAACGATCAACAATGGGGCAGTCCCAAAATACATGTTGTTTCACCACCTCAACGCCTTTCTATTCCAACATTCCACATCACAAACCTAAACTTTTCTCCTCTGCAGTGGATTTTTCAGTGAAGCTCCTGCAGTGGACGGGTAGAGAGCGAGTGCGTCTCCAGCTCTGGGACATCGCAGGTATCAAACATTTTTCAGTGGGCGGTTATTTGACCTAAAGAGACAGATGGATAGATGTCACGGTGAACACTCTGTCCTCCCTCCAGGTCAGGAGCGATTCCCATCCATGACCAGGATCTATTATAAAGGTGCGCTGGGCTGCGTGGTGATGTTTGACATCACCAGCTTGTCCAGCTTCGACAGCTGTTACCGTTGGAAACAGGATTTGGACAACAAGGCCACGATGCCCAACGGACGCTCCATTCCCTGCATCCTGCTGGCCAATAAGGTGATTGAGTGCATTTACAGCCATGAATTATTAATTATCAAACCCTTTGACTCTGTTTACAGTAACTCAGATCTTAGTGCAGAGGTGCTAAAGCTATTTCAGCTTCAGTTTTCCATCGCAGTGACTTAATGAACAGTTAAACTATTTTTAGTCGAACAGTTCCTCATGTTGCCTGATTAGATTAACACTACTCTCTCCAGAAATGTTCAAACTCAGAAGAAAGATGTCTTTAACATCAGATGATTTGCCTTTTAACATCACAGAAACTGAAGAATTTATCAACACCTATGATTCATTGACCACTTATGGAGATGGGCGAATTTACCCCCATATGGCATGAAATTTGGCAGAAGTTTGATTTTGCACTAGTGCTCTGTGTTAGCAAAATAATTACATTGAGGCCATTAAGGCCACAAATCGACACCTTTGCAAATCTTAGGAGGTTATGTTATTGTCTGCATTTATTGGTTAGTTTGTTAGTTTTTAGACAAGATAACTCCAAATATTATGACAGTATTTGGGAATGTTGGTCATGGTACAAGGAATAAGTGCTCTGATTTTGGTGGGGATCCAAAAACAGATGTTTTTAAAGGATTTGTTCACATTGTGAGATACTGCAGTTTTCTACATTTTCATTAAATAACTCAACAAGTTATGAACAGATTTTAATGACATTTTCAAGGAATGTTGTTCATGGTGCAAGAAAGAAGTGATCTGATTTTGGTGATGATGGGAATCCACATGTGGATCCAAGAATTCTTTCAAGGATTTGTTAACAGTGTACAATCAGGCAATTTCCACATTTTGACAATAACTCACCAAATGATGCTGGAAATGCCTTGGCAGATGTATGTGTTCTCGAGCACTTCTTGCAATTGTTGATCATTTTTATTTATTTGAAACATGTTAAATAGCCCCTGGTCCTAAAAAACAAGTCCTTAAACACAAAACTGAGTTTGCATTTTAGCACCCAAAGCCTATGGGATCTTTAAATAGCTTTTCAGATAAATACCTGATATAAGGTCATTGATGAACACATGCATACAAGATTTGAACTTTTAATTTTGCAACATATAATGCATCTGACATTGCCCTGCCTATGAGTTTGAACAAACTGCTAACAAGGATACAAAAATGCTGGAAGACACTAATAAACACGTATACATAGATGATAATCAACTTGATCAGGTCTTTCGATTAGGAGGTGATTCTCAAACAAGAGGTTACCACGTGGCGTTATACTTTAGAAGCGTGGAAGCTGCTTCCAACAGCTTTTTACTCTTGCCAATTAACTTTGAGCTGAACAATTCTTTGAAGTTTAGGTTCATTTGTGAAGATTACTGCGATGAACAAAACGATTAGTGAACTTTTGGATCGCCTCAGACCTTATTATCTGCAATGATCCAAGGATACAGTGAGAAGTCCCACAAGCTTTTGGCAAAGGGAACCAGGGCGGTGGTTCGGGTTGTTATTAAGTGGTGCAGGGATGATGTATTATTGTATGTTTTAATCTGCAAGCCAGGCTTCAAATTTGATGTTTTAACTCATATCCAGCAGATGGTGCTGTTATCCTATTTTAGACCAAACATGTCATGACAAACAGGAAATTAATAAAATGAATTATCAACAAAATTGATTTAGCTAGATTATTATTATTATAATATGTCAGTTTAAAGATTTGCCAAGGCATTTTCCACATTGTCGTGTGAATTAAAGCCAAAAATGTGGAAAACTGCTCTGTCTTGCAATGTGAACAAATCCTTTAATCAATTCCTGAAACCACTTTCAGATTTGGATCAATACCAGGATCATGAAGTTCCTTTCATAACCTTTTAGGAGATCCTGTTAACAAATTAACTACCAAACCAACTTAAGCTTAACCTCTTTGGAAGAGGTAAAAGTCCTCTCCAGTAAAACAGTGTTTCTCAAATAGTGGGGGGTGACCCACAAGGGGGACAGGGCCACATGCTAAGGGGTCAGGCGTGTTTTATATAAAAATCAGCTGTGCATCAACAGCTGACTCTGGGTATATAAGGTGAATGTTTTTCTTCTGTTCTTAATGTTTGAAGTTTATGACAAAACAGAACAAAACTATGAAAGAATATAAAACCAGGAAGAGTTCAGGACTTCCTTATCTCTAAAGCGTTTGTTGCTGTGGCGTTTAATAATTTGGTCTTTTTCTTGCCGTCGTCTCCCTGCAGTGTGACTTGGCTCAGAGGGTCGTGACAGCAGACAGCATCAACAGGTTCAGTAAGGCCAACGGCTTTGTTACGTGGATGGAGACCTCGGGGAAAGAGAACAAGAACATAGAAAAGGCCATGAGGTAACTGGAGAAGAGATTTTAAAGACGATGGGACAAAGGAGGACAGAATAGAGTCAGAGGACAGTTTGTCCTAATCAGTTACGTATGCATATACATCATTTCTGCTAAACACTGTGGAAACTCTGAAAGACCACAGGCTGAGACTTTAAGTCCACGGTGATGGGATTTTTCAGCCTTTACAGTTAACTTTAGATAAAACTACAATAATATATGAAATTATTGATGCTAGAATTGCAATATTTTTACTCATTTCTTGCAATACATGCCTTATTTTTGTGTCTTACATCCCAGAGACATTTATTCAGATTTGTTGAGTGAGTTTGGCTGAATTAGATATTTTGGCATGCTAGCTTAGATTGGACTATTAGCACTGTCCATCCACTTGCAAGTATGTTCCAAACAATTCACCCCAGACTGAGGCAGACTTTTTACCGGTCATCTTCCTGCAAACTGTCTGTATACTGTTTCATCTCCATGTGGATGGACCCTGGATTCAAGGGTTTAAAACCTAAAGACTTACTTATTATAGAAACAAATATCTAGAGTTTTTATTGTTGCCTGTTTTAGAGCTTGAACGTCCTCTTATTAAAATGGTAGGGACCCTTGTTTTTGTTTTATTATTGTTGTTTGGAGGGGCTCGGGAACTGAAATCAGACAATTTACTGATGCAATAGGGCAAGCAGCCTACCAAACTATCGACAGGGTTTCTGCTTTGAAAAGCATTAATAGTCATTAAATTGATTTTGCGAAAATTAAGGCCTTAAATGGCATTTAAAATCATTACATTGATTCTCAGTGGCATTAAAATTTCTTTCTGTAGTTTTCAAGAAAAATATTTAACCAGATGGTTGGAAAGTGGCCGGTGGGCTGGACCAGGTGGATGAAGAAAAGGGAAATGGGGAAATGCAAATTCCACTAAAAATGGCTTGAAAACGTGGAATTCAGAGAATGGCTAATGTAATATAAGTTCTCTCTCAGCTCCATAAGTTCTGATATGTTTAAGATGAGATATTTGTAGGGACAGTTTTCATATAAAAATCATCTTTTACAAAAAACAAACCTGTGCAATTTTTCTTGAGTTCACGGTCATGGCGTTAAACATTTTACAGTACAGCATTACGGTGCCATTAAAAAGCATTTCATTTGACTGGCAGATTTCTGCAGAAACCTGTATGTAGAGGCTAAGTAAGAAATGAGAGAGGGGGGGTTTGTCAGAGAAAATAAATCGTAGGTTCATTGATGAAGATGCTCACAGGCACTGGCACCCTCATATAATTAGAGATCAGAAAATCTGGTAGCAGCGACGCAGCTTGGTAGAACTTAACTTTGGGTCAGTAATGGCCATGTATGCGCAGATCCGATCCAGGACCCATTTACGGGGTATTTCAGGGGCCCAGCTTTGTCTCTGTGCAGCCCTGAGAGAACTTACCTGTCGTTTGCACTCAAACACACAGTTGGACAATGTTGGTAAATTTTCCAACATATGGAGCCCATTCATGAGCGAAAACGTAACACGAGATCTGTCATTCAGTCAAGTGAAATCTCTCCAATTCTGTTGTGTTTCAGCAGGCTGGTGAAGGAAATCATGTCAATTCAGTCCCATCTGGACTCGCCTCAACCTGAACCTCCAGAAGATGCTCAACAGCTAGAGGACAGCAGCAGAGGATCAGCATGCTGCTGAAACACTACTGCCTGCATCAGAGGGACATGCGAACACAGCCAGGAGCTGCTCATAGATACAGTGGTGTGGTGTCTATGAGCTATAGGCACTCAACTCAACTATTTTGGTTTAACTTAAGGATTTATGAATCAATATGTTGGACATGTCAACATCCTCTGTCTGCAAAATCTTCAGCTCAAGACTGAATTTTGAGGTTATAGAAATCATGGACCTCACACATCTGGTATACCACGAACGCTTACTGCAACATACATGTGGTAGTTAAAACTATTTACAAACGTCCCCTCTGATATCCTGGTTTTAGTCCAAGAGTTTTAAGCCATTTCAGTCTGTTTTCCTCAGACTCTAACCCTTTTACTTTCAAACTAAGAAATATATTTGCAACAAATATTCTTTTGGTAAAATTGTGTTACTACCTCCTCATTAGGAACATTTCAGGTTTTATTTTTCATATTACCCAGTTGGGAAGCAGATATGCAGGTCAACCAGCTGGTTGGCTTGCCTTTTAAGGGTTATCCTGGGCACGAATGGATTTCCTTCATTTTGTTTTTTTTGTATGAAAACATCCCAGAGAGCAAAATTTCAATATTTAGCACTTGACCCAGTCTTCTGAGGAATTATAGATACATTTTTTATCATCAAATTTATTTCCATCAACTAAACTGTGATTGTTAGAGGATCCAGAAATATGTGAAAAGATTTTTTTCTTATTCCGATGTTTGCTCTTACTCTGAGAGATACCTGAGGATCTATGCAGCAATAATTCACATCCAATCATTTATAGTTTTCAAACAGTTATATTTATGTACAGCAGCGCCACCCAGTCGATACATATTGGTGTCACAAATATGACTCAGAGAGGAAAAACAGATAAAGATGGGCTTGCAGAGTTTTAAATATAGTGGTATGGCAGCAAAAAGTCAACCGCAAGGTTACAATGCCAGTCAAAGGGTCAACATGTGTCATCCAATTAAAGAACCAGAGCTACTGCCTGTTAAATAGAATAAAAGTACAGTTGTGGTTTAAAAAGGAAGTGCTTATTTAGTTGTCATGGTGTTGTTTGTGATTATATTTCTTTGATTGTTTAGGCAAGTGATTTGTAACAAGATTTGAGGTCACATGACCTTGTGCTTGTACCTCCGAACTCCTTTAGGCACACTCTCAGGTCAGAGTGGATGTTTCTACAAAGTTTGATGACAGTCCTTCAAAGCATTAAGGGACAGAGTTGGGATCAACACGAGAACTGGAGACCTTGACCTTTGAATTTTATGGTTTAATCAGTAAATCCTCCTGGGACCCATGGAAGTGACCTTCAAAATCCAAGCACTTTGTCACTGAGCCAGAGTGAGTTGTTGTGTTCAGGAGCACCCGATGAACATGAAGCTCAATGACCTCAACTTTGCCCTAATGCCATTGAAATCTGTCTTCTCTATCCTTAAATCAATGCAGATATTTGTGCCAACAGCATAAAAAAATACTTCATAGCATTCTGAGGATGCAGAGGTCAGAAGCAGGCAGTTTGCCCAGTGACCTTGACTTTGACCCATGAGCACTTAAGCCTGAGGCCCTGACCACATGGAGACAAAAATGTTTTCATTCTCTGTTAAAACAGCATCGTTTCAAGAAATGTGTCCATCCATGTAAAAATACTGAAAACGCTGTAGTACATATGCCAGGCCTGTAAGTGGTGCTGTAATGCTGCTGCAGACATACACCAACACCAGAGAAGAAGACATGGAGCATGCTCAGACATTAGAAATGTGAGCAAGCTCTGACTTCTGCTGTTTTCCATGTCCTCTTGTTGCTCACAGTGGTCTTGGAGGAGAAGATTTTGCTTTTAAAGCCAAAACGAGCTCAGGAGCTCCTGCAGCACGAGCACAACTCTGTATCCCGCCTGTTTTTCTGTGTCATTTGGGTTTGGGCATGTGGCTTAAGCGAGAAATAGGGCTGTGACATCATTGTTTCTGAAGATATCCATATTTGTTGTCCTCACTGAAATTTTCCAGTTTTTCCACTGAGGGACATGTTTTCAAAATATGATTTTCGGGCACCTGAACACCGTATCTGTGTGAACGAAATGCCTATAGCATTAAAAACTTGTGTGGATAAGCCTTATTTGGTGTCCATGTGGACAGCCCCTAATAAATTCATATTTGAGTCAGGATGGACATTCGAGTAGAGCTGAAGGAAGTTCTGTTGGGCAGTCTTGAGATCCAGAGTTCACATCAAGTAATGAACATAAGACCTAAAAACCCTGACCTTTGACTTCAAAAGCAGAAATTGGAAGTAACTTTTGAGTCTTGGGTGCTTTCACACCTGCATCATTTGGTCTGTACTTCCTGACTTTTCAGGGAGGGCTTTCACACCAGCACAGTTCTGGTTCTGGAACCGGTTCTGTTCTGGATTCTTAGAGCCTTGGTGCTTTCTAGCGAACCAGCCCACGTTCATGCCAGTGTAAGCAGAATGACAGTGGGAGGTCGTGATTCCGTGTTACTTATTCCAAAGTTGACAACACATCGGAAAAATGGTGGATTGCATCGATGTTCTAAAATGATTGTTGCTTTACTTAAGGTTTTGTTTTTGCTCTTTCTCACTCAGCTCTTGAGCTTCAGTTGAAATTCTGGTGATGCCCAAATTGCCGTTGAACATTTTGTCTCTGCTCTCGACCACTGCACACTCTTCTTCTCCACTTTCCTCGACTTCCTGCTCATTTTATCAACACAGAATACGACACGCCCACCGATGATGTCACGGTTCGGGGAGCTGGAACCAACTTATTTTGGCTCCATCCGTGAACCAACTTTTCAAGTTGCAAAACCATGTTTTTTACGGTCTGAACATGCCTGCCAGTTCAAACTTAAGTTTGGGAACCAGAACCAGCATGCAGTGCCGATGTGAAAGCCCTCAGTTTGATCCAGACAAAAATGGCGGGTGTAAAACCTTCACTGGACTAAACAGCTGACCTAAAGAGGTGGTCTTGGTCTGGACCGAACTGTACCATGGTTAGGTTCATGCCTAGTGTGAAAGCATTTTTTTGTAAGGTCTGGACCTTGGTACCAATAACAGGAAGTTAGCACATGTTTACCCAGAATAAGTGCATGTACCATAACTTTTTAGGGAGGTTATGTTTTTGCCGGCGTTTGTTAGTTTGTTAGCAAGATTACGCAAAAGCTACTGGACGGATTTTGCTGAAATTTTCAGGATATGTTAGTAATTGCCCAACTTAAAAATAATTCGATTTTGGTCATGATCCAGATAACCACCATTAGCAGTCTAACTAATAATGATATCAACATGATTCTGAGTGCTAGGTGTGAGTTTTCAGGGTCAGTGAATCGTATTATGATGGTAACTTTATCATGGAACTATTGCTTATAGGTATAACAGCAATATGTGAGCTACCTTGGTGGAGGTTTGCGCTCTCTGCTTTCTAGTTTGAGAGTAAAATAAGTGGTGGAAGCATATAGAGAGAGGAAGAGACCAAATGTTTGAGTAAAATTTGGTCTGACGACTTTATTAAAGGTGAAAAGACTCATAAGAATGTCGAGACTTCACAGTTGAGCTATGGTTGAGAAGTTTAACCAGAGAAGAGGACCTCACAGGCTTTTCTAACTCCAGGTACAGCTGCAGTCGACTATTCGTGGTCATTCTGTTGATTGGAGGTGCAGACATTGAGGCTGAGGGGGAAAAGAGAGATGAAGCCGAACAGAAGGAGCAGAGGAAAGGTGTGTGAGCTTTCTAGAGAGGGAAAGCCTCTCAGTGTGAGAACGAGGTGCGGAGCGTGCTCAGTGTGACTGCCAAACCACCGCCTCCTCCGACCGGCTGAGTCAGGCAGACACATGGCGTCCCCGTGTTAACGAGCGAGCGGGGCGAGTGTGGGTGTGTTTGTGTGCCAGTAAGGCAACTGGTGTGTAGGGGAGCTGTCATGTTTGTGTGTTTTTGTACATGTGTGTCAGATGGAGGCACATGGGTGTACATGTGCAGTCAGGACATGGAGAGCTCACACATATCCTGTCAAGATGTGGCTTATCATTAATCCTTAAAATGTAAAGTTTGGATGCATTTTTACTGATTTTACCCCCTAAAAATGTTCTTCTCTGCTAACTGAGTGTTTTAGGAGAGGTTAAACTTGTGAAAATCCAGCTAAATGTACATTTTACTGTCGTCAGAGTGAGGTTTATCAATGAATGTGTTAAAATGACTGACTATATTACTCTATGTCCCATGCAGTGTTATCATGGTAGATGGCTCTAAATACTGAGCTCCCACCAATGTTGTACTTTTTATTTACCATCAGGACCATGCACACCTTCATTAGAGAGTAGTGTTGTCCCGATACCAACATTTTGGTATTGATATCAATACCAACATGTATTTTGATACTTTTCTATACATTTCCAAATAAAAAGAGAACACAAAAAATGTCAATATTGACTTTATTTTAAGAGAAAATCTTAGAACTATAACTATGCATCAGTAATTAAATTGCACAGACAACACAATTTTAAAATAAATAAACTTAAAATAAAATAAAATACAATACAATTCAAAACACTATCATTTTCTTATTGCACACATGCATGTGTGCATTAACAGCTCTGGAAAAAAATTTAAGGGACAAAGAAGTTTGAAAATCACTGTGAGAATATAAATATGATATAATAATATAAAATAAAATAATGTAAATAGACTATTTAAACCAGAGAAATTGGTAGCTAATTGCAATGCAGCTTCATATTTTTTCCAGAGCTACTTTTGTGGAGAGTGAAGGGGGCCCGGCGTTGCTTGCTTTTAGCACTGAATGTGGCTTTTTATCATGGGTATATAAGTTATTACCTGTCGTTCTCTGAACTCCTAATGCAAGTCTGGGTGCTTGTCCTTCAAGTGTTTGGCCACCCTTGGCCAGACATGTTTTGTAACACTGTTTGCACAGTGGTGCTTCGGTGTTAATGGCTTCACCGTGCTCATTTGTATTAAAGCTGAAGTAATTCCAATCCATACAGCATTTCACGCACCTGGTTTATCTTCGAGTTGTGGCGTAGTGAAGGATGCAGCGGCTACCATTCTCTCCTGCTCTTGTCTCTCTCTCTCTCTCTCTCTTCTTCTTCTTTGTGGAGTTTAACGGTGGTTCTCTTTCTCTCCTTTATGTCTCTCTGTCGCCAGACTCCATCTCCGTTTGCTGCTCCATGCTGCTCGATCACTCGCTCGCCTTCTTGCTCCGGCACGCTCACCTCAGCTCAAATTACAATGTGGTGACGTCACGCAGAGACGTAAAAAAAATATATATATATATATATATATACTGGTCTCATCCAAGCGCAGCCTAGTACCGTTTTAAATGCCTCAGTACCCTGGTACCAATTTAGTACTGGTATACCGAACAAGCCTATTAGAGAGCAGGATTCATAAAACCAAATCTCTGAATTAGATAATTCTTCAAATTTACTGCTTTCACCTCCAGGAGCTTATGCTAACACTGGGCTTTCTGTAAGATTTAACCTGCACATGAGATACATGGCAGGAGCATAAACATTAGCCAAGTGGTTCTCAAATGTTGTGGCAGGGACATTGCTGTGCTTTAGGATTTTTTATTTCCTCCTGCCATATATATTGTGATATTTAAAGGGCTATTTCTTAACAAAATATACGTCTTTTATGTATAACAGTGTCCAAACGAATGTTCCTTCGGTAAGATATTCACAAAACAAACTCATTTGCAGCTTAAGGTCTCTATTTGACATGGCAGTTTTTGGAAGTGTAACACGCTGTCTATAAAGAGCATAGTCTGCTAAAGTGGGGTCCACACATAAGGATTATTCAAACCTGAAGAGATTTTTAATCTGATTGAGACCCCACACATGAAGACAAAAAATCAGGCATTGAACAGTTTTGATCGCAGTGTGTGTGAACTGTCTGAACTTCAACAAGTCGTCTTGATCATGTCTACCTGCCTAAATGCTCCTGAGTTTCCTTAGCTGATGAGCTGTTGGGTGGCCTGTTATTGTATATTCACAAATAAGCTCATAATGCAGGTGGACTTGTACACAAATTTAAGGCCAAACAGGAACAGGAAGTGCGATTCTGGTAGTACTTTCCTCCAAAAAAATGAGATGGAAATGGCAGAAAAGGTGAAATAGCCGTTGATAACCAATGGGTGACATCACAGTAACTACATCCCACTTTCAAGGTCAGTCCGACTCACGCACAATCGTTAAAAACCAAAATTAAAAGTCCACCTGCCGTCTGTTTCCGTTTCCGTTTCAGTTCATCCGACCTCTTGGTTCATACTTCCGTGTGGGATCGTCTGTCTGTTTGTTGAAGCCTGGAGTTGTCGTGACTCAGTTGTGCACACATGGTATGATCATGGAGAACCCTCCACGAAATGGGTGGATGTCACACAGATGGAGTTTTTGTCACTGAGTCCATTTGTGGTTGTTTAGTCATTATAGGACATGTACTGCATGTCATCAGAGACTCCCTCACCATTTTTCTTCCATTCATAAACCCGGGGCTCACAGCGTGTCAGTGCGCAAAATGGCTCTTCAGACAAGGTCATTTTCTGTCATTTGACACATTGACTGTGGAGCTGAATGTGAGGTCAAATCTGTGCTTCCTGAGCGAAGAAGAAAATCGACTCGTGGTCACCACCAAGACAAGTTTGAAAAATCAGTCACAAAATTGAATATTTGAGAAAATTATAATCATCCTGTCTTATATGTTTAACCCCCTTGTACGTGCTACTGAAAGAATACATTTCTTTGCATTTGCATTAAAGGTTACCACAATATAACTCAATCAAGCCTTCAAAACAGCGGTCCCAAACTTTTTTTGTACTATGGTCCAATTTTATGTAACGTAATAGCTTTCACTGAGGAGCAGGGGAGTGGGAGGCCGGTGATGGCAACAAACACACACTGTGCACAGAATAACTCATTATAATAACCATTACCCAGGATCAGAAGGAGCCATGAACTTGTTTCTGAACTCTTATAAAGAGATATTCACAAGGACTCACTCTGCCTTTATCAGCTGCTTAACATGGCCAAAAGTCACCTGTTGACACAATAACTAATATATAACTAATTCATATATAAAATATATCTTACTAGTTCATCTGGGTAACAGCCTGTAGAGGGTTTTTGGGAATGGGCAGAACCTTTCAAACCAGCATGATTGTACGATGATGCCGTCAATCATATTCATTACTGGCTAATTGGATAATGTAATCATTTTCCAGTGTTTTTGTTTGTTTTTCCTTTACAAAGAAATGTGGTCCAGATCTGGTTGGCTCAGTGGTTAATAGGGGTGTAAATCACCAGTTTCATGACGATACGATATGATATCGATTCTTTGGACAACGATACGATATTTGCCGATATCACAAAGTCTGCCACGACTCGATTTCGATACGATACGATTCAGGGACCTTTGGTCAATTTAAGACGATATTGTGTACTCACTGAACACAATCAGCTACATTTCACCTATAGCAAGAAAGAAATACAAAGCAATTTCTAAGTTTTGACAGTTTTATTACTGAAATGTGAAACGATGTGCTGACCTTTGGGTATGATAGGTTATAGAGGATGATAACCATCTGTATGATCTAATCGTGTTTAAAATTAAAATTGGGTTAATTAGTAGTCAGGTGTTTTTAGACTTTGCTTCACTGTTTAATGGTAGGTGTGGAGGAAGAATAAGAACAAGCTCTCACTGTTTTCCTTTCATACAATAAGTAATTTTTATAATCAGTGCGCTACAAAATCAAATGATGAGATAACTTACTGTACTCGTGTGATTACTCCTGTGTGCAGCATGCATCCTCTGCTGTCAGATCAACCGTATCTTACCCGGATACAGCAGTGCTATTTTCTGATTGGCTGACATGTCAAGCTCCCGTTTAGCTCTGTGATGCTAAGAACATGTTGCTACGCGTTAGCATATAGCAGTGTTACTCGGTGGGCGCTACACAGTACATTTTAAAGCAGGAGAAATACCAGGTGTGGTGTGTGAGAGAGTGAAAAGGTGCGCGTCTCATACGCTGAATATGTGAGACCTGAGAGCTCTGTAAAGTTGAAACTTAAGAATGAGGCGCTATTGGGCGGAAGCGGTGAAACAGATATCCAGTCAGAATTTCAAAATAAAGGCATTGAAGATAACGATGTTGACCGATGTTTTGAGTTTCCATCGATTTGATTGGATCATTGCTTAACCAATCGATGTATCGATCCAGATCGATGGATCATTATACCCCTAGTGGTTAAGTGAGTGAACACCCTTAATCAGTTGATCACCAGTGCAGGAAGACGGGGAGAGTGAGAGCAATGGCTGAATGAATGCAGAAGTCGTCCTGTTTGAACATGAGCTCACGACTTTAGTAGCTACCTCATACGTTCATCTTGAACCGTCGACATTATAAAAAGTTCTCTGGTGTGGCCACTCAGCACCAAAAAGAATCTTATGTCAGACACTTCTGGTAAAATTCCTTTCTACTTTAAAGGGCTAGTTTTTTTTTAAGTGGGGTTGTATGAGCTCCATATGGCCACTAAGTACATTAGATGCAGTAGAAACTTCTCTCCTCTCCCTCAGTAAGCTACAATTTGTAAAAGTTTGTGACACAGAACCAGCTGCAAACAGGAAAGTATTGTACCAAATACAAAGGGTATTTTCACCGCCTACAAGTACTCCCATCAAAAAATAATACCACAGTTTAAGAGTACGCTACCTAGAAATCTTTTTGAGTGCATTAACTTTTCATAAAAATAAAGTTTATCTGGAACCGACTCACATCATGTATTCCACGTATTCCTAGTTCCAGATAAACTTTATTTTTCCTAGAAGAAAAGTCAAAAAAACTGAACTATCCCTTTAAGGACCATTTTAAGACACCAAAGTGCTAAATGAAGCTGTTTTAACATCCACATCACAACACAACCACATACTGTCTTCATCCCGTCATCCAAAAAGTCTATTTAAAGCTCCCCCTCTCAAACAGAATGCATGATGACCCAGCAGACTGTCATCCGCTTTGCTCTCTTCCAGGCCTCTTATGCTGAAGCAGTGTAGGAGGCGATCGTCCCACGTCCTCGTGTGGGCAGGCTGATTGAGAGCCCTCTCATATCAAAGCTGTCTTTCGCTCTGAGCACAAACCGGAGACAGAAGAGGCTGCTCTCATATACAATCATTATAATCACAGAACACTGCCCAAATCACCGGAAGACGTGGGACTCTTCATTCAGTCTCATAATGCACTTTGTGTGTTTATTTCCTCCAGACTGCTAAGCTGATAATTGCTTGCAAATTAAAAACCATACTTAAAGCGATTTAAGGATGTTTAAAGAGGTCTTGCATTGAATTTTAGCTGCTTCCTTCTCCAGTGTGTTGTCCACATGGATATTTCAGCTCCATACGGATTCAAATGGATACAGATTAATGTTAATGATGTTTAAACCAAAAGAAAGTAAAAATAGTCATTTAAGTGGAATACATGTTATTTCCAATTGTCATTTTTTCTAACTGAAGATTATGAGCTGTTTAAAGTTAATTTGGTGCTCGACATGGACAGACACGTGGACACAAATTGCTGCTTGACACAGTAACGCTCTGTGTCCTTTCCGAGCTCTCACCTTGCTGCAGACTAATAATCTGCTAAACTTCACAGGGCAGTGTCTTTTAAATAGTCAAGTTGCATGGTTTGAATGAAGTTAGTGAAGTTGTTGTGTTTACTCATATTAGCTGTGACAAATCCTACTAAAGTACATCATATCAGTTTTTAAGTTAATGGTTGCAATATTTGGAAATCTAAAGGCACACTGGAAGTGAAGTTGAGGGTTCAGAAATCAGTGTTAAAACCAAAATATGGAAAAAAACAAAGACAAAGAAACTTTTGTTTTGTTTAGTTCTCAGTGCTAATTTCTTATGGTTGATAGACCACTGCGGGAGAAGCATTATCCATAATTCATGCGCTCGATTTTGTTATCATTTACAGCCAAGGCACTGTGCAGCAAGAGGCCAGTCTCCAGGGCTGCAGCTTGATACGACTGTGCCCAGGGCTGCCGGTTGCCCACCCCTACTCTAGACTGTCAATTGGTGTGAAAATGTGCTTTATATGTCACTGATAGATGACCTGTGACCTCAGCTCACATCCATTGGCAGGTGGGATCACCACAGGCCCTGCATCAGAAAAGGGGTATAAAATATGGATGTGTTGTTTATATATTTGCAAGCCTCGTGCAATCCCAAAAATAATCCAAAGGTTGGAGGCCCCAGTGTCCCTGAAGGTGGTCTACATTGACCAAGGTGAATAAAATCCCACACAGTCACCATTAATTTCAACGTTAATTTCATCTTATGTTTTTTTGTCATTTGTTCATTGATGTGTTTCTACAGCAGTTGGCAGAATAAGACAAACACCAGAAATGCTTCAAGAGGGCAAACCTCCACAAAGGCATTTCCAACATTTTAGAACAAGTTATCGTCAAAAAAATGCAGAAAGCTGTCCTATCTCACAATGTTAAGAAATCCTTGAAAAAAATCCTGGATCCACATCTGGATTTGGATCACCACCAAAATTATATCACTATGTATTTCTGCCATGACCAACAATCACTGAAAATGTGATGGAAATTTGTTGAAGCTTATTCAGTTATGAGCAAAATTGTGGAAAGCTGCCCTATTTAGCAATGTTAATAAATCCTTGAAAAAAATTCCTGGATCCACATCTGGTCTCAGTTCACCACCAAATTTTTATCACTTCCTCCTTTTGCCAACATTTTACCAACACTCCCTGAAAATGTCATGGAAATTTGTTGGGAACTTAGATCTATTAGCAAAAATGTGGAAACTGTCCTATCTTTAATGATAACAATTCCTTAAATTCCTGGAACTGCATCATGGTTCGGATCACCACAAAATTGTATCACTTTTTCCTTGTGCCATGACCAACATTCCCTAAAATTTCATAGAAATTTGTTGAGAACTTTTTGAGTTATTCGCAAAAATGTGGAAACTGCCCTACCTCTCAATGTTAAGAAATCCTTGAAAAAAATTCCAGGATCCTTCCTGACTCGTATTACCCCCAAAATCAGACCACTTCTTCCTTTTGCCTTGACCAACATTCCCTTAAAATGTCATGAAAATCCACTTGCAACTTTTTGAGTTATCCTTTTCACAAACTAACTAACTTACAGACAAACTAATGCAGGCACGATATTACGAGTTATTCTGTTACCTGTGTTACCCTCCATTCTTTTTTATGTCTGGGGTTTGGCTTTTATTTATTGGTTCTTCTGTCAAATTAAGGCATAAAAGCCCTAAAATAAATGAATACAAAAGGGGAAATAATGTTTTTCCATGCACAAGTGCTAAGTTCACCATGCCACCACAATGCTTTAACTTGAGAACTTGCTGATTCTGCAAAAGAACGTCTAAACTCCTCAAGGCCTTGAGACAAGACGTCAGCACCCCAGCAGCACCTTCAAGAAACTTCTCAAGGATGATTCGTGCTTTTACTTCTGCCCCTGCCCAAAAACACAGATACACAGATATTCGCTGCTTCACTGATAACGTCAGACACATTTAAAGCTGAATGATGTCATGAAGACGTTATTTGGACCATCTTCAGGTGTGATCTGAAGGTCAGGACTTGAAGCTTATCTGTGGTACAAAAATAAAACATAAACGTGACGTAGGACAGCTCCAAGGATGAGATTCAACAGACCAAACTTCTGCTGGTGATGCAAACATTGAAACAGTCACTTGGAGACGTTGGTGTCGGGGTCTTTGACTAACAGATTCTGGACCATCTGCTGATAAACACTCAAAGACAGGAAGTCCAACAGACTGACAGAGGAAAAAGGCCATGAGACAGAAATAAACATCCTCCATGTCATTACTGTCACAAACAAAGGTCAGAATAACCTCCCATTACTCACTTTAAATCGTTGTCAGAGCCCCTGATTCAGATTCTGGGTCTTTTAAGTGTTTCTATAGAAATTAGGGTAATGCTCTTAAAGGGATATGTCAACATTTTTTTGTATTCGTGTCTTTCCTCACTCTCTAGTCCATGACAAGCAGGTAGACTCCATTCTTTCGACTGTGCGTGCAGTAACAAGGAAGAGACGGGCAGAGCTTGCCCACCGCTAATTAGCTTAGCTCAAACACTGGGAGTCAATGGGTAGCGTTATCCTGCCTCTGCCTACAGTCATCAGATAAACTCTTGTAACTCTAAACAGGCCTGTGTGCTTGTTGTGACTCATTTTTTTTTACCATGTTATGTTACGTTATCTAGTTTTAGACTTAAATTTTCAATTTATGTAATTTTCGAAAGAAATACCTACGAAACTAGATCGCAGGGTGCATGTGCAAACCACCGTGGTTTGGATTCTTGTTACAATAATTCAAATGAATAATATCACGCTGTAACCTCGTTTTTTAATTTACTCTTAATGAAGTGACCTGATCAGGTTGGTGCCCATGGCTGTGACTATGGTGTTTGAATATTTGTTTAATACAAAATGGTTAGAAATACCATTTCTGTAGTCCTTGTTAGCCGTTTGTTAGCAACCATCCTTTCAAACACAACAACAACTCTTTAAAATTCAATAGTGGGCAACATCACTGGTACTTTATTATTTTAGATTAAAAGTTAAAGCCTTGTGTGCATGTGTTCATGGTGTGCTTTATTTCAGGTATTTATCCAAAATGCTATTCTAAATCCCATTAAAATCAGGCCTTGGAAAACAAGAAGTGCTAAAGGCTAACTCACTTCTGCATTTTTAGACTCATTTCTGCACCACTCTTTGTTCTACATTTACATCTAGAGACATTCACATTAATTCCTCAAGGCCACAATATCTGTCAATTCACATTGTTGTATGGTTTGGATGCACCCACATACACACAAAAGCAGAGACACCCACTCGCGGCGCTCCTGTCTCCCTCCCCCAATATCACACCGCTGTTAGTACCTCTGGAGAGGGAACAAAGAGGGAGTCAACTCGTTACCCCAATTCTACCTGTGGGACGTTCATGGTGGAGGCGAAACATCATGGAGGGGTAACTGTCATGCCTTTGTGAATAAGGTGGTGTTTACATGACTCCGTTTTCGGCCTAAAACGGAGAGTTTTCACTGCGTTACCCAGAGTGCCTGAATCCACAAACTTTTGAAACCAGGGTCCAGAGCGGAGAGTTTTGAAAACGTATCGCCGCCCAACTTAATGTAGACGGGATTCAGCGTTTTAGGGTGAAACGCTGACGTCACCACATGCGCAGTACTCTTTCACATGAAGGCTGCACGCGCATACCAGGAACAACAACAGCTTCGGCCGTCTACCGAGCAACATGTGCTCGGTTTGTTATCCAGAAAAAACTAGACAGATTTGTTGTCCAGACAGATCTGTTGTCCAGACAAGAAACTCCTGCGTCGTCATGTGTCCACTCGCCATTGTTGTTTGTGAAAAGTTTTTCTTCTTCTTACGTGTTGTGTAACACTGCTGTTTCGCTGTAAACATCGCCATCTACTGGACTGGCATGCACGCTACAGCGTTTTCAGTCCTATTCAGAATAGCTTACTGCACTGAAAAAGTACTTTTACCTGACTTTAATTCCACGTTTAGCAAATTAAATTTTGCCTTACTGTTTGGTTTAATGCTTGAAATTATTTTTATAAATCCTAATAAATGCTAGGTATTAATTAATCTTATTAAAAGTGTAATTTAATATTAACAGCTGGCCTTCTAGAACTGATAACAACAATAATTTGGCCCTCATGATAAACAAATAGCTGATAGCAAAGAGTGAAATACTAGTTAATAATGCAGCAAAAGTTAGGTAGGTTCCATACATTAACTAATAAATAGCCAGAAAGAGAGCCTAAATTACATTGTTACATCTATTTTAGGGTCTCTGCATTGGCTATAAGTGTCTTTTATTTTTGTGAAATGAAAAACAAACGTGGACTTCATGTTTTATTTCATTCAGGCGTATTTATTTAAAACTGCCAGGATGTAACACTTGATATTATATAAACGGGCATCAATCATAGGCCTTTAATTTTGACCAGAGTGTTGAAGCTATCTGTGTTTAGCCCCTCTTTTCTCCCCCTCTCTGATTTCACACAGCAGCAGGAACTGCGGACATAATGTGTCCTCTTCCTCCTTTAACCAGAGCACACACCGGTAAAAAGCTACAGCTCGGATATGAAGCGCTTTTTAATAAAATCATCCTTCAATAACAGTCCATCACGGCAGCAGTGGTCCCGCTAGCCTCCCTGTGAATGGACTTCCGCGTTTCCATGCCTGTTAAACGTGACCCGGCATCGCAGGCAGGAGGACGAACGGACCAATGGGAGCGCAGGATTCGACGCACGTCGCTGTTCACGTTTGACAAGTTCAGTGCTGCGTTCACGGCCACGGGAAAGCAGATACTCTCAGTTTATTCCGGTAAATGGCGGTTCTCAGTGGAAAATATGTCAACATGTCTTCTTCTGGATCGTTTTTTAATATCCTGGGATTCCACTGCTAGAGGAGCCGTTAAGAAGAAGCCAACAGAGGATAAAAAATGACGTGTCTCTTCAGTTAAAATGAAATAATAGGGTCAAAGTTGGTCTACTTTATGATAGTTTTAACCTCTAAAATGTACAGGTTATATAAATATGAGGCTTACTGAGGGGAATTACAGAAGCTTTATGATCATCAACCATATGTCTAATCAAATGAGAAAGAAAGCTCTGTCTATTTTTTAATGGCAGTGTTTGGACTTATTTTTGGAATTTGAACAAATGGCATTTTTTTTTGGACAATTTTGTCATCTTGGGGGCAATTTTATATTTTCTTTCCTAAATCAAAACTCTATCACCTATGACATTGCAGTTACAGGCGAGGAACTTTCTCTCTGGTAGTTTTTCCCAACATTGCACAGATATTTGTTCAATACAAGCAGGAAACTTTGCCTGCTAATTGTTATGAAACAAGAAATAAAGAGCACAGCATAGGCTTAATCAGTGGTTTCCAATCTTTTTCCTTGGAGGCCATCCAGTTGAACATAGGAAGTCCAGCCCCCTCAGGAACCACATTAGAAAAGTTAAAACATTTCTATCCAAAACTGGCACAAATTTGATTTTTTTGTTTACATAATCCAGATAGACCTACATGTCCTCATGAAGCCCTCAGATGAAAGCATGCTGTAATTGTGTTGTCATTTTTATAAGTAATGTTAACCCGCATATGTCAACCTCAAGGCTATTTTATAGGAACTACCCTGCGCATCTGCAGAGACTGTCTCAACTTCTCAAATAAATTTGCAATGTTTGAATAGATGGGTGAAATGGTGAGTAGTGCTCCTTGTCAGAACCAATAACCCAAACATTACCAACTTTTTATGCAATTTAGGCACTGACAGGAAAATTGCTTGCAATGTTTTGTAAGAAATGTTTTTTGTTCTCAAGTACGGTGCCTTCATTTAGCGTTTCAAATGCATCTGCAGTTCAGACAGTGACTTCTCTGTCTCAAGAGTAACAAAAAAAAATGTTGGTCAGATTGTTTTACTCTTTCTAAATTGCACATGGACAACACGGTGGTGCAGCAGGTAGTGCACATGCCTCACAGCAAGAAGGTCACTGGTTCGATCCTTTTCTGTGTGGAATTTTCATGTTCTCCCCTGTGAATGCGTGGGTTCACTCTGGCTTCCTCCCACAGACCAAAACCATGCTCATTAGGTAGATTGATGACTCCAGATTGGCCTTAAGTATGAGTGTGAGCATTAATGGTTAACTGTCTCTCTATGAGGCAATACAATTGGCTGCCGACTGGTTCAGGGTGTACCCCATCTCTCACCCAATGTCAGCTGGGATAGGCTCCAGCCTCCCCCTGAACCCGACAGGAATAAGCGGTATAGATGCAGGATGGATGGATAAACTGCCATTTTACCCACTTTTCAAAAGCTGTTGACACATTTGTGCAATTCATTTACACAAAGTACAGGCAATAAAATGTATAACTTATATTGCATTTTGATGGAGAAAAACAAAAATCAAAACCAATTCTTCGTTCTTACTAAAGTAATCAACAATTAAATTATGCACATCTTGGTTGGTATTTCGCCAGCTATCAAGTCAGTTTTCAGATATGTGGCTTTTGGTGACCTTTCAGACATCATCCAATCCTCTTGCTGATTGAGCTTCTTCCCATTAGAACATTGTAAAGTTATTTGTGCTGAATCAGAAGGATTGCTTGCTCTTTTGGAAGAAGTGTTGCCTCTCTACATCATTTTGCATTTATTGAATGTTGCAAAGTAGCTTTTTTTATCTTTGTTGTTTTGAAGTTATCTCCTCGTCTGAATAAAGAATTGCAGAAGCTGCTTGTTAGCATGATTGTTGCAGAACAGTATTACCAGAAAATCCTTGAAAGAAAGGAAATAACAACAACAAAAACTCTTTCTCTCTGTCTGAATTTCACAAAGAGGTCACTAACATGGCGACTGTCAGCTCAACCCACTTCCCAATATGTTGCAAGTGTATTTGTGCAGCTTAATTTCTGATCAAGTCAATAAAATATATGGTAAATGTATTTAAACACTGAGGAAAAATTGAAAAATCAGGCAATTCTTTTGATTTTTGAGGGGTTTTGTACTGATTTTTTTAAGACAAATTTGCATTATTTAGGGATGAAATCAGACAAATGGTCCTTCTTTGCTGCATTCGTGACAGGAGAATATGTTTCTTTTTTATGACATTTTTTTTAGTGTTTTATCACCTCACCATTGCCCCAAGATGACTATGCAAGAGTGAGGGTTCAGGTCTTTTGGAAGACTCTTAGATAGCTGTTCAGCAATACATTTCCACCAGTAATTTAGTTTTCACTTCTCCAGAATATGTGGATTAAATCTCCTCTTCTGGCGTTGCATCTAGGGCAGCAAAGGGGTGTCTCTCATTTGTTTTTTACATTTTAACTGACTGGTGGGCCACATTTGTGGAGTAGGAAGGCCGTATGAGGCCCTTAGGCCACCAGTTCGCCAACACCGGGCTGAAATCTCCCTCCTGTCATTGTCAATGGCTTTTTAAATGAACAGCAAAAATGATGAAAACCTTGCAAAAATCTATCATGAATATGTAACTATGTGAGTATTTTTATAATAATCATATTTGTTCCTTTCTTTGCTTGTGATTTACACTTTCTACTAAGTTTGTTTGAGTTGCTCTGAAACAAATCGTGCCAAGATGAATTGATAAAGTTGTTTTAATTGAATTAATTTGGAATTAGATATAAAATAGTTATGTGTCCCCATAAAACTCTACAACTGATCATTAAATGTACATAAAACAGCAATATGATTAAAAAAATCTACTTACATAGTTTTGAAATGAATGGCTTAACTTAAGTGTTACATATGCTTTGTATAGTGAACTTTGGTATTTTAAAGTCTGGTGATAGATAGACACTTTATCCACACTCAAAGATCCATATCATCAAATATAAAAGTAGAAATGTTGACAATAAACTAAAATAAATTCAAATACAAAGACACATTTTCTCTAATGTTGCCAGTATCAAAAGGGATATCTAGTATCACTAAATGAGGGCTGAGTCAGTGACATCAAATTTTCATTTTCTGAAGAAGTTAATCGCACATAAATCGGTGCATTACATTTCTTGTGAAGCTACATGTTTGTTATTTTTATTAAACTATAATGTAATGGAGAGTGCTCATCATTCGGTGATAACGTCGCCCTTTGACTGTGGTAATAAAATCACAGTCGCCCTCCTAGTTGGTCAAAGTTGACTTCCCTGTCAAACGTCAATGCCCTTCCTGCTGTATGAACGCGCCCATAGAATAACATGTGGGTTGTTTTTCGTCCGCCGCTCCCTGAACGCAGCACAGGACTCGGACTGGAACATGACGCATGCGCAGCTGGCCAAACTCTTATGAAACAAAGTAGTGCAGCGGCAGGAGAGCAGGTACAGAAAGAGAGGGATACTCAGGCAACAAGCGACCACAAGACTTCTCCTTCCACCTAAACCGAGGGAAGAAATGCTTCTTTCTTTGGGCCTGACATAAATATCATCGCCGGGGAGCCAGCTCAAGGTAAGAGGGCTCTTTTTCGGCTGCTTTGAGGCTCTTTTTTAACGCAAAACCAGATGTACTGAAATAAACAGCGCCACCAGTTACATAAGGATCGCTCTGGTGACCCCGTTTTGCTGGACTGAGATGTTGTGCCAGTGCCAGGGAATCAAACTTTAACACTAATGTACACTTTGTCATCTCTATTTAACTCTTATTTTCATCACTGTCACACCCAGAGTGTCATTTTGGAGCCAGTATTTGATATTTACTCCATTTCCAGTGAAGTTGGCACAGGCAGCCTCTCATTCAGAAGAGACTCAGTGACCTAATTTCCATTTGCAGAAGTCAGAGGATCCTCCACTGTGACGTGACACTTAATATTTAGCATGAAAATACCTGTGCAAAACATACCTGTGCTGCACAAGCTCTATTATGGGTGATTATGAAGTCTAATGATGTAGTATTTGGATTAAAATGTGAATGTTTTGACTGTATGTTTGTGTTTACAGGAGGGCAGAGCTGTGTAATATGCTTCGAATATAACATTTAATGAAAGTTATTATCCAAGATAGTCTCCAATATTATACTAAAGGAGTTATATTTAGGTATTGTTTTGTCAAAATTAGGCTTATTCTCAAATTACACTGCCTTCCCCCTCCCCAAAGTGGAAATAATGCTAAAATAAATGCACTAAGAGCCCCCAACCCTCATTAAAATACTCTAAAATTGGAATAAGTGTTAATAAAGAGCCAGATCATCATAGAAAACTGCAAATAAGGTTTTTTTTATGAATTACAGGCAAATAAATGGATAATATCAAACAACTTGTGCGCCATAGAGACATTCCTTAAAAGTTCTGTGATCGGACATCATGTACAATGTGCTCATGTGGAAGAAAAATGCAAATAATAGGGTAAAATTAACATTTTGGTTACCTCTTAACTCAATGTTACATTAATACTGCAGAAGTGTATTTCCTTATAGCTGTTTTAGGTAAAAGTCAACATATTTAGAGCCAAAATAAAGACACCAAATCCTCCAATCTTTACTTTTATGCTCAAGTACTAAATAAATGTTCATTTTATAGCTGCATCATCAAACCACACTGTAAATTAGGGTTGCATTTTAAGAGTTAAACATGAGATAAAGCATAATGATGAAATATTTGTGCGTGCCTGGGCTCAACTGAAAAGGTACGAGTACAAAAGTCATGTATTGGGGGCGTATGATGAGGAAAAAGTGCACAAAAACTGTCAATTTTAACATCTGTGGCTGCATTTTTGTCATTTTCTCATTCATTCTGTAAATAAACATTAACTTCCCCTGTCCTATTTGAAAGAAAGCATTCATTTGATACACCGACTTACATGCTCTATAATTGAAATTTGTGTTTATTTAAAGCCCTATTATTCTGTTATATTACAATTAGAATTGTATTTTAGGAAGTTACTGAAAAGACAGGACAAGAGGGAAAGTTTTTTGATCGTCATTACTTAAAAATTGGGGAAGAAAAGTTGTGTTTTGGTTACTACTGTGGAGGAAAAATGTAGGAAAGTGATCAAACTGACAGCTTTTGTCACCTCTTTATTTAATCTCACATTTGCACTGTAAATACACAGTACCTTTTCATGTACTAATTGAGAGTAAATACAGTTAGAGCCAGCACTAGTGCACTAAAACCCCTAATTGTCACCTGTATACACTATAATTAAAATCAGTGTGCATTATTATCATGATTTATTGTAAACTGTGGCTGCATTCAAGAATTACAAATTAGACAAGAGGCTTTCTCAGGGGGAACAAACGTCATGTTTTCTTTGCTCATGTGGAAGAGAAATGCCAAAGAAGAGGTCAAGAATGACATGTTTTGTCACCTCTGTGTTTAATTTCACATTTGTATCGTAAATAAACAGTATTTTCCCCTGTGCTAATGGAGAGTAATCATAGTTCAAGGTAAAACTAGTGCACCGAAACCCCAAATATGCACCTATATAGGCTATAATTGAAAGAAGTGTTGTTTTACAGTCCTATTGTCATAGTATATAGTAAATTAAGTTTGTATTCCAAGGATTGCAGATGAGATGAGGCAAAGAGACAAATAATGTGTATGTTACAGACACTTTCCCAAAAGGTTAAGGGTATGAAGGTCGTATTAGATGCTTATACTGTAAATTTACACTTTTATTTAATGTCCCACTTGAAGATAAACATAGTTTAAGCTAAATCTGATTCACAAAATCACCCACAATCTTCACGTATATGTGCTGTCATTGAAATCAGTGAAGAATCAGAGCTACTAATGTAAATTAGATTTTGTTTTTAATGAGTACGAGAGGTAAAAATGATGAGATATGCAGCCTCAGGATAGTTTTTCTTCACTTTTAAATTGTTGTGGACAAGACAGGGTGAAAGGCAACTTGTAAGAAACTTTTTTGAAACTTTGGAAAAAGAGAAATCAAACTGATTCAGTCAGGAGAGTGTCAAAGGCTCCACGGCTACACTGCAAAATGTTGTGAAGCTATATGGGTCTAAATAATGTCTTAAATTTGTTTTGTTTTTTTCCTTTGAAAAGAAATGATTGAGTTCCTCCCTAAAAAATATAAAAGATATTCAATAGAAAAGCCAGTAGTTGATTTAAAACAAGAGAGAAGAGTTAAAAGAAGAGAAATATTAATAAAATCAGGGTTATTAAATCCTATTTAATGTTGTAACTGTGGAATGTCTGATATACAGAAGAATAAAAGCCATGTTTTGGGTGCATATTAGGATGACAGTTGGTAAGACTTTATTGATAACGCTGCCATTAACAATTCTGCTTGCTGACCTAATTATTTAACAATTCCCTTATCAATTCCTGTGGATTTGTTTGTGGAGGCAAAAGTTGGCTTACGCATGTTTCCAGCATCAACAAAGTCAAACATGTTTCTCCTGATATTCAACGCTGTTCTTCTGTAAGCTGCTGGTGTCTACACCCACTGAACGGTGTGCAATAAGCATTTGTTGTTGAAAATTAAAGAAAAGAATTGTTAAGGGAGTTGATAAGCAAAAAGACGAATGATATTGATTCATTGAGGGAGTTGTTTTAGATTCTCAACTGGAATTTCGCTTCAGTTGAGAATAGAAGACTTGCCTATTTGTTCCTCTAGCTGTGTGCACTTCTCAGCCAAAACAGTTAGGAAAATGAAAAATAGATAACAGCATTTACCTTCATCCAGCTGATAGAATCCTGAAGATAGAAACCATTCTTGCTGTTTTTGCATCTCAGAGTCAAAGATGAGTTTGGAGAAACTCCCCATGCTTTAATTCTGCTGGTTTCCAACTCAGTTCTACAATAAATCAGGTTCCTTGTGGGGAGATTTATTGTCCTTTTCAGCAGAAACGTATTATTGGGAGACGTGCCTGATGCCCATTTTTTCCAGTGTGAAACGGGCATCAGTATTACTGTTGATTTTCAAAATGTGAACATTTAGTGATAATAAGGTGAAGCATTAGGGTACATTCAAGCATTCTGCCTTTATTTTAGACGATACAAGTCTGCAGAAACAAATATTTGACTTTTAGGCAAATTCCTGCAGATATAAAACTGATATTATTGTGCACCCCTGGTAAGTTGAACAAATTCAGTTGTATTTACCAAACTTTTTATCTCTGTATTGTATTGAACTGAGATGCTCTGCCAGGTAGCCTAAATAAAGGTGACTGCATTTCACACTAAAGTTATTTATACATTCAGTCTTTACTAGCATTCAATAAAGGCTTATTAGATGTTTCATTTTATCCAAGTGTAAAACATGACTTCAGAAATTCAAGGAAACATAAAAAAATGCCTTACACTTCATATTTTAGTCACTTAAATTTACAGTAGATTTCATCGACTAAAATGTTTTGAAATTTCCTCAACAAAAACTAGACTTTAGTTGAACCAATTTAGATAACTAAATTATGACTAAAACTGAAAGATATTGAAGGCAAAAGACTGTAACTAAAACTAAATTATAAAGTGCTGTCAAAGTTACCACTGAATCATTGCCAAGGCAAACTTTTGTTACCCAGAACAGTCAAGTATTAACCCCTAATCTTGTGTTTTGCATGGGCACACAAGTAATGATTCTTTTAACAAGTCAAAGACCTGTCTAACTTCACCCCAAAGGGTCAAATATGTCGGCTTAGTTCACCAGCAGAGGGCTGCCAAAAAGTAGAACACTGTGGATCGATAACTTGGTACTTTGCCCATCTTTTGACCATGGAAACTGAAAGATATTTATACCTTAGCAGGCCATGCTGCAGCTTTAAAGGTTTTTTTATTTTACTCTAAATTAGGGTTTTTATTCTGAGCCCCTAAGTGAGTCTAACTCTGAGTCTATTCTGTCATAGTGTTCTGTAAAGTGGTGTATTTTTAAGAATTACAGATAAAACATGATGACAACCAGTGTGTGCGTCACAGAGGTCCCCCCTAAAAATCTGCTCACCTCCTGCTGACTGTGCGACTGTGCCAAAGAAACTGTCAGATTTCAGCTCTCACTGAAAAATCAGCAGCGTGCTCAAGAACGTGAGGAGTGGTGATCTGCTGAAAGGCCTGCTCTTCAGTAGAAATACAGTTTCTTTATTTAAAGTCCCATTCATCTCCACATATGATGAGTAAAGCTCCCACTACTGTCCATGAAGAGGTACTGCAGCCGTACAGTGGGCTGTGACTCAGTGTTTATGACGAATACAGCAGTAATTAAAACTTTCATCAATAAAGATATTTTTGTGACAAAGGAGATCAAATTATAACCTTCCATTTGAACATTCAGGGAGGGAGGCAAACCTAAACTGACTCAAAGTGTGACCCAGTTTTTGACTTTAAGTTGTGTAATTAGACTGCAAAACCTGACATTAACTCTTTATCAAATTAGTTATTGACTTACCTCACATGCCCTGCTGTTACATCCTCGGTGCTGCCAGATATTTGGATTATTTTTTAAGGTCTTGGAAATTTTCATAACACTTGTTAGGCACCATTATTGGTCCGGGGAGACATGGGTTAGGGCTCCATGGCAGCAAAGAAAACAAAAAAATAAACATATTATAAAATAGAGATGTTATAATTAGATATGTGTAATAAGTGGATGTAAAATGACGGCCAGGAAACTGTTCAAACATCTGTTCAGTTACAGAAAGGCTCCATTTGGCTGCCTTAAAACTCCAATTAAGAAAAAAAAAAATAAAGCAAGCCCAGCAAGAGTCAAGAGCTATGGTCAGTGTGCAAGAAATCTTATTAATGAACCTTTATGATTTGCATTAACAGGGGTTAAAAATGCAGAAATGTATAAAATGACATGTATTATGCAATATTACAGATGAATTGTGGCCATGAATGATGCTGCAGATGAGGCAATCTTGAAAAATAACCACCTAACACCCACCAGTAAATAAATAAGAAGGTAAAGTGCACAAGTCAAGTCATGGAGAAAGTAGCGGTGGTTGATCTGAAGTGCAAAAGTCATCACAAAAGGGAGGAAGAGTCGGGGGGGAAAAGCACATTGAAATATGTTCAGCTTTGGCATTTTGCACACTAAAAATTTCCCATGTTGTGATAAAACTCCTTCCAGTAATAATTGTCATAAATCTTCTGGATGCAGCCACTTAAAACCTCACACTTTCCCTGGCAGGTCCATGATGGGGCCTACCCACCCTGAGAGTCGTAGGTTGAAAAGTTTAGACCATATTCGGGTGAATTTGTGGCATCAAGTTCGCTTTCTGTTGATTTGGCAGCTGTTTTACTGAAAAAAGAAAAGGTTGAGGCTATAGCATCCTTTCGATTAATTCGAATTGTTTTCTGCAGAAGACTTAAAAACTAAAAATCAAGTTTTTTTTCTTGACTTACTCCAATTTTAAGTTGTTGCAATATTGAGAATATAAATACTGAAAATGCAGGTTTTGCGCTTTTATTATTTGCTTTTATTTGTTTTTTTAAATGAAATTAGATATTGATCAGAGAGTTTTGTTTTAATATACTGTGAAAATACCTCAGCCTTCGGTGTTTATGTAGACAAACCTGGCTATGTTTGAACTACATCATCAACATTTTATGACACAAATTTAAGAGGAAAATACTGTATGATTTGGGAAATGTTTTGACATCATAAAGGCAGAACTTGATTCATGGCATTTGGAGTTTGTACTTTTTTTAAGGGGCAAAATCAATTAAAATCAAGTGAACAAAAAAAAATTGGGGATATTATTTTTAGGCCGTTTCGCCCAGCCCAAATGTGATCTCACTAACTACGAATGAACTGTTTGACAACAAGCTTAGAAAAGTTCCACAACTTCCTCCACTTTACGTTTCACTGCAGACTGCATAATGTGGAAAAGTGCCATAAAGTGGCTCATTTGCTCCTTTTTAAGGGTTGTTTTCTTAATTTGAATAAGGCGTGCTGGCCTGACAAGTTCCAGGTTTGATCCGTCCTGAGCCACATTAACCAGCAGGCGGGCTAACCTCAGCTAATTATCCATTTAAAATAGTCTGCACTCGCCCGGCTGCCAAGGACATTCTGTTTTTATTCCACTGCCATCAGCTGCCAACATGTGTCAGAATCATACAGATAACAAAGCTTAAATGACTTAAAGTGACGTTACTGGTTCACTTTTGACTCCTTCGTGGTTAAATCAGCCGCACTGGCCCTTTAAATCTCCTCTGTTTGCTTTAAAGTGGTCTTTTGGCTCCATTACCAACATTAGTAAGAATGTCTTTGGCAGGTTTAGACTGTAAAAGATTGTAAGATCCACCCTTCTCTGCATATTTGCCCTCTATATCACACACCGGGATCTTTTAGCTGCGTGCTTCGTCATGCAGCTCCTGTAATTGAAATAGGAGCAGCAAAACAAAGACAGCATGTCGCAATCACCAACTTTGTGAACAAACGAAGAGCCTGCAGGTGAACTTTAGCAGGATCTAGTGGAGACAGAAGGTAATAAATCCGAGAGCCTGTCAGTTTCCCTTTTGTTTAGGTTATTTCATGGATATTTAAACATTTTATAGGCCGCAGAAGAAAGACAGGAAGGAGCTGGTGGTATAGATATGGGGTGGAGACCACCAACAGAAAAGTCTGCTCCAAAGTTTACAGTGAGGCCACTTTGCTGTATGTCGTCATTTCCCAACAGCTTTAATGTAACAGGCTCCAGAACAGGGTTGTTTGGACTTTTTTTTAAATAAATCCCTGGTTTCATTTATAAGAATAAATCTATATTTTTGGGGAGAAATCTTTAAAAGAAATTAAGAATGTGTAACTGACATACCTGTCATTATTTCTGTTTAAACAAATGCAAAAATGCACAGAGCTTGAACCTTTATTACAGCTTTACTCGTGATTAATTGTGAAGTTTGTGTATAATATAAGATTTTCCAGTAAGTGATGGGGGAAAGTAATCTTGCACAGCAGCTAGATCCACCTGATTCAGTGTCTGAAATCAGGTAGATCCATCATGCCAAGCTCCTATCTCCAGTGATTGTGAGCTGCCCTGTTAGAGCCCGATATGTAACAATAACCCGAAATATAATAAAACAAATGTAATAAAACTAGGGATGCAGGATACTGGATTTTTGCCGGTGTCCGATATGCCGAAATTTTTTTGATCCATTATCACCGATACCGATATTTCAGGTCAAGAGCACAAGCTAATAATAAAAATGGACTTGTTTCTTTCAGTGTTGCAGCATATTATTGCATGAACAGATGTAAAACAGGAAAAACAGCTTTTGATTCTTGCAAAAATGAAACCCACGATATTTAAATGTACCCATGCAGTGATGAGAAGGTGCATCAATTTTGAACATTTGTATAATTTGCCGATATTAGTGGCCGATATATCGGCTGTAAATATCTGCAAAAATTTCAATATCGGCCAATACCGATACTTAACTTTTTAGGCTGATGTCGGCCGATAATGATATCAAACCGATAATATCGTGCATCCCTAAATAAAACCCAAAATGTAATAACTGGTCCATAATGTAACAGGATGCTGAGCCCAAAATGTAATCACTATATTGCATTATTATATTACATAATAACTAACCCAAAATGTAACAATGGTTACATATCGGGCTCTAACATGCCCAAAGCAGGACGGCCCCATCAGAGTCCTTAAAGCAGGACGAGGTTGGAGCTGCGAGTGATTAGCATAGATGCTAACAGCTTTAGTAACAGTTTTGTCCGATCTGGGCCTCATTTCTTTTATCAAATGAAAAACAGTATCTCTATAGTAAGGATGTTTTTCCCTCCACTTCTGCTTTGCGAGGTGGATCTGCCTGATTACAGAGATTGAATGGGGTGGATCCAGCTGCACTGCAAGGTCAAGTCTTTGGCAGATGAAGTGGGATGAGCGCATATCAGTTACAGATGTTGTTTTTTTTTCCCCAACACTCTTTTTTGTTGATTTTTGGCACTTGGTTAACAACAAATGAATAAGCAATGAGTAAAGTAAATAACGAATACCTGATATATAAAAAAAGAACAAATGAAAGGAATTATAAGAGCAATAATAGTAATCATAATGGGAAATATGCATATACATGCACATAAACAACACGTTTTTTTTGTTTTGTTTTTTCATATCAATATTAGGCTGTTATCCAGAATATATAACTGCTTATTGATTAATTTGATTTGATTTGGAAATCTTCAGTGTTCCCTAAGGGCAATATGGTTTGTAACAGAAATAAAACACCCATTTTTACAATATCTCACATCACAGAAAAAAGCCTACAACAGTAGTCAAATAAATTTAAAAAAAAGTAAATACATGTAATACACAGAGTCAGCACGGTGCATCGTTCCCATCGAGCTCGCTTACAGCTTGTTTAAAAAACAAAGGCTGTTGGGATGAAGGATTTATGGTACCTGTTTGATTTGGCTTTGCAAGTGAAAGTATAGCTTCTCTTAGACGGGAGAAGCTGAAACTCTGCATGAAGAGGATGGAGAGGGTTTGCCCGAACGACCTTTGCCCTCTGAGCTTTAAAAACAGAGTCAAGATCGTTTAGACTCATGCCAGTAGTTATTTGGCAGAGTTTGATAGTGTTCCTCAGCTTGTTTTTGTTTGAGTTGCCGAGGTAACCAAACCAACAGATCATAGCAAAGGTTAACATGGACTCAATAAAAGAAGAATAAAACATTTTTAGAAGCTTTTTGTCAACATTAAAACATAAATAACCTCTGATTTGCCTTTCTGCAGATGGTATCTGAGTCGGTCTCAAAGGACAGTTTGTCATGGGCATGAGGTGTGTCCATTGTCACCAAGCTTTGATTTTAACCTTTGCAAAATTATTTATTGTTTTATTCCCTTTTTGTTTATCTAAGCCTTGTTTCTTCTTTACCAGATTTTTTCAGAATAATTTCTTTTCTCTTATTTGGTGTTCAAATACTAATTAACTGATAAAATAATTGTTATTGATGTAAAAAATTTAATAAAATGTTCATCATAAAAAAATAACTTAGTCATTCTGACATATGGGAGCAAATAAAATACAATATATGGACCTGATTTGAGGACAAATTTGAGCTCTTAAAGTTTTTTTTATCTTTATATATTGTTGTTTTTAAAGTTTACGTAACATGTTGATAAAATAAAGGTCATGACGTATAGGTTTCCCATACATTCAAAACTAAAGTAAATTATAGTCCATCAAAATAAATAGATACATACAATGATAGAATAAATGAGAATTTCAACTGAAAATCAAAGATTAAGAAGTCAAACGAAAAGAAGAAGAAAGAAAAAAGTATAGAACAAATTAAGAGAGTGTGAAAACATAATAATAGTGGTAATAACATAATAAAAATAAACTGATGCTCAGATTTGTATTGTCTGCACAGTATTACCAGGTAATTAATGACACACAAAGTCTCAAAATGTCCTGTAACTGAACTCCTGTGCATACAGTGACCAAGTATTGGGAAGACTTAACATCTCAAAGCACTGTTAATGTTTTGACATGTGTTGTATTTCCCTGCAGATCCACAAACAGAATTAAAGTGATTTTTTTATTACCAAACTGTTTCAGCAGCACAGACAACAGGTTGAATTATCTCGCTTCAGTGATCGATATCAGCCGCAGGGCGTCCCTTCATTTGAAGTATTTGTTCTTTGTCAAAACTTTTTGCCTTTTTTGGTACATCCAAAACTGTCTGTAATTTCCCTGTCGGTCTTCCTCACCTCCTCACCAAAGCCCTCAGAATATCTCTACAACAAAAGAAAGAATAAAATTCTCTGGAGCTCTTCTTCAGATCCTCTATTCTTGGCCCGGCCCACACCGTTGGCAGCGTCTTCAGCTTTCATCCTTCATTTATCTCTCCCACTGTGCACTCGCTCAACAACATCATGTTCTGTTCTGTCAAAAACACAAGCTGTCGTCTTCTTTCAGCCTTCAGAAGGAGTAATGTCTCCATTCAGACGTTTCAGCTGCGCAGTAGAGCAGCCATCAATGATTCTTCTTCTCGTTTCTTCATCCAGAATAAGATGGCCCCTAATTCCATCCACTGGTTTCGCAAGGGCCTCCGTCTCCATGACAACCCGGCACTTCGAGAGGCGGTCAGAGGGGCGGGCACGGTGCGCTGCGTTTACTTCCTGGACCCTTGGTTCGCAGGTTCCTCCAACGTCGGGGTCAACAGGTGGAGGTAAGACCACCTTTTCATTGACCCTCCCTGCATTTCAACTGAATTTGAGTTTACTTCGAACATGTATACAAAGAAATAAAAACAGAGAAATACCACTCATATACAAAGAAAAAAAGAAATGAAGTATTTATACACATTCGAAAAGGACAGGGTTCCCACCTGTCCTGGAAAACCTGGAAAATGATTGATTTTCCAGTCATGGAAAACATATGAAAAATGAGGAAAAAAAGTCAGATGTCCTGGAAAAGCTTGAATTGTCCAGGAAAATTATTTATCTTCCTTCTGCCTTGTTAGCAAACAAAAATCAAACATGGGAAATGAATTAAAAATGTACTTTGTGCACACTGAGCAATAAAATATGAGTAGATGAAATAATGCAATTTAAAGGATAAGTTCGGTTTCTACAGCTTTCACATAGTTTATAGAATGAAGTAGAACAATATACTCACCCAGAAGGCTTTCCTGATCCAAACAGTGCTTCGGGAGATATTTAGATCCAAAATCGAGCGGCGGACATCCGTATAAATGGTAGCAGACAGGGCATGTATAGCGCCGCTCCTAAAACTGCATTAATCGTCCAAAAACTCATTCGTTTCACCAACATTTCATCATGGTCCGCTCGCGCTACCCCTCCACGACAGTCCGGTGTCACTCCATCCATGTTTTTGTGACTGTGCTGACCTCTGAACTGAAAAGTTTCTTTCGGTTGCGCGCGCATGCGCAGTACGGCTCATTGTTTCAGCGGCGAGCGGTGGCTACACAATAACTTTCTTCTTCAAGTTTTGTGCAAAATGGAGGAATATCTATCGGATGAAGATGTTGTGGACGAGAACTTTGAATATGATGGGTGTCCTTACAGTTTCGAGCCAGAGTATAAAGATGAGGAGCTCATCGAAAGGAGGACGCGGAGGCAAGAAACTTTTCAGTTCAGAGGTCAGCACAGTCACAAAAACATGGATGGAGTGACACCGGACTGTCGTGGAGGGGTAGCGCGAGCGGACCATGATGAAATGATGGTGAAACTAATGAGTTTTTGGACGATTAATGCAGTTTAAGGAGTGGCGCTATACATGCCCTGTCTGCTACCATTTATACGGATGTCCGCCGCTCGATTTGGATCTAAATATCTCCCGAAGCACTGTTTGGATCAGGAAAGCCTTCTGGGTGAGTATATTGTTCTACTTCATTCTACAAACTATGTGAAAGCTGTAGAAACCGAACTTATCCTTTAAGGAATAAAATATAAAAACTCAAAAACAATATAGACAAAAAGAATAATAAAAAATGGCACAATAAAAGTTAGTCTACTTAAACGGTAAATCAACAAAATATATTTATAAAAAAGCAGAGTAAGTAAAGATTAAAAAAAAAGTTGGCATAAATTTGTAATAGTAAGACACTTCATGAAAATGTCCTGGAAAATGATTTCTAGAAAAGAGTGGTATCCCTGAAGGAGTAGAAAGAAGTAAATACTTTTTTAATTCCTACCCCTTATTGCTGTTTCTCATGGGTCGTATAAAAATATATTCTGCTTTCTACACATATGTACACTATAAAACATATAATCCATATAAATATGTTTATACACATATACGCTACAAAATATACCATATATAATAAAATATATATAAGTATCAGTATAGACATACATATACAACATAAACATCTATATAAATATAATTTGTACCTATGCACACATGTATGCATATACTTACATGTATGTACATATTGTGTAAATATCCATATAAATATGATATCTATATCTAATATCTGTACACTTTATAGCAAATACTAATCAATTTCAACATAGTAATTTTTATGATTGAGCTGTTTTGAGACATTTTTGTGGCAAAATGTTTGGTCCAAATTCATTTTATTTCCTGTTAGTGAGTCCAAAGGTTGCCTGAAAAACGTTATTTTGGTAGTTTCCAGACATTTGATTAATCTTTACAGGTTTCCTTGGAATTACTGTATTTCCCCATGTCTTATACACTTGATCAGTAAAGAATCTTTGGTTGAGCTCATCAGCAATCAGACAGAAGTAATCAATTAAAGCAGGTCAAAGTTCACAGCCCTTTGCTCTTAGGGAGCACCATTTAAATGACTGAGGAGTTTTGGGTTCAGTAAGTGATTCAATCACATCAAAATTAGAATAATAGTCCAAACTCAATTCTTAAAACCGAAATGGAGTGAACAGCGAGTTTATATTCTCTGCTTGGCCACTTCTTGAAACCCAAAATGAATAGTCCGACACTCAACGTTTCTGCCTGTGTTTTTTGTATGAAAAAACAAGAAAAATGTTTTTTTTTTGTAAGTGAAGAGAAAAGAAATCTTGGCTAAACATTATTAATACTACAATGTTTCTAGGGGCCCCTATTAGTCATGGGTCCTTGAAGTCTTCCTAACTTCTCCCAGCTTCACGGTGCACTGTTTGCACATGGTAATACTGGAAAATAAACTGAAATGTGCATATATTGCAATAATACCTGGAAGTTTGTTTGCATAAATTCTCCTTTTTTAAGGTGCTTTGAGCCGGGCTGGACAATACGGATCAAACATCATTTATCAGAGTCTTTTAAGGTCAAATAGCCAAACCCAAATCTTTGTGGATATTTCTTAATTATAAGGAAATTAAATTAAAAAAATGCCGGATGTATGTCAAATTCTTTTATATTAAAAGCCATTGCACAACGTCCATATGTATATTCACAATGATGTAAAAATAAATCAACATTTGTAGAGAAAATAGGAATAATCCACTATTTAGGCTAAACATTTTTAACTATCATGTGGTCTGAAAGCACATTAATTCATGCATTATTTTTATACACAAATACACACACACAAACTTTTTACCTTTAAACTCTTAATATGCAATGCTGTATAGTCCTGGTATATTTCTTTTACTCATTCTGTCTTGTGTTAATGTCATCCATGTGTTATTATTTCTTCTTACGTCATCCTGTCACCTACTGTTTTTGTCATATATTGCTCAATATCACCTAATAAAAGAAAAGAAAAAGCATTATTTTAAAGCAGTATTGAAAAGAGCAATCTGTGTGTCTGGTCTGAAAATATCAGACTTATTGTTTTTATGTCAACTTTAAAATCCCAATTGTAAGAGTGTTTGGCCAAGACAGCACATTTGCAAAGTTACAGACATTAAACAAATAAAAAAAAAAAATTATATATATCAGCCATCAAATCAGAGTCACAAGCATTAATTCATCCGTCAGATCACGTACAACCTTCATCTTAATGTGCTTTAGAAAGATTTTAATACAGATATTGAAATACTTTTTTCATCTCCATCCTCAGATGTGCTCGTGTTGTTGCTATTTATAAAACAAAACCTTATTTATAACAAAAACAGCTTTATTCAGGTCTTAATTATGGACATTTAATGAGCAGAAAACAAAAGAAAATAGTGCAAATGTTGCTTTGAAAGCCTTTCAGGATATTTTATTCCCTGAGATGCACAGTGTGAGCCAAATAAGGAGGAGTTAATGGAGCGTACTTCACTTTTTTTAGTTCTTGTAGATCTGCAGGGAGCGATGAGTCATCCATGGGGCGTGAGCTGCAGTGCTTCAACACACAACATGATGTCAGTATTTCTCTCCTTTGGCAGACTTATTCCTTCGATCTGATACTTTTACATTTGCAGAATATCTCTGTAAATGGTCTCTAAACTCTCTTAAACCTCAGAGAAGCTCCCAAAAGACAGAAATGTGAACCTACAGTTCGACCTCTGTAGGCGGCCGGTGAAGCCTCTCAGCGTGGCCCAGATGAGTGTGAAAGAAGGTCCTTCTAAAATTAAGTGGATTGAGTGGACAAAATAAATGAGGGTTTACCGCTTTGACCTGGAAACACCTGCTCGGCTGATTCCCAGCCACAGGGCGCCCTTTTGTTTTAGTCCTGCTCACATAATCCTCATTATGGAGGTCAGTCTGCAGGTAGCCACATGGCTCCGTGAACGGGTTAAAGAAGAAGTCCGCCTCCTTAAATGTAGGTTATTAAAAAGGCTGAGCAGGCAGGGGGGTGAAAGGTGTGTAAATAGACCCTCTGTTAGATAAAGCTCACCCCCTGAGTCGACGGGATGCGTGCTGGTTCACGTGAGTCTGTTTCTAAAGCACCCCTCTGCAGGAGGACACTCCACCGTTCATTGCTCGCTGGCCCGTTTCTGCACTGAAGTGCTATTTGTAGCCCCCTGCGCAGAAATAGTCGATAAAGAAGCCGTTGACCCGGTGATATCCAGCAGATCGAGGTACTAAAAATGCAAACAGACTGGTGTCAGGAAACACACATGAGTGACACACATGCCTCTTCAGCGTGCCCAGATTCCTAAACATGAGTTATCGGTCACTGATTGTTTGTTCGTTTTTATCGGCCTGTCCTGATGTTTAAACTCTGACTCTCAGATAGTTGAATTCACTCAAATGATAGGTCAGCGGTAGAGATGGACAGTTTGTTGTGTTTTTAATAAATCAGTATATTTTCAGTGGAGGGAAAATCAAGCCCAGGGGCCACATGCAGCCCCCTGTCTAAATAGAAGTTTTTAAATGAAAACATGAAGATGACAATCTGCCATGTTTCAGTCTGATTTGCCTCTGCATCGCTGTGTACAAAATCAAAATACAGGGATAATATCGAGCATCCCTACTTTAATTGGCTTTAATCAAATAATTATCTTGCCAAACGTAGCTTTGCTTTCTGCTTTTGAGCTCAAAACATTAAAGTTGGCATCATAAACTTTGATAAAAGATCTAAATCTCTGTAAAGGAAAAAAAATTAACTGCAGAGAAATAAACACTGTATTAGTATACAGTATATATCAGCCAAATGAGTATTATCCCCAAAACTAATATTTATTAAACACACCTAAAGCAGTGAAAGGCATCCAACAGGACTGATTTATGAAAAATATTAAAGTCAATGCAAATGTAAATAGGACTGGGCCAAAAATATAATCCCAGATTTTTTTTCTACAGCTCTTGATTTAGGACTTTAATCCATTTTTTTCCCTCAAAAAAAAAAAAAAAATCCAGATGACTCAAATCAAGTTTGGCCTTTATGTTATCAAAATATATTCCCAAAGCAAAAACAATTTCCCTCTTCAAGTTAAATTGTGTGTTATAAAATGTTAATTATGTAGTTTGTCTACATAAACACTGAAGGCTGAGCTATTTTCACAGCATATTAACATGAAACTCTTTGATCAATATTTGATCTCATTTAAAAACAAATATTAGCCTAAACATGTGCTTGTTCAGGCTAATATGACAGAACCTACCGTCATGATAACTGTACATTTTCAGTATTTACATTTTCAAACATTGCAACTACTTATAATTGGAGTTAGTCAAGAAAAAAATCTTGATTTTCAATTTTTAAATCTTCTGCAGAAAATAATTTTAATTAATCGTTTTAATCAATATATTTGCCCAGCCCTAAATGTAGATAAGAGGCTTCTATGAGGACAAATGTGAATATTTATAATTTTGTTATAACATTTAATTTATAACAAAGCACCAGCCTTAATCTGTAAAAAAAGCCATCTGATTGTAACATGAACCCTCATGGCCACCAAAATTGCCCATCCCTGATTTAAATGGAAATAATTATAGTAATTAAAGTAAGACATCAAACCTCATGCTCAGTTAAAAGACCATTTGCACAAGGTGTTTCCCCATAAAGTCACACTTTGTAAATTTGTTCGGAAGAGTCTCATTTGTTCACCAATCTTAAAATGGAATATACAATCATGAAAAAGGGAGCATTTACGTAATCAGTGTTTGCTTTTTGGACCTCTCACAGAGAAAAAACTTGCAGCATTGGTGGTCAGCTTCTAAAGTCTACATCTGGGCTTTTACCTGAGAAGTGATCATTTTTACAGCTGTCCACCAGATGGTGTCATTTCAACCATCTGAAAATGAGAAAATGTGATTTTTTACAAGACTGATAAACTTTAAAAATACTGCTAATCATAGGCATATTTGAGGATGTAATGATCCAAAAACAAACAAAAATCTACTTCAGATAATTGATTTTCTGTTTTTCTTTCTCAATAAAAACATGGAAACCAGGTATTTAAAGGGTTAAAATATGAATCCATGGATATATGATTAGTAAGGGAGTGGTAGTGCCTTACAGTGAGAAAGTTGCTGGTTTGATCCCCGTGTCGGTCAGGGCACTTCAGCTTCTCCCACAGACCAAAAACATGCTCATTGTGTTAACTGGTGACTCCAAATTGCCCGTAGGCATGAGTGTTAGATGAATGTGGCCCTGCATTCAGCTGGTGATCAAACTTATTTGTGGAAGTTTAGTGATGGTAAAAAGTCTTGGGTTTCTTTCAGATTTAGAAAAACTTGCTGTAGCTGCAAGTGTTGTACAAAACAGGGGGAATAGCATGGGCTAGCACAATAAGTTAAATATTACATGCAGTAGGGCGGTCATTTTTGCCAAACATCAAACTAACCTCTGTGCCCCCCTGGCAGCAATACTTACGGGGCATTTCCACGACATCATTTAATATTTACCTCTCCTGAGGCCACGTGTTCTTGCATATAGAGCTTGCAATCTTCTCTGTGATGGCCTTTTTCCATCACTCTGGCAGAGGTGCCCGACAAACGGGCCTGCAGATTTGTTGTAGTAGGCCAGTTGATTTGCACATAATCGACACACAGAGGAGCCCAAAGTGCTTCCACACTGCATTCTCAAATGTTTCTGTGTTATTGTTTGCTCGGAGTGGCTCCACTTCCTCGAGGTGTCTACTTCTGTTTGCTCAGGCAGACGGGATGCAGATGTTGCTCTGGCTGAAAGAGAGCGCCCCCTGTTGGATCAGGTGGTTTTCTGCTCCAGGCGCCCTAATGTGCTGTTTAGCTGTTTATTTTATGCTCGAATGTTTATTTATACTTCAAGTAAGGATTTGTAACAACATGCTCCAATGGATATTCGATAAAGTATAAGGTGACAGCCCTAAAATGCATTCTTCGTCTTTTGAGAAATGATCGTAATTCAGATATTAATTACAATATTGAACAATGTATCCTACATCAGCCTTACCTTTTCTTTATTTAGATCTCCCTCAAACCATCTTTACTAGATAGACATGACTCAAAAAGTTGTTCCCACTTTTAAGTTTTAAGAAAATAAGAGGTAGTTGTAAAGATCACTTGGTTGATTATTTTAGGTAAAAACAAAAGCTTAAGATGCTGTTTTAAGTCATCATTCTGGACCTTGACCAGCAGGAACACATCTTAAAAACATTTCTAGATTGTAAATGCAGATTCAGAGACAACAAAGGGAATCACAATGTTGCTCTACAGCACAGATCGAGCAGAGCCCCGAAGGATAAAGAAATAAAATTATCTCCAGGCATTTCGAGACAATAATCATCATTCTTTGTACTGCCGTGCTGTCAAAGATTGCTCAGGAAATGTGTGCTGTCTTTGTGAAAGTTATCTTTCTTCTGCAAAGAAAAGTAGGAGTTTTATTTCCACAATAGAAGGAGCAGAAAATTGCTAAATGTGTCCCACTTACCTGAGTCTGTGACGTATGATAAACACTCGAGGCTACAACCTGCGTAACGGTTCCCAAGACGATGCAGGGAGGTAAATCTAAGACAAGTCAAATTAAAGTGAGGTCAGTGTTTCTGCTCAGGTACACACAGGCATCTTATTGCCTCTGATATGAAGGTGACTTCACTGTGCAGTGGCCTAGTTTTGAAGAAGTTGTAAAGTTTTCAGTTAGAACTGAATAAATTGTCTGTATTTCATTACTTTATACAGTGTCTCGGGGTTAAATTTACATTAAATACTAAAAGCCGAATTCTCAAAAGAATTAAAACAGAAATATGGGAATAATAACAGGAAAAATAAGCACAGAATTTGGGAAAAAAAATAGAACAGATTTTTTTGGGGCCCCACACCACAGCCTACCTGAGTGTCATTGCTGACCAAGTCCAATCCCTTTATGACCACCAGTCTTCTGATGGCATGATTACACAAAGCTCACATCATCTCAAATTGGTTTCTTGGATATGAAGATGAGTTCACTGAACTCCAGTGGCCTCCACAGTCACCAGATTTCAATCCAAAAGAGCACCTTAGGGGTGTGGTGGAATGGGAGGTTCCCATTATTGATGCTTATCTGACAAATCCACTGCAGATGTCTGATGCTTTTAGGCCTGTGCTCAAAATATCGATGCGGCAAGATATCGTCACGCACTCCTCGGAGATACATGTATTGATACAGATTCTACAGAATCAATACGGCCTCAATGTTTGACAGTTGTGTCAATACTCTTTGGGTAACGTTAACAATGGCACAGTTCGAAGTAGAAGCCAAACTACATGATGAAACACTTGTTCCCAATTTGAACTTAGGTCTACCATCTTTGAGGACCTGAATTTAAGTTTCTTAAATTGCAGAATCATTTAACTGTCTTCCTTGTTCTTTTTCCTCTTGAAATGAAAAATAAAACTTGTCGTGAATTCTGTTAAAAGCGTAGTCAATGTTCACAATTTACATGTATCGGGATACGTATCGTATCGTTGCCTCAGTGTCGGGATACGTATCGTATTGTGAGGTTGCTGGAAATACATATCACAATATGGACCAAAACCTTTGAGGGATGTTTCCAGCACTTTGTTGAATCTGAGCTGGTGAAGAATTAAAGCAGCTCTGAAGGGAAAAGGCTATACAGTAGGCTCAGAAAAAAGCTTTAATTAACTTATAATAGGGATGAAAAGTCCTACTGTCCGGCTTCATGGTCAGAATTTAAGCAGAAAGACTTTAAGACTTGTCCGTCCATTCGTGCAACTGTTTAATAACTTTTCTGTAAAATGCTGAATCAAGCATAAGTGAGCAACAAAGACTTAAAGAGGGAAAACTTTCTGAATTCTGGAGACTATAAAAGTCAGAAATCATGAATTACGGTAATCTTTCTAATTTTACTTCTCTCATTCATAAAATGGGACAGCACAGCCTCTTGTTTTAATCCCAGCTGAATGGTCTAAGGTTTAAAGGTAAAAATAACGTCTCTAATTGGATGATGGAGTCCAAACAGACCTGCAGATGTCGGGACAGCTGGACAGGTTTTAGTGTCTAAGCTTTAGAGCTGCAGACATCTGAACGGTCCACCTACACTGTAACGGTCTACATGCAGGACGGGGCAGAGGACTTTTCAGACTACTGAAAATGGAGCTCAATAGGCGAGAGGTCAAAGTTTAAAAATATCTTATGATGGGCTGAACAGCAGAGTGAGAAGAGCATGGACTTTTAAGTTGTCCCTTCTTATTTGGCACACTCCAGGCGCCCTGTTGTGCTTCAGAACTGCAAATTTCCCATTTGAATGTTTATTTACAGATCTTAAAAAATTAATGTATTTATTGCAGAAGAAAAAAAACATATTAATATCGCTCAGTCATACTAGGAACTGGTGTTTCTCACTCAGGGGCCCATAAACAGGTGAAAACATGCAGTCTTTTCTAAATTTGTGCTGCACTAAAAATCACAAGGGCAGAGAACTTAAAGTCTTGGTAGACAAATTTTCCTTCCGATAATAAAAAGGTCTGTTTTCTTGACCCCCGAGCGACCATTTTGTTAAAATTAGCAGACGACAGGGGCATGACCAAGTGCTCCAGTTTGTATCATCAGGGATGAAAAGCTTATTGAAACCAGAAGAATAACCAGCCTGATGATTTTATCTTACACGGGACAAAGTGCGTAATTTGTGCTTTGTATCATATAATCGGTTATGTATCTCAAATGTAGGTTCTGATTGCATGACCGTCTCATATTATCCAAGCTTCATGTTTGTTTTCCGTCCTTCATTTCAAACCCAAGCACTGCTGGAGAACACAAGGGTCTCCTGATTATATTAAGCGTTTTCTTTCTACTTGTATAAAAGAACTTAAAAAAATGGGTCAGAGATGGAGAAAATTGCATTACTTGCTCTTTTTTGTTGATTAATTTGGACTGATGGGAGTTTGTTGCAAAAATCTTTGGTAGATCATGGCTTTATGTACCTTTTAATATGGTAAAGAACAGGGTTATGCTAGGGCTGAACCATATATCACTTTAATCGATTACCTAAATAATTTTTATTTAAAATTGAAATGCAGATTTTATTTTTTTCTATTAAAACTTATTCTGCCTCCCTGGACCCCCAGAGTTAAAAAACCTGCTCGTCATTTCCCTCCATCAGTGACACAAAATAGGTTCTTAATGGAGATGCACAATATTGTTTTTGTCGATATCCAATACTCAAATATTTCTGAACTCATTCAAGAACAGAGTCTTTACTTTGCAAAAAATGATTTGTTATTATTTGTGTAAGTAGAAGATTTTAAACAAGAAAATCAATTTTTAATTCTGGTAAAAATGAAACTCACTTCATTTTAAATGTACATTTTTCCTCAGAATAAAAATAATTAACAAATGCAATCTTGCAAAATGTGTTTTTCAAAACCTGACAGGGCGACATCATGAAAACAGTGTACTTTTTCAGTTTTTATGTTTTCAAACAGTGACACAACTTACAAGTGGAGTAAGTCAAGGAAGAAGATGTTGATTTTTATTAATTTTTAAATCCTCTGCAAAAAATAACTCAAATTCATCTTTTTAATTGATATGTCGCCCAGCACTACCATGCAGTAATGACAAGGTGCAGCAATATGGTACATTTGTGTATTTTTCGACATTACAGCCCATATATAGAGTTATATATCAGTTGTAAATATCAGCAAACATTTTGATATCTGCCAATGGTGGTATTTTTTTTAGGCCAATACTGCCTGATAATATTATTCAGCTAGATATCGTGCATTCCTAGTTTTTGACTTGTGGAAATATTTAAAGATAGAGGTATTAAAAAATGTTACTGCTTGCACAGTGGTAGGTCCTGCTAATTTTTGCACAGGCGTGTATGTTATTTTTTTAATGAAACTGAATAATGAGAAGAGAGTTCTGGTACTTATTGTGAAAATAATGTTTTAAATGTTAATGCAGATAATCCTGCCTTAGTCCAAACTACATACTGTACTTCTGATCACAAAATGAGAGCATGCAGTTTAATTCAGAGGAGGAATTCAGATTTGTTTTGAGACATTAAGGCAAAACTAGTTTAATGAAATTAATGTGTCATTTAGATTTTTTTTTTTGAAAATAAATAAAAATTGGAAATCAAGTTTTTTAAGAAAAAAATTGAGTATTGAGTAGGTTATGGCATTTACTAGACTATTAAGGAACTAGCTCGTCCAGAGGTGGGCAACTAGCAGCCTGGGGACCTCATGTGGCCCTCCTACTGCCTTAATGCAGGCCCCTTGTAGTAGAACATATGAACAAATGTATGTATTTAAAGAACATCCATGCAAATCTGTCATGACAACATTAAAAATACTGATATGTCCAAAATAAATAGCATTTGACAAAATAGCAGTAACCAGTAAATGTTTGTAACTTTCATAGAAAAGTAGCTGAAACTGGTTTGGATCATTTGTTTAACTCAATAAATCAAATATTGATGATTGCATTTGATTTTAAATACATATACATGTTGATAAAACACAACTTTTTATGACAGCTACACAAATTTAGTCCGTTTTGAAACCCTTTGATTTGCAAAAACTTGGCCTTTTTGGAAATGAGTGTCATCCTTGGAAATCAAAGTTTCCAATCCCTTAGCTACTCTATGAATATATTTAAAATACAACTTAATCGCTCGTTAATAAAGGAAATTGTTTAATCCACTAAAATGGCTTCCATATGTCATTAAATTAGGTTTATTGATCTCAAATTCACAAGCCGTCATCAAATTCGTAATTAAATTTGTGTTAAATATGCAAGTCTGTGCTACCAGTTGAGTGTTTTTTTTAATTTAGGCTCAACAAATTTATTCTCCTTGTGTGATAAAAGGATGAAAACCCCCTCAGAAATTGAAAAGATGGAAAATATGAAGTCCTCTGCTTCATTAAACCAATCTAGACGTGGACTTTATGGACAGAAAAGGTCAGATATGGTGAGCACACAGGGCCGTCTGTATATAACACGGGAGAATTTCTCGGTTAAGAGGCTGAGCTCTGGAGCAAAAATCCAATAAAAGAGGGGCTAATCAATTGTTTTTTTTTTCTGTCCAGGGGAAAATGTGAGAATAGTCTCTGGAGCAGATGTAGGTTAGTGTGCCAGTGCATGAAACTTGTGAGCGGTTATGTGATCGTGACCTACTTGCGGTGAGGCTTTCCTGCTTGGCCTTGTTAACCAGCGGACACACGCTGCAAACACATCTGTTAGAAAGTAAAACAAGACAGCGTTCATTATCTGTGAAAATACGTGAAATCTGAGGTCATTGGCGTCATCAGATTTGTACTTCATGGTTACTGAGGTTATATGGGATTTAAAAATAACTAAATAATGTGATATACAAAAGGAGTAGGTCAAAGGGGACGACAATTATCTACTCAGGATGAGCACAAATAAACCACTAATAGATTTAAAAAAGGTATTTTGCTGATATTTTTACCCTTTTTTCATTAAAGGTTTTGCCTAATATTAGAGTTAAATCTTGTGTGAGGTTTTGTCTGGTTATGAAAGAGACTGAGACTAAATCTGCTTCCTCTAAATGACCTACAAACAAACAAACCGTCACATAGAAGACAAATTATTGCTAAAAACAAGCGGTTTTCAATTACTTTGTTGTGTAAGTAATTAAAGGGCTAAGTCACAACTTTTCTTAAGACATCCAAACATTTGAATACTGATATCTTCATTAAGTTCTAGAATATAAATCTAGTACGTATTTTCCCCTTGTTATATCCATACATAAAATAAAATTAATATTTTAACACCTATTAAGCTGGGCAATATGGCCTAAACATAAAATTGCTGATTTTTCATAGAACTCAGTTTCCAGTGAAAAATAAATCCCTCCCAAAAAGTTGAAAAAAAAATGCAAATAGCAGAATGTCCACAGTTTTGCCTCACTTTTATCGAAGTATCTCACAAAACTAAACTACTTTTCTCTTAGAATTGCAGCACAGTTTGTAACTCTGTACTCACATGTACATTATATAGTTTGGATGTAGGCAGGTTCATCGACATCACTGAAAGTGGCACTTAATTCACAAACAGGTGTGGCATCATTATCGCCAAACTGATACCGATATTTCTGGTCAAGAGCACAAGCTCTGTACTCAACAAAAATGGATGTGTTTCTTTCAAAGTTACAGTATATTTACAGATGTAAAACAAGAAAAACAGCTTTTAACTCTTGCAAAAATGAAACTGTTGATTTTTAAATAATATTAATATTGTGTGTTCTGAGTAAAAACTCCAGTCAGCAACACTCACAATGGTAATTAAAACATAATTTAGCAACAACAGTGAGAATGTCGCATGGTTTGACATCACGGCGAGGAGAGGTTGTGACATTTTAGACCCAATGCACTGTTTCCTCTGTCCACATGGAGATATCCTTAATAGAGTTTTTAAAAATCTTCAGGCAGCAAGTGTTTAAAACATGCATTTACATGTTGACAGTAGGGATGGGAATTGATAAGATTTTATCGATACCAGTGTCATTAACAATTCTTTAACGATTTCCTTATTGATTCCTGCAGATTTTCCGTGTGGGCAAATGTTGGCCTGTAGATTTTCAGTGGCAACAATGTCAAACACACATGTCACAGCATAGATAACTGCTTCTGCAAGCTGCTGGTGTTTCCACTCATTTGCCTTTTGTAAAAAATTAAGCCACATTTCTGACCGCTTCTGAACCCTGTCAGTGGAAGGAATTGATAAGGGAGTTGATTAGCAAAAAGACTCATGATATCGATACTTTGATGGAGCTGTTAACGATTCTCAACTGGAATTGGTTTTCGGTTCCCATCCCTAGTTGACAGAAGGACAAAAATAAATCCTTATATTTTAAATACCTATGTGTGAACATGGCCTGAAACAAGAGGACCATCATTTTTATAGCTCGTAAAACTAAACACTTCAACTCCATGGGAAGTTTTTGAATGTTCTGTTCAGTTTTTTTCTGTGTTGAGGTTCTCCAGAGCATTTTATTAAACTAATTCCTGGAAACTTTGAAAGTGTATCAAAATAAACGAAGCTAAATATTTTCATTTTTCTGAGTTTACATCCTGAGGGGAAGGAAATCATCGGTGTGTTTCTGCGTCCTTTTCTCAGTGTGTGTGTGCAGCCAGGAATGAGGTTACTCGGCTTAGGGATTGTGTTTTGGTACAGTCCAGGCTCAGTGCGTCTGTGCCGGCAGATGTAGGCCAGAGCGGTTATATAAGGACTGATGTATGACAAAGCAGCCAGCACGCACACTAACACACACAAACACACACACACTAGGTAAAAGCAACACGGAGACATAAAACACACACAGGAGCACTCAGAGGCTCTAAAACATGGAAGCACGCACTGATGCCCACTCGAGAAAAAACCTGCATGAATGCACGTGGACATACATGCTCATCTGCTGCACGTAAGGGCTCACGTGCACACACACACATCAGGTGATAGCATGTCACCCAGAATGATTAATTAAGCGTCTCGGCCATATTTGAGAGCTTTTTGTCCACTGATGTAGAAGGAGGGCAGGCCCAAAAAATGGGACTTCAGTTTCTGCACAAATCCAGCTTTTATGCCGATGACGTCCTCAGTAGAATAAACACGGCTTCACTGACCTTTTCCTAACATTTTCAGATTGTTTGCATGATCACAGCTCAATTTTGCATGGGTCAGGGTCATGATTATCTCTAAAAATGCGAAGGTTATGGTGTCAGTGACGTTATTGAGAAGTATGAAGCTTGGAAACGAGTTGTTGTGTTTTCAGAGCAAGGATGAGAAATATGATTTACCAGACAGCATCAGGAGAGCCAAAACCTTCTCCAAGGTAGCTCACATATTGCTGTTACACCTATAATAGGGCCTATAGAATCCATGTTAATCTTTCCCAAATTCAGTTTTAGTTTTTCCCACTTTACATTGTTTTCATTTTACTTTTCTGATAATTCGGTTTTTAGTATTTTACGCAAATTTAACCCCGAAAGTAACGAAATATACTCACTCACTCTTCAGGTGGTCCTCACACGTATCTTCAAGAGTCCAGTCAACAGTATGTTGACAAAATTTGCAGAACATTTGATCAGCTGACATATAATAGTCGTTGGGACTCTGCCCTGTACTTTGGAGCTAGCCAGGAGTTTTGTAGCTTCTTTGCCAACTTAGCCGGTGTCTCAGACGGCCACTTTGGTTTGTTAGCATTGTTAATGAGGGGAGGAGGAGGGGGAGGGGAAGTGAAGCTGCATTGTCCCCAGCCTTAGTGACCCCCTTGGAGCATTTTCCCAAGAGATATGTTTCTTTTTATTCTGAAAAAAAAGTTTTTACGTAAAATGTTGGCCGTTTTTGTGATATTCCACGTTTATATTCAATTCTGCGTTTTATGTCCAATTCCATGATTCCATCCATGATTCCGTTATTGTATTTTATAGGGCCCTACTATAAGCAATAGCCCCATGGTGAAGTGACCCCATGTCCCTGAAAACCTACCCCTAGCACTTGGAATCGTGTTTATATTAGTTTGACAATTATTCAGCAAAAATGTAATAACCATTATCTGGATCACCACCAAACTCTGATCACTCCTCCCTTGTGCCGTGACCAACATTCCCTGAAAATGTCGTCCAAATCCATGGAGAACTTGGTGAGTTATTAGCAAAACTGCAGAAAACTGCCACCACCAAAATCTAATAATTTCTAAGTTGGGCCATTACCAACATCTCCTGAAAATTTCAGCAGAATCTGTCCAGTAGTTTTTGCGTTGTCTTGCTAACAAACAGACAAACAAACATATGCAGGCAAAAACATAACCCCCTTGGCAGGAGAAACAAAGGGAAAAACACCTCCTTGGCTACAGGCACTGACATTGCAGTGCAGCTGGATCCACCTCATTCAGTGTCTGTTTCAGGCCAAGCTCCAGTCTACAATAAATGTGTGTGCAGAAAGCGATGGCTTGCATTGAGATTAGCATAGATGCTAACAGTAGTGGTAGAATTGAGAGACTGGTGAAGATGCACAGCTCTAACAAAATTATACCTGAGACGTACACACAGGGTTGCAGTCTGAGTCATGTCATTATTTTATTTTGGGCGATGTGCACATCAGGCGACAAGCTTAGCCTTCTGCAATACAGACGCATCATGGTTAACAATGTAGTCGTGTGCTAGGTGCAGAGTCTATCACTGGTATTTTTACTTGGCATACACAACTCAGAGGAACCCAGCTCTTAGGGCCAATACAAGTCCTTGGACCCATGTACTGCAAAAACTCAGATCTTAGCAAGTCTGTCTAATTTGAAGTAAAAAGTATTCACAGTACTTGATAAAATTTCATTTTCATTTGACGAGTCCAGATGGATATCTTATTACAAGGAATAAAATCAAAAATGTAGCACCGAATAACTTGTAATTTTTAGAAATATCTGCCAGTGGAACAAGCAAAATTTTACTCTTTGAGGGTCTTAAAATCAGGTGTAGAAACTACTTAAGATAGCACATCTTACTTTCAAGACATCATACAAGTAAAATTTGTGTTGCCACATTGGCAGATATTTAACTCATGACAAGCAACTCAGGGTTTATTTTTTGTTTTGAAATACTGAAATAAGATGTGTAGCTGAACATGTCAGGCAATTTTAGCCTTGAATTGAAATTGGATGAATAAAGTTTCTTAGATTTGAGTTTTTGCAGCGTAGGGTCTTGGACGCTCATAATGCCATAAGCATACTGAACACTGCAGCAGCTTTTAATCGAATGAGGACAGACCTCAGTTTTGATCAACTCCCCCAACAGCAGTGTTTGGCTGGAAACAAAGAAAGGGACTGTGTGGGGAAATGGAGAGGGAAGCCTCTGGAAAAAAGGAAAATACTGCAGTACCTCACTCGTCCACTGGGGGCTGGCTGTCAAAACACAGGTCACATACACTCTCCATGATATAACACCAATTTATACAGAAAAAATAAACATTTTTACAGGCAGGTTTAAAGAATTATTTCCGTCTGAAGTTTTCATAATTTCAAGGGCACACACTGTACAAAGAATAGAAGTCAAACATATCTGGTAGATGCCAGCAAGTTGTGTCTGTTTGTCTGGAGGCTTAAAGTTCTCCCCTTTTCTTGTCTTTAGCGTGATCAGAGTTAGTTTGGGGCACCTATTTCAAATGGTGACCACCGTAGACTGGCTGTTAATGACGGCTTCAGCAACTAAGCAGCTGACGTCACACGGTCCAATATTTTCCAGTCTCTGATGCTGACTGAGGGCACGGCTCGGGTAGATAAAAGGTCGATTGCATTGCTTTAAATTGCAGCCACAAAATAAGCCATGCAAATGAGCATGATTCTATTAAGAGTCCTTGTATCCGCCACTTTTCCAACCAAAGGCCAAAACTGCATTTAAACAGACCAGGGGTCAAGTTACTGTCTGACCCCGCCACCAAAAAGGCCAATCCTGGGAGAAATCTAAGCATTCACGTGCCTGAGGTGCGTGGCAGCGACCTTCCTGCCCAGCCCTGGCCGTCTGTGCGGGGATTTGGAGCAAACGGAGCTTTGGCGTCCTCTGGTTTAATGATCAGGCTAACGGGGTCAGACAGGAGGGAACAGGACGCAGAGGAACATCGTCTGGCAGGCTATGATCAGATTCTGCTAATGAGTGGGAACAGTAGCCAGACACAACACGGTCCTCGTACTGTAGTCGATGGAAGAAGAGGGATGCATATTAAAATGCTGAACTTGGAGGTTTTTTATAGATGCTACAAATGATGCACCTTAGAAGAAAAAACTTCCAAGTGTGCAGCAATGATGTTTAAAGACTCAAACAACAGAAACAAATTTTAAGAGATTTTAAAAGAATAGACTGATAGTTACTTAGCACATTATTAAGATTATTTTACCCTCATCTCTGCTGACACAAAGGCCTTTATTACTATCAATCACACTTTTTAATGTCTCAATTTTTAACTAGTGGATGAGCAAAGCAACACATTTTATATAAACTTCACTAACAGACTTGCAATGCCATTACTTAAAACCTACTTAATAGACCACTTCTGACTATACACACGTGGACAAAATTGTTGGTGCCCTTCCGTTAGAGAAAGAAAAACCCACGATGGTCTCTGAAATAACTTGAAAATGACAAATGTAATAATAAATAAAAATGTACTTAATATTAACTAATGAAAATCAGACATTGCTTTTGAATTGTGGTTCAACAGAATCATTTTAAAAAACAAACTAATGAAACTGGCCTTGACAAAAATGATGGTACCCGAAAAAAAGATTGAAAATGATTTGACCATAGGGACATGTTTAACTTCACAGAGGCATTAATATCTATTCATTGAATCAGACATTTCACATAACTGTGATTCAGAGCTTTATCTCTCGTGCTAAATTGTCAAACTGCTTTTAAAAAATAAACATGAACCGCCGCTCCAGAGCCAAAACCATCTGTGCCCATACAAGAGTGGGTGTCAAGTATCACATAAAATGGACAACAAGCCTCTTCAAAATAAAATGATAATGATGAATCTGCCTCTCAGGGACTGAAAAACCAGCCTACTGTTGATATTTTCATTTTTTATAAAGGTCATCCTCCTCATGATGAGTTTAATCCATATTCATTATGATAATCAGGCCGGCTAAGTGTAGTGAAGGATTTTTGTTATTTTAGCTTAGAAAGATGACGGCAGTGTGTATCAGGAGCGATGATATTTGATGATGTTTTTGGAGTTTTGATGCACGCGTCAGCTTCTGACTGTGGCTGTTTTTATAGTAAGTACTTTACACAGTCAAACATGACTCAGGTCAAACAAAGGACAGTTTATCAGTGCGAATATTCAAGAGTTTAAAGAGTTAAAAGAGAGTTTTTGCGGTCAATTTTTAATTAGTGGATGAGCGAAGCAAAACATTTTCTATTAACTTTACTAACAGACTTGTGGATTACAGTACCATTACTAGGGGTGTCCCGATACAACGATACCGATATTGCAGCCTTGAGTACTGGCCGATACCGATATCGATCCGATACGATATCAGCAGGAATCATACATAATTTCATTACTTATTTTTTAGTATGGACTGTAAGAAAAGGCTTGATCAAGTGAGATTACTCAAAAAGAGAACAGTAGTGAGCAATAGTAGGTATGAGAAAAACTGACCCATTTGTTATTAACCAATGGGTTAAATACATTTTAACCCTAAACATAAGAATATACTACAATTAAATAAAGAATAAATTAGAAAACCCTGAAAAGTAACCTCAATAAATCCAATAAAAACAAAAACATATATTTTTAAATTGCAAAACAACCACTGTGTTTAACTTAAACATAAGCATATTCTACAACTGAATTAAATAAATAAAAAATAAATTAGAATGGACTGCTTGTATCGGAGTGCTTATATCAGAGATTTTAGATGTAGGCCGATATAATCCGATATTTGTTTTTTTGCCGATATCGGACCGATATCCGATATCAATATCGGATCGGGACACCCCTAACCATTACTTAAAACCTACTTTATAGACCACTTTGGACTTTATAACCTAAAGTTTTGGAGAGCAGTTTCTCTCTGAGCAGCCTCATTTTTTGATCTAAAATAGCTGACTGTGATGAACTTCTTGTCCTCACTTGTAGCAACAAGACTACCCATTCATAAAGAGGGAATTGTCTCGCACTGTGCTACATAGGGATGGGAATCACAGGGTATGATGCAGCGATTCTGTGATAATCGATAAACTGCAAAACAATAATATGTCACATAATCCTCTTCGTGATGAGTTCAATCCATATTCATTATGATAATCAGTCCAGCTAAGTAAAGTGAAGGATTTCTGTCATTTCAGCTTAGAAAGATGACGGCAGTGTGAGAGAGATGATATCTGATGATGTTTTTTGGAGTTTTGATGCACACGTCAGCTCCTGACTGTGGCTGATTTTACAGTAAATATATTAGACAGTCAAACATGACTCAGTTCAGAGAAAGTACAGTTCATTAGAGCAAATATGCAAATGTTTAGTCCATTTAAAGAGAGTTTATTGTGGTCAAACTTGAATTGTTTCATCAGTTTAACGTATATTGAATCATTACAGCTTTAATATGTGTCCAACAGTGAGGAAAATAGTCTCTCCTCTGCATGATCAGATGCTTAAAAAGTAAACATATTCACACTGGCTGCAGTATTTTCAATATCGACCTCCAGCTGACATCAGACAGAGCAGGCTGATGTGTTGTTGTTGATAAAGCCTTTATTTTGGGATGCAGAAATGAGGACAGATTGTTGAGCATGAAAGAATAACCACTGCTGCTGGAACAAGCACAGGATGAAGGAGCGGAGAGTGAAAATTGCTCAAATTCAGGCCCAAAAAGTCTCCGGGAAATATTTCATGATGATGTAACAACAGAGAAATATCATAAATTCATATTTTTGCAGGTATGCTTGGCCAGTCTCAAGTCAAAATGTACCTTTGCATTCAATAAATCTGGTTTCCTTTCTTTTCTGCCTCTCCAGGTTTCTCCTCCAGTGTTTGGAGGATCTGGACGCCAACCTGCGGAAGCTCAACTCCCGCCTTTTTGTCATCAGGGGCCAACCAGCCAACGTGTTCCCACGGCTATTTAAGGTCAGTGTTAAAAAAGTCATGTATTTGGAAGACTCAAAGGATTTAAAGGCAAATATTAAGTGTTTATATTTGATTAATTTATCCTTTTTTTCTGTCAGGAGTGGAAGATCTCTCGTCTGACCTTCGAGTATGACTCCGAGCCTTTCGGGAAGGAGAGAGACGCTGCCATCAAAAAGCTGGCCATGGAGGCAGGAGTGGAGGTCATCGTCAAGATATCGCACACCCTCTACGACCTGGACAAGTGAGGAAAACAGAGCTGCAGCTCTCCAGCTGCAAGATTTTGTTGTTTCAGTGTGAGAACTCCAGATGAGAGTATAAATATGCTTTTCAATCCATGCAACACAGGTCATGTGATTCAAATGTTGACTTAAGTATGAAGAAATATAAAAGCTGATAAGACTCAAAAACATATTTTTCCTTTGGCTTTACATAAGAGAAAAATAGAACAGTAAATCTATTTAGCCGAGGCTGGCTGCACACTGGACATTTTGCAAATTTTAACCATTTTAGAAAATGTGAAGACGACAAATATAAGGACAGTATTAACTGATTTTTACATACTATCCTCCAAAGCTCCACACTAGATCTACAATATTCAACAGGAGGCCCCAAAGCCACATCAGGCCCCCCAGAGCTTCCCACGGGGCCCCTAGAGCTTTATCGAATTCAGAAAATCTAAGGTCATAATAAATTGTTGCTTTAAGTGCGTCACTCTTTTGTACCAGTTCCTACTGTAATTGGCAAATATTAAACCAGGAGTGCGAGTATAGAAGTCCCAGTGACGGACAAAACCCAGAAATGAGGAGCCAAAAAAGAGGCCAGCGATGTGGGTGATAGGGACTGATCTTATTCATAAAGGCTCAGACTTAGGGCTGTCTTCAGGCACACTCGCTTGAGTCCAGGATTAATGTAAAAAGCTTTTGTTGGGTCAGGGCATAATTAAGGAAAACATTAAAAAGCAGGAAAATCCGAATCAGGTGAGGTTGACGATTTTTATATATTTATGGGGAAAAATGTAGAAGTTTTATGTTAATTTGTTTTAATTTCCATATCCATATGTCTTCCATAAAAGACGCCCCTAGGCACATTTAAGTTTAGGAACCTACAGATTATTAGACAGCTTATTGATTTGAAGTATCAAATTAGTCTAATATATTCCACCTTTTGATAAGATGAGTGCTGACATTTGCTTTTCCACACTGAAACAAATGATAGTTTTTGATTTTCTCACGCACATAGAAAACTTAATGATTAATATTTACCCACCCCTGTTGCTGCTCCTTTCCAGGATCATCGAGCTGAATGGCGGCCAGCCCCCCCTCACCTACAAGCGTTTTCAGACCCTGATCAGTCGACTGGATCCTCCTGAGATGCCCGTAGAGACTCTGTCAGACTCCCTAATGGGCCGCTGTGTCACCCCCATCTCAGAGGACCATGGAGACAAGTACGGGGTCCCGTCCCTGGAGGAGCTGGGTGAGTGAGGCTCAACTTTAGACCCTGAAATGTCTGGCAATCCTGCAAGCAAGATTTTGATAATACAAGACTAAAAATAAAACAGTATCAGTTAGGGCTGAAAGATTTATCGTTTTCAGATCAAAACTGCAATTTCAGACAACACAATCATGTGATCACCAAAGCTGCGTTATTTACAGCCCTCCTGGCTGACCCAGGATCTGTTGTGTCAACTATTTTACACATCCTATTTTATAAATTTGCAGCAATTTGTTTTTACAGAAGTGCTGGTGAGCAGGTCAACAACACAAAGCCTCCGTTTAGGAGTAGAAGTTGAAAACAGATTATTTATCATCAATATTAGATGATGAATAATGTGTTATGTGCTTTTGATCATTGATTTCCTTACTGTTGTCTATACTGTAAACATAGTGAATATTACACTGAAGCTTCATTTGAAGAAAGCGTGAATCAAATTGAAATCGCAATATGTGCCAGAAAAATCACAATTAAATCTTTTCCTAAAATCGCTCAGCCCTAGTATCAATACCATGAAGCAAGAGGGGATGGCCTAGAGGGCCTAAAAGTTCACATAAATATGATAATGATTGTTGAAAACTAAAATTTGAATTTAAAGCAAAATCAACTGCCCAGAAAATGCCTCCTGTCACAGTTTGCATCGTGCAGGGATTATAATCCAAATTATTAGATGCATTAAATGCATAATCAGATTCATTAAAATCATGCAAAATACATTTTAATTCTCTTCCGAGATCTGCACAGTTTGCTCATTAATCCTTTTTAAACTCCTGCTAAGAGGCCCATCTCCTCTAAACCCTCAGGTTGGATTAATCAGGGCGCCACAGCCATCTTCCTAAAGTCTTAATCCAGATGCTGAGTTTCCATTCACAGCCCTGAAAAGTCCATTCATGTGCTTTTACCATCTGTTCCCCACACCTGTGAGTCTGTTTCAGAGGAATAAAGCAGGAAGAAGAGGCATTTAACTTCCATAGCTGTCTGTTCAGGGGTGTGTTTGTACCGCTCAAGCTGTTGTTTGTCTTAAATAAGCCAGGTACGGCGGCTAACCCTCTTACAGTCAGCATGTCTGACTCCATTCACAGAAGGTGGCTCTCCATTCACACCCACAGGTCTGCAGACATCTGCTGCTCACACCTGCAGCCCAGCGAGTCCTCAGGGGGCTTTCTGGGTCAGCAGAGGCGTTTCAGTGGCTCCTGTGTTAGCAGGCGAGAAATAATGTACTGAAATATATTATATAACTAATATAATTAAACCAGGATGATGCAGACGTCTTTACTGGTGGAAAGCACACACACTGTAAGTCTATCAAAATATAGTTTTGAATTCTGATTGGGGCTGAGAAATATATCGATTAAAATGATAAATTTGAATTATTTTCTGCAGGAGATTCAAAAATTAAAATCTAGCTTTTTTTTTTACTTACTCCAATAGTAAGTTCATGATGATAGGCACTTTTATAGGTGTGTACTTGTTTTTTACATGAGATTAAATAATGATGAGAGAGTTCCATGTTAACAAGAAAAGAAAAGATAGAACTTTATTATCCCTTTAGGAATCCTTTAGAGAAATCGACATTCCTGCAGCATTGTACAGTACACAGGTATAAAAGAACACAGGATATATGGCTGGGCGATATTATCTAATCTCAGTATCATGATTAATTGAAGCTCTTACCTCGATTACGATTAATGAACGACTATTTTATGATATGCTGGAACAAACTGCTGGTGTTACAGACGGTTGTCAAAACGGTCTTACTGAAGTATTTACACTTAACTTCTTTCTGCACAGAATCCAAAATGTGCCCAAACAACGGAGACGGCATTTTTCTTGGCTACAAGGTCCTCTGATAGATTGGCGCTTGTCTCCTCCATGTTGGCAGCGTGTCCTTCGCTCTTGGCCGCACTTAAAGTGAACGCAGACTGTATGAGTAAAATTACGTTGATTAGAAGGTTTAAATGTCGTTTTCGATTATTTTTTGATTAATTGTCCAGCCCTAACAGGATATCTAAAAGTTTAAAAAAAGAAAAAAGTTAAAAACAATTAGCAGATGATATATATAATATGTATATATGTATGTATATGTATGTATTTATAAATCTAAATAATAAATACATAATAAAATAATAATAACTACTACTGCTCCTTCTTGTCCTAATATACTGTGTTTAGGAGGACAAACCAGTAGTAATTGTTTTAAACACTTACTTGTCCATTTCTTACCGTCCTGTTCTTGCCTTGTTTTGTAAATCTCACCTTGTCCCACCAATAAAGCATTAAATAAAACAAAAACAAAGTACAGTATAAGTTGGAAAGATATGCATTAGAGGTTTGATTCCCCAATCAGACCTTCCTTTACAGTATTATCGTGACCGCCTTTGCGTCTCCCTCTTAAAAGAACAATCAACAAGACTTTCACCGTTTGGACACGGGTTGTGAGACTGCTCATGTAAGATTCATCGAAGAGCTGCAGTTATGTTTCCAGTGTTTCCTCTGATCGCCCTGAGGCGGATTTTTTAAGATTCAAGTAGAGTTTCCATTTTTGTACATGGTTTATCCTCGGGCTACCTGGAAAATTGAAGTTACATAAAGCTTGAATTCGGATTCTTATGTAATTGCTCCATCTATTATTCATCATAATCTCAGTGCATTAATTAAAACTCACCCATAATGTCAAGGAAATTCATCTTATTCAGAAGAATGCTCGAAAACAGCATCACAGATGATAGTTTTGGTGCAGTTTGAGATGAAATGATGGTTGCAGCTCATTAGAGAATGAACTGTTGGGCAGCATTAGCAGAGCGTGGAGCCTTCAGTGTTCACATAATTCATCTTTTCACAACATAAAGTAAAATATAATCCTGTTTTCACGCTGTTACTCAAATAAAGAGACACTGCAGGAACGAGGCCGCCCTGTTCACACAGCAGGTGAAGGAGGAGTGAATAGAAACATCACTCGGTTATTTAAAGAGTCTTAAAAGCAACAAGTTGAATAATCAGCAGGTTGGAGCTCACGCAGGATGAAAACACATGTTGTGTAAGAATTAATCTAACATACATGACATAAGCGTGTTGAGGGAGTGTTGGCTGAGCAGATACTGAAGTGTCAAATAATGATGTTTCTGTGTTTCAGGCTTTGACACCGAGGGCCTGCCTTCAGCCGTGTGGCCGGGAGGAGAGACGGAGGCTCTGACGAGGATAGAGCGCCATCTGGAGAGAAAAGTCAGTACTGCAACACGTTCATGCTCCACCTGTGGCTCTGTATGAATGTCTCAGTGATACTAGATTTGGTTTTTATTTATTGTTGCTATGTCTCTTTAATAAGGCACATTTGGAAAATCAATTAGTCAATCAAACTTTATGTATATAGCACAGTTCAATTCACTTACAGTCCAAAGTGCTTTACATTGAGACAGAAAAATGACAGAAGATATGTAAACATATTCTGTATATATATATATATATATATATATATATATATATATATATATATACAATAATACTTTTCTTACTACCTCCCAGCAAATAAATAATCAGCAGAAGTTCATCTACCAAGTAGTATTCAAGTGTAATTGTAATACAAGCAAGATCACAGATAAAATACAAAAGAAAAGAAACAAGAGAAAAGGCAAAGCAATTAAACCAAGAATCATCAGACAGAAATAAATTAAACGGTAAAAAAAAAAACATTTAATATCAATGTATTTAAAAAAATTAATAAAAATAAATAAATAAAATAAAAAAGATGTTAAAATATAAAAAATTAATTTAAAATTATTTATTTTATAAAGATAAAAACTTTATCAACATCATAAGATACATATACAAATATTAAAAATGAAGTAAAACATGAGACAATAACATTTAAAACTGGAATTTGATAATAAAACAAGATAAAAAGTGATACTCACAAATAAATATATAATAATAAAAGTCATTAAAATTATAAAGTTCTACATAAAAGCCAGTCTGAATAAATGAGTTTTAAGGTTGCATTTAAAGATCTCACATTTGCAGTTTGTTCCTCAAAATGCAAGAATTATAATTCAAACAAACAAAGGAACAAAAAAGTAAGAATAAAATGACATATTTACAATGCACTTCTTGATATGTTTTGTATATAATCTTTTAAACTGTGTTCTTGAATTATTTTTTTAGCATTTTGTGCATGTAAAAATGTCTAAGAAATGGCATATACAGCAGACAGCGTTGCCAGATTTTTCTACTGAAATAAGCAACCAGGTCAATAAAAACAAGAATAAAACAAGCCACCTCCAGCTATTTTTTTTTATCTAATTTGATTTTTCTAAGAGATATCAACATAAAAGGTGTTTTGATTTTCATCTACATTACATTTCAATTTTACAGTGACATTTTTTCTTATTCAGCTCTAAATTTACTTATTCGACATCCTTTTGTTTGGAGGTGGGACATCCTTTTCATTATACAGAAGTGAAGGGCTACCATTATATATAACTCTGTTATCACTAATCAGTCTGTCTAACCTTGAGTTTTGTGAACAAACTGACATAGTCAGGCTTTTATCTAAGTTTTATGTTGATGGTCTACACCTTTATTATGGTGATAACAGTAACAGCTATATTAGAAATAAGTTTAATTCTGGCTATAAGGATTTCTTTTTGGTGGAAACATCATTTTTGCCTCTTTTTACAGTCAAATTTACTTTTGTTTTTGGAGTATGACTAAATAGTATGCAGAACCTCTGAATTGAGTTTATTGTGGTAGTAGGCTGTGTTACTGTACTCCATATGGTTATTGTGAGATTGAACTATGCTGTCGCACACCGTATGCTTTTCTCGTATCATGCAGGCCTTATATGAACATGTAATACTCACAGCTGATTCTTCTCTCTCTCTGTTTTAAAGGCATGGGTGGCAAATTTCGAGCGCCCCAGGATGAATGCCAACTCGCTGCTGGCCAGCCCAACCGGCCTCAGCCCCTACCTGCGCTTTGGCTGCCTCTCATGTCGACTTTTCTACTTCAAGCTCACGGACCTCTACCGCAAGGTTTGTGTGTTTTTATCGCTTAAACAGAAGTTTGCAAAGCTGTGCTCCTGGATTGATGAACGGTATTGATGGTAGCAAGAAGAATCAGAAATGCTTCATTAATCTCCAAGGGAAAATTCAGTTTTTTTATTTGTTCTTATACACAGTATAGCAGTAGGAATATCAATAAGTTAAATTTTATTAATATAGCACACTTCATACAAATTAATTTGCAGCTCGAAGGGATTTACATGAAGACAAAAAAAACCAAAATGAATTGTCATTCCCCCTCGTTACCCTCTAAGAAGATATCCTCTGATCTCCCAATTCACTCACCCGCGGTAAAGCCTTCGTTCGTGCCCTCTGTCTGTTATCTCATCTTTATGGAGTTACTGTTGCAGTGTAATCTGCCGTCACATTAAACTTGGCAAGTGAGCGTTTACTGGGTATGTCGTGCACTGCTTGCGTGGGGGATTCGCTTGACGAACACCTGAGGCCCCCCACGTTCGTCATGCCTTCACCGGAGCCCCATATATCGACATATTTCATCGGCACTTTCAAGAAATGATGATGATATCAAGCAGCTTATCGAGTGTTGTGCAGGGATAACATATTTTCAAAGAACCAAGCATTGTGCTGCTTCACTTGAATAAAAGCCAGCTGGATATTCAGTGTGTTCTTGGGTAATTGCTGCGAAGTAGGTCTATGACAAAATTCATGATCCTCACACATTTTGCTCATTCAAGTTAAGTTTTATGAGGTTATTAAAGAAAGTGATGAAACTGCCCTATCTCGCCGTATTAAAAAAATCCACAGCAGGTTCACCGTGACCTTTTAAATCCAACATTTAGCTTGTTGCAAATAAAATAAAATAAAAAAATGTTACAAGATGAAAATTAAATTTAAAATTATTTATTTTATAAAGATAAAAACTTTATCAACATAATGAGATACATCTGAAAATACTAAAAATGAAATAAAACAGACAATAACATTTAAAACTGGAATTTGATAATAAAATAAGATAAAAAGTGATACTCACAAATAAATATATAATAATAATAGTCATTAAAATTATAAGCTAGGCTGAATTAATGAGTTTTTAGGTTGCGTGTAATGATTTCTACATTTGCGGTTTGTCTCAGTTTGTTCCTCTAAATGACAGAATTATGTGTCAATCAAACAAAAGAACAAAAAATGACGAATGAAACAACATATTTACAATAACTTCAGTGCACTTCTTGAAGTCCTTTGTAAATAATCTTTTAAATTGTATTCTTATTTGATTATTTTAGCTTTTTGTGCATGTAAAAATGTCTAAGAAATGACATATACCGCAGACAGTGTTGTCAGGTTTTTCTACTGAAATAAGCAACCAGGTCAATAAAAACGAGCCCAAAACAAGCCACCTCCAGGGATTTTTTTGCTTTGATTTTCATCTACATTACATTGCTGTTTTTTCCATCCAGGTGAAAAAGAACAGCTCCCCTCCGCTCTCTCTATACGGCCAGTTACTATGGCGGGAGTTCTTCTACACCGCGGCGACCAACAACCCACGCTTCGACAAGATGGAGGGCAACCCCATCTGCGTCCGCATACCCTGGGACAGAAACCCCGAAGCGCTCGCCAAGTGGGCCGAGGCGAAGACAGGCTTTCCCTGGATAGACGCCATCATGACTCAGCTCAGGCAGGAGGGCTGGATCCATCACCTGGCCCGGCACGCCGTCGCCTGCTTCCTCACCAGGGGCGACCTGTGGATCAGCTGGGAGGAGGGAATGAAGGTGAGGGGCCAGCATTCACAGCAAAACCTAAATGTTCAGTTTGTTTGGATCTTCAGGGTGAAAAAGTGTAATAGTAAAGATGGAAGTCTCGATCAGTTCTCTTAAAGACTTATTACGAGGCGTTTCTGCCTTTTATTTGAATAAGTCAGTGGATAAATATACAAAGAAAGAGGCCATCGGTTTTATAGAACCTCAGACAGCCCACATCAACAACTGCACCCACGACAGCAGGGTTCCCACGCGTCCTGGAAAACCTGGAAAACCTGGAAAATGATTGCCCATTTTTCCAGTCATGAAAAACATTGAAAATGAGGGAAAAAAGTCAAATGTCCTGGATAAGCTTGAATTGTCCTGGAAAGTTATTTATCTTCCTTCTACATGTTAGTGAACAAAAATCAAGCATAGGAAATGAAGTAAAAATGTACTTGGTAACTAATTCACACTTAGCCATTAAATATGAGTAGATAAAATAATGCAAGTTAAGGAATAAAATATAAAAACTCAAAACAATGGTGACAAAAAACATAATAAAAGAATGGCAAAATAAAATTTAGGCTACTTAAACAGTAAATCAACAAAAACTATTCTTTATTCATTTGAGTGTGTTTTTAACTGTGTTTGCACAACTTTAGTTTCAGGCTTTTTTAGGCTTTTTTTTTTATTTTTAATCAAACCACTTAACCCTTTCATGCATGCATATTTAGAATACATTTTATACCTTTTAGGTTGCAGCACCATGTCACAACTACCAGGTGGTGAATTCCCACACCATCCCCTCAAGTTTCATAAAAATATGAACTTTTAAAAATCTTTTTGTCATGTTGAGATATTGCATCATAAATCCAAAATGGCTGCCGAAGGGGGAAATGCACCCACCCTTCAGGAATATGTGTCATATTCTCAAAGAACCAGACAGGTTAACATGAGTATATTCTAATTCAGTGAGATGTTAGGAACAGTTTTATGCAGATTTTATATAAATTACTTTTCTTGTATATTTTTTCTGTGTCCAAAAGTTAATCTATCCACTCCAGTGGATATTATGCACTAAAGGTTATGTTCTGCTTATTATGCCTGTATTCAGATGTCATCTAATTTTTTATTTTTTATTACAACTATTGATGTAAATCACAAGGTAGTAGTTTTATTAAACAGCAATGCCAAATATTCTTCAGACTTGCATTTGATTTCATTTAATCTTAATAAATGTTTGTAAAAGATATGCATTTGTGGAGATATGTTAGGTTCCAGTTTTATTACTGTCCATACCATTGATGCATGGTGTCCACTGCAGTGGAAAATATAACTCACTGACAAAACTGACCCTGATTTTTAACTTACTTGAAAGTAAAAACAAACATTTGAAATAATAATTCCTTTGTGATTTAATAATTCATGCATTAAAGGGTTGGCAGCGGGTATTGATTTATAATCCAGTATTGTATCTGATTAGTAAGGAAGGGGCAGGACTGGATCAGCTCTTCGCTTCTTTCTGTTCCTTCTCAAGCTGGTTGTTGTGCATGTGTATGTACTCACATGCTTAATTTGTTTGATGGACATGTACAGTTTGGTGTACAGATTACTTTTTTGCCTTGATTTGGTTGTTGTTGTTTGTTTTTTAAAGTTTGAGATAATAAATAAATAATAAAAAAGGGTTAAAAGCAAAGGCATGTGTTGCGGTCTTATTAATCTGTCGCTCTCTGTGTCTCAGGTCTTTGAGGAGCTTCTTCTTGACGCAGACTGGAGCGTGAACGCAGGCAGCTGGATGTGGCTGTCCTGCAGTTCATTTTTTCAGCAGTTTTTCCACTGCTACTGCCCCGTGGGCTTCGGCCGGCGCACCGACCCCAACGGGGACTTCATCAGGTGGGTACCTTTCCTCCCATCGCCCATTGGTGACAACTGCTGACCCACCACCTGGATGGCACCCTTCCTCCCTCTGTCTCTCTGGAGCGCACACATACAGGGACTCGAAAGGCCACGGAGACACTTTAGAGGTCAAACCAGGGTTAAAACTGAGCGAAGGTGAAGCAGGACAACACAGAGGCAGCGTCAGGACAGGGCTCTAGCATCCTTACGTTAACGTTTTTGTTTCAGCAGTATTTTAAAGGGATGTTCTCCAATTAACTGAAAGTTTCTGCTTATGGGTCAGGTCAGTTTTTGGTTATTTCTAAGGATAGATTGGGAGAAGAGGTAGAATACAAGTAAGAGGCAACACATTTTGAATTCAGGCGAGCAATCAGAGAGAGGGAGAGAGATGGAGGGATTAAGGGGGACCACCAGATATCTGGGTAAGTGAATAAAAGAAATATCCATCCTTCCCTCTTTTCCTTTTTTATTTTCATCCGTCACGTTCTTTTCTGTTAAACTTCAGCACTTTAGTTTGTTAAATCAGGCATGTCTTTTGCAGTGATTTCATCAGTGTACTTCTTTGCGTGCCTTTTTTATTTTATGTTATTGTTTGTGAGTGTTCTTCTGGTGATTTTGTGAGCGTGCACTTATCTTTAGTTTACTTAAATATCCATATCTTTGTAACTGTAACCAGCAGGTGATCTGAAGTTCGCAGGCCGTAGACGATCTCTTCTCTTTCTCTCGATGTGGCTCTGTGTTTGTGTTTTTGGCTCATCTGTTTTTTTGGGGGATTGGGCGAAAAGTTCAGCTATCCCTCTCCCCCTCGTAGATTGTAGTTGATTGCTTTTAAGGTGATTGGCCGTCCCCACGCCCCACCCCGCCCCACCCCCCGCCCCCCACCATCCAGGCGCAGCCGGGCCGCCTGGTCCGGGCTGCCTTGGGTGGAAGTTGGGGAAACGAGAAGAGAAAGCGATAGTCCGTTATGTGTCCTTCTTTTTACTTGCCTGTGAGACCCTGAGGGACGGGGCCCCAGCAGCACCCTCTGGGCAGGTTTGTGACTCGGTGGCGTCTCATTACGTCAAAAGGGATTCTGACCGCTTGGTAGGGAAATGCACACGCCTTGTCTGCATTCGTTAGGTAGAGGACTATAAAGCATTCCCCAGAGGGTAGCGAGGAGAGGCGTTGGACCAGCTGGAGCTCTGCACATCGCAGGGATGCACGGAGCCGGTCCATTGTCCAGGCGCTGGACAAAGCCCCTCATCCGACCCTTTGTGAAATGTTCAGTGGTGCTCTACTTAGGTGAATGCAGCCCTGACGGTTCAGGTGGACCCGGAGCAGTGGCTGGTTTACGAAGGCACTGATCAACACAAACACCACAAATAATCCCCCAGAATGCATCACAGACACTGACACACACTTGTGCTCTACAAACAGCTTGAAAAGCAAAGTTAGGGAGATGATTTGAAAATAAGCTGTGTCAACTAAAGTAAAGAGCAGTTTTCCTTAGTAAAAACCTGAAAACAAAAGTGAAGATGCTTCCTCTTGAGTTAGGACAAAATACAGGACATGCTGTACTTTTGGGATTTTTTACAAGTTTTTCTTAGATATATGAAAAAGAGTTATTATTACTCTTACCATATTCATATTTCCTTCCCTTTTCTTCCTTTATTATTGTTATTTATCTTATTTATTATCTTTCTTACTATATTATTATTATTATTATTATTTTAGATATACTTTTTTTTGGATATATGTTTATATCTGTAACATTGTCTGGCTGTTAATTTAGAGTTGAGGAGCTATCTAAATTGTTTTTGTTCTGTGTTATTTAAAAAATGATAAAATACCTTGTTCAAAAAAAAGGTATATGAAACAGAATAACAGACACTTGAGCTAAAAATGTCAAAATGTGATTGCATGTTAGACGTAAACTTCTCAAAGAATGAATAACAAGTTGCTCAGTTTTCAGCCATTTGACAAGAAAACAAAGAAAATAATCTGAAAGAGCTCAGAACGCAGAAATTTCATCATTTTCCTTAACAATCCTGTGTGAAAATCATTTTGAGGGCATCTGCAGCAGGAATGAACAATTCAAGAAAAATCATTGTTAATATTTTTGTCTTACTTTTTTTTTAAGATATTAAGATTGCAGCATCAAAAAAACTGCTATGTTAAAACTGCAGTTTGCCATAGCTTAGGATTTAGTAGTTAGGCAGACAATGTGAAGTTTCCGTTTCTGCAGCAGAGTTCATGTTTTAGCTTTTAAAATTAATTTATTTGTTAGTTTATTAGGATTAAATCAATATTCCTTTTACCAACTGGTCCATTGGAGGTCATTATTATGAAGAAAAATCATGCAAATGATGAAACAAATTTATTCTACCATAGAGGTTTAATGTGTACAATGACTTAAAGAACTGGATTGATTTTAAAAAAGGTGCAGACCTGCCGCCACTATATTGTCTTATTTAAAATTGGAGGAAGCATAAGAAAAAGACTAATCAATTAGTTTATCAATTGCTTTAAGAATGAACGCTCTGACTGATTTATTTTTCTACAACATTAGACGGGGTTGTACTCCATCAATACTCCAACAAACTTTCCTGTTGGTGTTTTTTATAAACTAAGGTGAATCATGCATACTCTGCACAACCGTAGATAAATGATATTAAACTTCTGTAAGGCTGTAAATGGAACAAAAGAGAGATAATATAATATTTTATCACTCACATTCGCACCACACCACCGCACTTTCCCCCGACACAGACTCCACCCACTGTCCTCTGCAGGACCGCTCGTTACCGGCAGGTCGCGGATCTTCCTGGCAAAAGGGTTGTGGTCCCTTTTGGTGAAATGAGGGGGCCCCCTAGTGGGCCAGCCCAGAGTGTGGCGCTGTGGTTTGTGGGAGGGGAACAGTCAGCAGCGAAGGGAGGGGGCTTCTGGGCCCGCTGACCACCTAAAAGACAAACACCACAGTCTGAGGGACGGGGGCGCAGGCATGAGCTCTTCTCTCAGTCCACCACTGTCTGATTATGGGGGAGGGCGGGGGGGGGGCCTGGAGCTGACGGGTATAATGGAAGACTTCTGTCGTCGACCACGGACGTAGAGATTCAAGTTTTCTTCACACTGTTATAGATATTTAAGTGTTTTTAAGAGACAGACGTATGGATGCTGAGTTTGAAGAGAACGAAGACCCCGTTTACAGCCCACGCTGAGATCCACTTTGGGCATTTGGATACCAGGCTGACTTCACTTTACAAACAGGGGTGCAAGAAAATATCAATGCGCAGGTTTATTCAGGGTTCCCACGCGTCCTGGAAAATGAGGAAAAAGTCAAATATCCTGGAAAAGCTTGAATTGTCCTGGAAAATAATTTATCTTCCTTCTATTCTGTTATTGAACAAAATCAAACATAGGAAATGAAGTGAAAATGTACTCGGTAACTGATGCACACTGAGCCATAAAATATGAGTAGATAAAATAATGCAAGTTAAGGAATGAAATATAAAAACTCAAAACAGTAGTGTCCAAAGGAAAATTAGGCTGCTTAAACAGTAAATCAACAAAATATGTTTATAAAAACAGAGTAAATAAAGATTAAAAAAAGTGTAAACCATTATTTTGTAAAAGAGAGACATGAAATGAAAGCCAGACTAAATGTTCATGCCCAAGAGTTAGAAATAAATAAATTTTAAGGAGGGGTGAAAACGTGCTGGGAAATGATAGCTAGAAACGAGGGGGAACCCTGATATTGCGATATTTCATGGCACAAGACTGTTTCCATAGTTTCAGTGCAATATTGTGATATTTATGATTCAATAATTTATATAAATTTGGGATGTTTGTTGTATATTTTAGTAAAGCCTTCACTAATTGGTTGCAGACTTTCAGCCATTTTACAGTCCATCTCTCTGTTACACTTATTTTTATCACCAGGATACTCTGTGGTGGGCGATATATCGGTTTAATCGATTAATACAAATTACTTTTTGCAGAAGATTTAAAAATTAAAAATCAAGACCTTTTTCCTTGACTTCCTCTTACTTATTTTGTTAGCTGTGGCACTGTTTGAAAGTCTGAAATATGAAAATGTACACTGTTCTTGTAATGCACAGTCACATTTTTAGGCTTGGATTTGTTTATTTTAACTTTATATTGTGAAAATTGTGCAGCTTTCAGTGTTTATGTGGACAAGCCTACCTGTATCCAAACTACAACATTAACATTTGATTCCAAAACTGCAGCATGCACTTAATGTATAAGACGCAAATTCAGTTCAGTTTTGGATTTAATTTTAAAAACACTGGAAAAAAAGCTTATTTTATGCAATATCTGTGTCACTAAATGGGATGGTAATTGATAAGGTTTTTTTCATACCAATGCCATCATTGGTTCTGCTTATCAATTTAATATTTTAACAATTCTTTAATCAGTAAAACTTAAAGAATTGGTAAAAATTAGGGAAAAAAATGGAAGGAATTGATGAGGGAATTGTTAAGCAAAAACCCTTATGATACAAATTCTTTAACTGGAATTGGTTTTCAATTGAAGCTCGTTAAATCTCTGTATAATGTGTTTTACTTTATTTAAGAGGAGAATTTCTCACTCCTTCAGATGCACAACTAAGTGTAAATTTCTATCTTAGTGCTTCACAAACTCCACAAGGTCATTTACAGAAAAGTAAAACATAAAGCAAATTTAAAACACATTTTGAGTGATCATAAAATGCTGAATTACATTTTTCAAGTCCCAGGGCCAACAAAGAACAGCTAGAAATTGAAACTTGCATGTCAACTTTACTTCATCAAATATCTTCATCACCATTTGGTGCCTGATTTTCAGGATTTATTTACACTTTACGATGCATGAAAGTTACAAACACTGCATATTTTCCCGGTTTCAGAATTGTTGAGTTTTCTGAAGTGTAGGAAAGGCTGTTCTAACTTATGCACACCACTATAAGTTGAGTCTAAATAAACAAATCAGTCCAGAAAAAGGCGTCCTGGACCAGCAAGTCATTTTTACTGAGTCTACCCTATGCATTAAGACAGCTGCATGGTAAATGAATGCCCAGTTTGGATGTTTGTGCAGGATGTAAACAGGGTTTTATCCTGTAAATATTTATTTAAGGTCATTTTAAGGTGCTGATTAAATCCTAACAAGCCTTCAGACAATAGTCCACATAGTTCACACTCTTTCCAGTTTTCGTGCCAAGAGTCAGAGTAGAATTAGAGATCTCTCGATGGCAGAACTTTTTCCACCATACACCAGCACCGGGCGGGGTTGGATGGAGGGGTGGTGGGTGGGGCTGCAGGTGGGCGGGGTCAATACACTCTGCTTTCTAACTGCGTGTTACAGTAGCCGTCTCCTAGCATCATCCACCAAAGCGGCGGTGACGGGGGGGCCGGAGAGCCGTCTCATCGCACGCGTCGGTCCACGAGGGCCACGCCGCTGTTGCCCCAGCCTCCTCCCCCACTCCTCCTCCTCACCCTCACCCTCACCCAAAACTCTTTCCACACTCCCACAGCTCCACCTGCTCCCCTCCTTCCTCTTCCTCCCCCTCCACCCCCTCTCTGTCTCCCCCTCCTCGGACTCGGTAAGGTGGGACCAAGTGCAGTAGGTAGGTGGCTTCTCTTTGTCACACGAGGAAAACAAACGACAGGCCCAGAACGAACACCTTCAGCAGGGTTGTCGGCTTCTCTCTCTTGTTGTTTCATCTCTTTGGAAGATCTGCAGTGTGGCTGTGATCACACCTGTCTTTGTTAATGTTGTTTGGGACCACAACCCCTTGTTTCTTTGAGTACCTGTAGTCCTCACGATGATGCACTGCGATGCTTACTCAGCCCAGTGCCAGAATCTATCGCGACTATGTTCTCATACTCTCATGTACTGTAGCCATGCTGTGCTGTGTCGTGGTTGTTTTTAGGTTTCATTTTGTAGCACCTATTTTCCCATAATACCTGTAAGCATGAAGTGCTGAAGACCAGCATGCTATTATGAGTTACAGTACATACCTAGAATGTGAAATCATAATACAAAAATGCTTAAATGAGAATTTGCACAGGTGAAAAATACTTTTAAAAATGTAAAATTGCACACATTCATATCATAAAAATGAATTTGAAGTTATTAAAGCACATATATGATTTGTTTTTCAAGTACATAATCTTTGAATTTGATGAATATTGCAACTCATGTTTCAGATCTAACTCATTTTTCCTTCACTTGTTGTGAAATAAAAACCTTTTTGCATCCCTGCATCTCTCCCTCCCCTGATTAACTCTGTAACCTTCCACGTCGTGTCGAGAAAAGACAGCGAATCTAATGTCTCCCTGTGCTTCCAGACGATATTTACCTATCCTCCGAGGTTTCCCCGCTAAGTACATCTACGACCCGTGGAACGCCCCCGAGTCCGTGCAGGCGGCGGCCAAGTGCATCATCGGAGTCCACTACCCGAAGCCCATGGTGCACCACGCGGAGGCGAGCAGGCTAAACATCGAGAGGATGAAGCAGATCTACCAGCAGCTGAGCCGATACAGGGGACTGGGTGAGACTACGATTTCATTCACAGGAACTGGACTGAAGACTGAGAACAGTCAGTGTTATTACCTGAAGCTGGTTGTGTATTTCAAGGTAAAACACTGACGACATCCTGCATGTGCAGCAAGTCCACATGCTCGAAAAGGAGAAGAAGAAGTCTAAACTTATTTAATCCCTTTTATTACCAAGTCCTGTCATGATGTTTTTATTCTCTACATATTTATAATGTTTAGAAGATTCAACCACCTATTAAGGAGCCAATATTCCTTATAATATATTGACTATAAAATGTTAAAAGCTACTTATACACAATTACAAACACAATATTTCACCTTTATATAATACTTACTTTCTATACGTATAATCCACTCCTACTCAAACACAGAAAAAGAGATTACATAATCAAGACAATGTATCTGTATTGTCATAGACTCTGCCATTACCATCCTGGGTTAAATTACTGCTCTTCTTCCTTATATTTATTTAAAGTTTGTGTTTTGAATATTCTTTTAAACTTGTTATGGTTTTACTTTTCTTTAATTTATCTGTTAAATTGTTCCATAATTTAACCCCTGAGATTGACACACTCACTTTTCAATGTTTGTTTTGTTTATATTTATAATTATATAATATAAAGGAAGGAACAGTAGTAGTAGTAGCCAGTCTATGGCCATATATATTTTTTGTTTATTATTTAGATTAATTAATATATATATATATATTTCATATTATCTGCTCTGCCCTACAAAGGCAAAGTGCAGTATCTGCAAAAATGACAACTTACACCAAGTGTAAGTATGAAATCCTATTTAACTACCAAGTGTATGATTTATTAGATTAAAAGGAAGGGAATTTAATGCATATTGTATATTACTATTCATGCTAAATTTGCCAGTTTCATAGGCTATACTGCACTTTGCCTTTATTTTACTGCAGTATATTACACGACCATACAATGACGTACTGCAGTATGTGCAGTAAGTTAGGCCATTTCACTTAGTTTTTTTTTTAAATTATATTTGGCATATTCATTTTCAATATTTCTATATTATTTTTCACTGCACACGCCGCTACTGCCAACACCGAATGTGTAATTATCTCCACCTTAATGATGATAAAAAGCAACAAGAGTTATCTATGATTTTTTTTTTTTTTTATAAGAACAATGTGTATTTCTTAAGCATCTCATGTGTGACTTCACATTAACACAAAATAAAACATAAAATCAGACCATCACAACATAACAGCATTCTACATTGGGCTCTAATACATATAATGCAGAGCCGATCAACAAACGAACACTATAATGCAAATATTCTACAGCAACAGGTTAACTTTTAACTCAAGTCTGAGTGGAGATGGCCAAAATTTTGTCCTAAAACCAAGACAAACTGCAGTATCTGCTATTCTTCATGGAGAAACTTGGTTTTAAAAGACTGAAGAGCAGATACTGCACTTTTGATTAGTGCAAAAAAAAATGAAAAACTGCAGATACTGCACTTTGCCTTTGTAGGGCAGTGCTATTTTCTTATCATATCTTATCTTTGATATTGTTGCCACTGAACACCTACAGGCCAACTTTTGCTCACACAGAAAATTAACATGAATCGATAAAGGAATATTAAAGAATCAAATCGATAAGCAGAATAAGCGTTAATAGCTTAGCTGTCAATAAAATCTTACCAATTCCCGTACATAGGTGTGAAAGGAACCGAAAACCCTTTTTTACGGTGAATGAATGCAAAATAACCAGAGTGAAGCTTTGCCTTAATTACCCCTTGAGAAATTCACATTAATCCCATGAGGACGCCGTGTTTGTGTCATTTCACGGCGTGGGTTGTGCAGATAGCAGGACATAGTGTGCATTCCCCATACACACAAAGGCAAAGACTCACACTCAGCGCTCCTGTCCAACAGGCAGGCGTCAATCTTCGGAAACAATAATTAGTGCATAGCTGTGGCCTTTAGCTGAGTGAATTAAACCTTTAACTGTCCACATGTGTTTTTGTTCATCAGGCCTGTTGGCTTCAGTGCCGTCCACCAACGGGAACGGAAACGGAGGAATGATGGCCTACTCTCCAGGGGAGCAGCAGCCAGGGACCAACAACAACAACAACAGCTCACACTGTAGGTTTCTGCCTTTAAATTTGTAGAAGAGAGAAGTTGAAATGCATCAGGCTTTTCCTTCAGGTGTATTTTGGTTCATAGTAAATCATTTTTCCTCTCTGTGTTTCAGTGCCTGGAGTGTCGGGGAGCTCTGTTGCTACGGGTAACGGCAGCGGGAGCATTTTACTCAACTTTGATAACGAAGAACAGACCAGACCCAGCAGCGCTGCACAACAGCGACTGCAACCGCTCCCCCCACAACAGCAGCAACAGCAACAGCATGGTAGGTCTACCGCCGATGTGAATGCTAGAAAATGAACCTGAACTCCTGCCAGTGCCCAGGGGTTGGTGTTGATTTGGGACTGGCATTAATTTTACTCCATTTCATAACCATATAAAACCCTTACAGTATGTTCATGCTCCAAAATAAAAATACATTTCTGCAGATATTTTTTAGTTCATTTTGGCCCAACATGTCCCACATTGTGGCCGTTGGCAGAAGGTGCACATACACGATGATGGTTCACCTCATCATCAAAGTGTCATTCATGGAAGAATAAAATGTTGTTTTTGTCTTGCTTCACATCTGTTTCCAACATAAAAAGGCTGTTACCATGTAGGGCTGAAAGATTTATCGTTTTCTGATCGAAATCACAACGCAGTCATTTGATCGCCAAAGCTGCAGTTTGTTGCAGCGCTTCTGCCTGACTCAGTCAACTAAGACTAATCCATACTATTTCAGTTACTCATCTAAGCTAGTTATTTACTATTATTACTATTTTTCATTCATGAACTTATTTACTAACCTTTCCCTACCTGTAAACATTTCCACACCTTCATGAAATATCATGTAATATTAATACTATTGACATTGTTTTTTTCACTTATGTATGAAAGCACTGCCCGATATAATTATGTAGCATTACATTGATGTCATGCAACAGTCATCAACAGTAAAAAATCCTCTTTTTAGGAGTACAAGTTGGAGTATCCCTTAAATAATGAAAACATATTATTTATCATCAATATTAGATGATGAATAATGTGTTCTGTGCTTTTGATCATTGATTTCCTTACTGTTGCTTAACTGTAAACATAGTGAATATTACACTGAAGCTTGGTTTGAAGAAAATCATGAATCTTTAAAATTAGAATATCTGCCAGGAAAATCACAGTTAGATCTTTTTCCTAAAATTGTTCAGCCCTATTGTGCCTCCTTTCTTACAACAGAACAGCAATAAATATTGTTACATACACACACATGCAACATAAAATGATACCCTCTGCAGTAAATGTCCAGGTTGTTGAAATAAAGCGACATATTGTCAGTAAATTCCAAGTAACATGATGTAAAGAAAGAAGAGAAAGTGGCGAAGTGAGGGCGTGATTTGGGATTGGGATTCCCCTCCCAAACTACAGCAATGAATTTCAGGCCCTGACAGTGATGACTAATACACCAGCCCACACACACACTGCTGTCAGAGGGAACGAGAGCTCAGGCTTTGATTGGTTTGATTAACTTTGAGCCCTAAAAACACACATTAGTATTCACAGAGTATAATCCATCCTCCCACTGCTCTGCACAAAGAGATCACGTTCCACCTCGACACACGCACACACACTATGAGCATTACGTTATCAAAGTAAGGCCCTTTATTCACACAGTAATAGTTGGCACATAAATCCCAATGAAGGGCCCAGATTTGGTGATCATATATTGAAGTTTCTGAAACTTGAAGTTGAAGAAATAAAAGGGTTGTGATAGGGCTGGGCGATATGGCCTAAAAATAAAATTCCAGGGTTTTTTTCCCCACAAAGCTCGATCTCTAAATTTTTATTTTTCTTTCCCCTGTCAAACAGAAAGCCTCCACATGACCCTGAAATTACACTGAACAAGTTTTGCCGTGATTTTACCAAAATATGTCCCAAAACTAAACTGAACATCTGTCTTAAGATGGAGATATACTTACTGTTCATTACACCGTCGCGTCACCAGTAGGATCAGTGTAGAGATGACAGATTGATTACATCAGCAGAAACCACAAAGACAAACGTACAAACCAAGACCTCGATCAACAACATCTGAATAATGAGACTGAACAGAGACAAACCTGTTATCATATAACAGTGACTGTAGGGCAGTGGAATTTATTATTTCAATTATTTCACTGACATATCTCTGACTGATAACCCTAAATAGTCATTTTGTATTCATCAAACAGAAAAGAAAATAATTTTAAAATTTATTGTGCAAAAAAAAGTTGTATTATGTAAATAAACTGGCCTTTAGAGAGCTAAAATTTGGAAAATTATTTCACATTTGCATACATGATCATGACTGATGAAGCTGTTCAGTGGTGAAACGTTTAGTTTCTGCAGGATGGTTGTCTGTGTGTTTGTGTCCATATGCATGAGAAGTGTGAATGATTTTAGTCTAGTACTTATTTATCATTTAGTTTCTTCTCCTGATTTTAATAACTGTATTTTTTTTAAGCACCAAGGATTGCATTTCATTTCGTTGTACTTGTGCGATGACAATAAAGATTCTATTCTGTTCTTTCTTAAACGTTTTTTTTTTTATATATTTAATATTTTGAAATATATCCAGTGTCCTAGAAGGGCCTTAAGGGAGAAAGTGTTTTTTTTTTTTTTTTTTTTTTTTAATTATTATTATTATTATTTTGTAATTGCACAAAAATAATAATCTACCAAAGTTATGTTTATACTTTCTTTTTAACAGTCAAGTAAGGTTTTTTGGCTCATACCTTTACATGTTTCGACGGAGCTCTCCTGCCTTCGTCAGAAGTGTCGTCAGATGTTAGTGTGACGTGTCCTTTTTTCAGCTGATCTTACGGAGGCGTGGTCGTCCTGTCAGATTTGACGGGTTGACCACGCCTCCAGTATGATTCCTGCTGATACCAAATTGTTTCGATATCGGTATCGGCCAATGCTCATGGCTGCAATATCAGGACACCCCTAATTGACATATCCCAGACTGATAATCCCTGCATGAAAAATCCAATTTGCATTTATCAAATACAAACTAAATATTTCTGGGGGTAAAAAAAGTTTTGCTGTGTAAATTAACTCGCATTTAGAGGGTTACATTTATTAAATAAATTCTTTTTTGCTAAACATGATGAGGACTGGAGTTAATGACCAAAAAAATGTATTAAAAAAAACTTTTTTTTCATGTTTAATATTTTGAAATATGTCCAATGTCCTAAAAGGGTCTTAAGAGGGAAAGAGGGATTTTTTTTAAAGGAGGACCTGAGGGTTATGAATAATTTTGGGGCATGTTGTGCTTTTTAGAGAGACAGTGGATTGAAATGTGAAGGGGGTGATGGAGAGTAGGGGGCATATTCTGCATAAGGGGCCTCATGCTGGAGTCAAACAGGCCGGCAGAAGCATATACGGGACATGTGCTGAACCAGCACCCCAGTCTTATTGTTTTAACGCTCGGTTTTGACGCCTGCGCTGTGTGTCTGTTGCAGGATACCATTCAGTGCCAGACGCCAGCCAGACCATCACCAGCAGCCGACTCTACCACGAGTTCGCTGTGCCTCAACACCCAGGTAAGAAAAACATTTAAATATGGCGTCCAAACTTTCCCCTGTGCCTATACCTCGCCTTTAACATATGAAACTTATTGAATTAAACATAATGATATAAAGAGCTGTCTAAGGATTCAAAAAAGTTTTGTCATTTCAGTCTTCAGTTACATGAGAAAAGAATGAAACTAGTTACTGAAGTCCTGGTATTGGCCATAAAGAAATCTAAAAGAAATAAATAGACTGTAAAAATACAGAATAAGGATATTTACAACACTACCATAATCTAAGGCTAGTAAAATCTAAATAAAATCTAACAAAAAACAGTAGGATAATATTTACAGCATTAACCTAAAATAGAAGCTTAATAAAAACACCAATAATACTTACAACACTTGCATAATCTAAGGCTAGTAGAATCTAAGTAAGAATCTAACAATAATATTTACAGCATTATCCTAAAATAAAACCTAAATAAAAATAATGATACTATTTACAATACTAACTAATCTAAACACAGTGCACACGGAAGTACAGAGCAGCAGAGTTTGTTGTGCAAGAAAGATCAGCAAGTGGCTCAACAGATCAGCACAGTAAAGTGCAATTTGAGGTAGTAGTCCAACATTGAGCTGTCAAATCTTAGATATCAACGCAGGCATATTTCCCAAAAGTCCAATCATCCACACTTACAAGTGTCCACAGATAGTCCACACGCAAGAAAGGACAACACTCTCTGCAACCCATGGATTAATCAGAAACTTGGGAATTTGTGGGGTTACCCTGGGTACCCTCATCTGCCCCTTGTCAGGATGAGACCAAGAAGGAAGACGCTAACACCTGATCTTCACGTTCAGACATAAAACAAGAACAAACTGCACAAAGCTGCTAAAGTTTGGAGAATGCTTTGCTTTTCAGGTTGAGGAAATGAGCACAATTTCTGCTTTTTGCTGTCATAGTCTGTCCCTCTTTAATCAGTCAAGCATAAACTTAGAGTTCTGTGGGCCAAATTTTATTAATGTTGGATAGCTGGACAGCCCTGATTTATAGGAAATAACATAAACTCATATTCTTATCATGAATTGAACATTTTAAGTTTACTATCGTGACATCATCTTCTAACTCAAGCAGTTACAAAACCATGGAGTAAGAAATCTAGTTTATTTAAAGCTCAGCATAAAGCTGACATGAAGGCTTTTACTGCTGCAATAGGTGACTCAGCACCATCCCAGTTTCACATGCTTAATCATCCACCTCCAACAGGAGAGTCAAATTAATGAGGGCATGTTTGTTCCTGCTCCCTGAATCACGCAGGACTCCTCCTGCACAGCAGAAGCGGCATCACAGGGAAGCGGGAGCGAGAGTCGGAACGGGAAGGGTCGGGAGAGAAAGATCCGGCGTCCTGCTCCGTGCACAAGATGCAGAAGCAGAGTGCAGAGGTCAGATTGAATCACTCATGGTTTTTTGTATTTTATGACTCAGAGGGGATAAAACTACTGATGAGTCAGTGAGGAACAAATACAGTGAGACTTCATGCTCTGTTTATTTTAGGACACAGATGAATGAAGAATGCTTTTGTCTCCACACTGAACAAACTCTGATCTAAGTGAGAGTATTTGTCCAACTTCAAGACAAAAATATCTCACTAGACTTATTCTAATCCGCAGTTTCCTTACATGTCTGGATTAAGATCTTTTTTTAAGATATACAAACTAAAAATTAGGCCCGAGTTGCTTGTAATAGTAGGTAAAATAATCTGCCAATAAGACAAGACAAATTAAACTTGAGCAGATATTAAACCTTATTTTGAGACCCTCACTGAGTCAAACTTTCTTTGTTTGGTTGGCAGATATTTTCTCCTCATTACAAGCAATTCAATGCCTTATTTTTGCCTTATTTTTTATCTGGACTGGTTAAGTGAATGTGGATCAGAATAAGTGCTTTGGATCTTTTTGACTTGAACATAGACAAACACACTTGCCGAGCTCTGAGGTTTTGCAGTGCATAATAAATTAACATTTAAGATGCTTCTTTGAACAAAGACTCTGATTACCTATTTAAGACATACTACAATTTTGTTTCTCTCCTGTATTTTTGACTTTTTGACATCATGTGATAATAAAGACAAGGTATTTTTCTAGTTTTATTAGAATTACTAATGGAATCTCAAAATGTATTTCTTTTTTTTCTTATTTTGCATAGTTAGAAAGATAAGATAATATGCCTGGATGAGTATTTGTTTACTCTCTTAAAAAATTGTAGTGACTTAAATCAGAGTTGGGCAACTCAAAGCAGCCTGCAAGGTGATTTAGAGAAACGTACGTACATGAAGAAAACACGACAAAATCTGCCATGGTGATATTTTAAATATCAATATTGCCATGCAAACTGACTTAATTGATTTTATACATTACTAAGGCTGCGTTTCCACCACATTCCAGTGAAGTCCTGCTCTGTGTTGCACAATCATGAACGTGTCAACTGTCAAACCCAAATAACTGATCCGTGTCGTCCCACCTTTGCGGCACCTTTTTGTTAGGCTGCAGAGTGTCCCGAGCCGACCCAAAGGGTGGAGCTAGCAGAAGAAGACATACTTTATTAATTCCTCACCTGGGAATTCAGCTCTTCACACTCTGTTGTGAAACATGCTTCCCACACACAGACTGAAATACACAAACAGGTCCTGTGATCATGCACAGAGTCAGAGTGATGGCTGAAGAAGGGCTCAAGGGCACTTGGGCTGTTGGCTGGCTCCTCTCCAACTGCCACACTAACTTCCAAACATGGTTCAGTCGGGACTTGAACCAGCCAGCCTTCAGTCCCTAACCCAAGTCCTTCATTACCGAGCTGCTGCCAGCCCTAAAACCCCAGCAGGCGGTTGATTGTTTCAGAAATTGTTACTTTTAATGCGACCGCAGCTGAAACAATAACAGGCCACGTCATGTTTAAATCACCCGTGTGATCGAGCAGCTCTTCTATTACCTCTTCTAAAAGTATCAGCACAGAACGACGCTTCATGAGGCCCCTCTGCGGTGCATACCTTCTGTGTTGTTGTTGGAGGGGAGGAGGTGCAGAGCAGGTCGGACGTGCCTGGCGTTGCCCTCATCCTGCCCCCCAGGTGAGGGTACAGCTGGCAGTGGAAACGCAGCGTCAGTGCACTTCAGTAGTAAAGGCATAATTATCTACCTGAGGCCGGCTTGAATCCTGTGTTAGACCCCGTATACACGACTGCGTTGTCTCCAGAAACGGAAAGGTTTTTCCTTTGCATTTTCAAAAACGCTCTGGGTTCACACGGAGACGATGTGAAAACAATGCGTGTTCACACAGATCCACGAGAACGACTGAAAGCGCTGTAGCTTGCGTGCCAGGCAAGTAGATGGCGATGATAGTTTGTAATGAAACAGCTGTGTTACGACGTGCGTACGCAAGTAAAAACTTTGGCGAGTGGACGCAAGAAGACACAGGAGTTTTTTGCCTGGACAACAAATCTGTCTGGATCACAAAGAGCACAGTAAGAAGCACACATGCTGCTCGGTAGTGGGCCGCAGATGTTGTTGCTCCTCGGTGCTCACGTAACCTCTGCGCATGCGCCACATCATCATATTCCCTGAAAACGTTGATTCCTGTTTACACGAAGACGGATACGAAAATGTTTTCAAAACTTTTCACTCTGGACCTTGGTTTCAGAAGTTTGCGGATTCAGGCACTCCAGGCACCGTTCTCGTGTAAACAGAAGACACAAATGTAACGGAAACTCCCCGTTTTCAGCTGTTTTCGTTGTCCTGTAAACGGGCCCCTGAGCTTATTAAATGACGAATTAGTACTTGTTTGATTTAAAATTCTTTAAGGTTGAAATTATTCTTTTTTTTCTTTTTTTTATTCTGATAAATTGTCATCATTTAGCCGGGAATATCCAAAAAATTGCAAGAATTCATCCCTCTGGCTACAGGGGCGAAACTATATGACCCTCTTGTCAAGCAGTGTTCCCCATCCCGGCCTTAAATGACTTAAACAGTGCCAAAGAAATCTGATCAAATGTATGTTTGTTTTTCATTTTCCTTTTCATTCTTATTTTGGTTTATTATTTCTATTCATCTGTTTGTTCATTCTACTTTATTTTGGTAAATAGAATACAGCTTTAAGACTTCTGCTATGCTGCAGTCTTTTTTTTAAAAGACCAAAACCAAATCCTGTGCAAGTCAAGTGTTTCTTGAACATTCATTTTTTACAATAAATCTCCAAATCTGTGTGCCCCTGAAGAAGGACATCTAGATAACTGCTAAAAAGGACATTTTTCTACCTAGGAAGTTGCTTTTACAGTTGTATTATCTAAATCTTTATGCAACATAGAAAGTAACATGGATATTCTGACCTAAAAATCAAATGTCATGTGACGTTTGATAAAATATGGCTGAGGCACTTTCAGCCAACGTCCCACGCAGTACCATCTCATGTAACGCCTGTCCTGTCTAGACTTGAGTGTCAGATGCAGTGTTACTAAAGAACACGTAGCCATTAACTGCACCATAAAATAGTGCCAATCAGAGACCTACTGAAGGAGGAATAAGACACTCTGAAATTTTATGCCTGATCAACGATTCGACCCAACACACTTTCATAGCTCGTGCAGTTAGATTCACACAATTACCTAAAATAACTGTACCCATTAACTGCACCTCACTGGTCATCTCAGCTTGCTCTCCTTAAAGGTGCAGCACTGCTAAGATCACTTTCAGCTACTTCACTGACTGTCCTCAAGGATCTCATACACCCCAGCTTCAAAAATACCAAACTGTCCCTTTAACACTGGCAGCATCCCGTGTCTGAGCTCCCACTACAAAGTAAATATGTTTGTTTTGTTGTGTCACAGCTCAGATGAGGGAAAGTAAATGACAGCCTGTTCACCATAGAATATACAAAGCAGCGTACCATAAGTTATGCAAAACAATGGACAGAGTAAATAGAGGAAATGAGAAAGGGGGAAAGTGCAGGAAAAGAGGAGTCACCGCTTCGGGAAAACCACTGTTTGGGTCAGATTTAGGCCTCCTAGCAACTCCAACAGATCACCCCGAGCTTTAACACCCACGGTGTTCACTGACCTTCACACTAGCCGGGTCAGTTTGGAAGCTTGAACTTTTGCAGATCCATGCAAACTTCAGGCAAATATGTCCCACTTGTAAAGTTTTATTCCAACCTTGAAGTGCAGCGTTTGTTTTGTTTTCTATTTGAAGGTTTTGTGTAAATCCTCACGGGTATATCTGTTATTAAGTGAGGATTTTAGCAATTTTTTGGGGGAAAAAAAAGTAAAATGATGAGAAACCATTCCGTTCATATAAACCTTTTATACAAACATAGAATGAAAAAAGTAATGAAATATCCTAAAAAAGTTGGCACATAAAGATAGAAAGGTGAATTAAAATGTAAAAATGTAAATCCAAAATTGGCTGAACATCCAGGGAGAGACAGACTGTTATGAGAAAATAAATGTCACAAATATTAACCTGCCTTTTCTTGGCCTCGTCGAAGGGCCCAAAATGATTTTTTTGACTCACCAGCCAAATTGGCAGGTAGATTAAAAAAAAAATCACTGGCCAAGCAGAATGTTTACTCACCAAAATAAAAAAATCTGTTTTAGTGTCACATTTGTTTCTTTAGACCTTTTTTTCCTGTGATATTATCAGGAAAATGCACATGACGTCTAACATAGGCATGGGAAGAAGTCAGTGTTCGTGATATGAGAGTGGACGAACAATTGATGTCCTAACTTCAGTGTTACGTGTTAAAAAGTGTATCAACAGCATCAATTAAGGACTCAGGAGATTATCGCAGAAGCGAATGCATGATGATTAGCTGCAGCGTTCAGACATGAGCTACTCGGACTTAACGGGGATAAAATACTAGGAGGGTGGCAGGAATTAACCAGGCAAAGTCTAAGTGAAAAGCTCGGCTGTTTGCGTTCACACATACGTAAAATAGTCTGGATAATTTTAAGGTTTTTTGCACACATGAATGACGTTTATGTCAGATTTTGTCCTTTTTTTTTTTACATAAGAGTTACATTTTTTTACATTTTTAATTTGTTCGTGGCCCCCAGTGAGTAAGATGGAGGGTAAAAATGAGTTTACATGCTTTTTATTTGACTCTGTACGAATAACGTTCGAGTAGATTCAGTTCAGTTCAGTTCAGAGCTTTATTGTCTCTCCAGGGGAAGTTTGGTCTGCAGTGACAGCACATCAAACAACAACTACAAACAAATAAATAAACATTGACACAAAACAACATTGCAGCGTATAGCACAGCCAAACTTGACATGAAAAACCCCAATGAACGAGGTATCAAAAAGATTTGAATAGGTCGTGCCACCTGGGCAGTGCAGTTTAAGAATTATGCAAGTTGATTGCATTTATTGCACGTGGCACAAAGGAAAATTTGTACCTATTTGTACGTGCCATAGGTATCGCATATCAACATCCAGACGGGAGAGAAACCGTGTGACCAGAGCTGGACTGGACTGACTGTGCCTTCTGTAAAACTCGTCTGTCAAAAATAGATTTATATTATGTTCTGTTTTCTACTGACCACCCTGAGAGGGTGTCGATCATCCATTAAGATTCAATCTGTTTCTTGCTTTTTGTTGTTTTATTCACTAATAACACCCATAAAAGGACAGACGCACCAAACCAGCCTTTTAATAAGTGACAGTTTGGGTAGAAATCCATTCACATGCTTCACATTCGACCTTCATAGATCATTATTAAATATACAACTCTATCTCTGTCTTATCTTCTGCAGACGACCTAAAGAGGGCGCCTCTGAGAACATCTTGAATCCACGTTTGAGTCACCATCTGGCCGGCAGTGAGAGAGAGAGAGCGAGGAAATCCAACATGGCCGCCTGTTCTTCAAATCACGCAGCTCTGCGCGGCGTGACTGCCTCCTCTTCAGACACAGAAACTCAAACACTGATCTCTGATTTTTTTAACAGTCACAAACTTCAGGGTGCAAACATGAAGGTGAAAATGTGACCTTTATTTTTTTTCTTTATTTTTTTAGGCCTTTTTTTTTTGTTTTGTTTTTGTTTTTTTTACCCAGTGGACCTCTCTGCGGTGTAACAGAAACGCCTCAAACGTACAGCTCGACACGTTGTTTTGTAAAATATATAAATGACTATATATAAATATAAGAACTACATTATTGTCTTAAAACTGCGACCACCAGCCAGTAAATACTGTATTATAGGAAGCAGCTATAAATGTAAGTAATAGTATATTTAGATGTATTTTAAAGCTGCGTTGAGATCCATCTTGTACAAACAGGAGAATATTGTCGGGGTTTACGTCGCCACATATTTTTATGTGGATTAAACATTGTAAATAGGACCATTTGGCTTTCAAACGAAATGTTTTCCCTTGAAATAAAAATGAAGAAATCATGAAATTTAAGGCTCAAACATCTCCATTTTCACAACAACAGCCTGCGAGGTTGTTTCAGGGACTTTGTTGAAAATATCAGAGTAATTTCTCCTCACTAGTTTGGATGTAAATATCATTTTCTGTCAGCACTGGAGTCTTTTAACACAAACACAGCAACTCACATATGATTTTATGGGAACATTTATCACTGCCTGGCTGGAATTTATCATCACTTTGTTACTATCGGCAGCTAAAAACATGGATTTGTACATTTTCATAATTTAAAAAACACAAAATTAACTTTTACCCCGAACTATAAGGTAGAAAAACAGCTCCTCAAATGGAACTCAGCAAAATACGTGTCCTTTTAGACTTCCTGCAGAAACATGCAGTTTAAAATGAATTCAAAACAAAACAAAACCAATAAAAAAAAGAAAATATGTAAATTGCCAGGTCAGCATTTAAAGGTCAGTACATAATTATATAAATTATTTTAAAAAACACGAAGAAAAAATGTATTTTCGTAGAAACAATTTAAAAAAAAAACTTGTACTCAGGCTAAAATACGTCCCAAATTTCATTCTGAGCTTTGCTCAAGACAAAAACATAGATATTAAATCACTCAATTTGTGGAAAATTTCTTTTAAAAAATGATCTGAAAAAGCACTTAATAACACCATTGTATGTACAAAATCCAGTCTTTGAAAACACGTTTACAGTGTGTTGTAGTTTTTTCTCTGGCTATAAAACTGCCCTTTTCAACGTGGCATTATGGGTAGAGGAGTCTTGTGTAGCTCTTATTGTAGTCCTGAAGGAGGTGCCGTTATGTGACGTCCATGAGCTGAATTTTAAAGTTCACTGTGTAGCTGAATTTTTCCTTTTTCCTGCTTGTTTTTTTTTTTTTGTTTGAGGAGATGAGCAGGGTCGGTATTTTTGAAGATAAGTTGAATTTGATGTTATCGTCACCATCTTAAATGTGTAGTTCCAGGAATTTCTACATCGTGTTTGGACTGTTTCTCAACATCAGGAGCCCCATTTGGATTGTGTTTTTTGTTTTGTCAAAATTACAGCGGTTAATCCTTGGAAAAAAAATCGCTGATTTGACTCTCAACCCCTCACAGTCACATTTTCACCTTTCTGTTTCCCCTCTTGTGTCTTGTGCTTCTGAACTGTCTCGATATCAAGTAAAACCTGTACATGCTAATGCCGAGGTCGGACTGCATGCCCTGAACTTTGATCACAGTGTCCTACGTAGTGAAAAGCCAAATCTGGGACACCTCCTGACAGAAAGTCTAACATGCTTTAGACCTAAAAAAAAATCCCAAGCTGTAGCTGCGAGATGATAGAAGAACATTTGTGGAGCTTTAACACCATCCCTGCCTTGATGCTGTGTTGTAGAGGTGTGGTTTCCAACCTTTTTGTACCTTGGAGCTTGGTGTTCCTTGTGTCAAGTGAAGTTTAGCCAAACCGGGACAAAAAAGCAAAATAAAGCCATGTATTGGTGGCTTGTTTTCACGGATTTCTCACCAACAGAACAGGTTTACGCCTAAGACCTGTCTGTTTTTATGAGTCAAGTCGATATTCAAACACCTAATTTTGTCGAATCTCAAAGTAGAAGAAACGCTGTGCAGGATTGAAATTTTAGGGTTACATTGCATTCCAGTTGATCTCGGGAAAACCAAGTTGCAGATTGGTATGTCACCTGTAACTTCAGATGAGAATCAAAAACCAATTTGAGGCAATATAAGTCATCTTGATGCTTAACAAGTCCCTTAAAAATCAAGGACATCACACTGTCATTTGAGGCAGCTAGCAGAAATGACAACAAAGAAGTCAAAGATGTGATTATTCATTCAACTTCATTCAATTACGCAATATCTAGTGTTCACGCCTTTGTGATTGGAGCTCGAGAGGAAACACCAACAACATGCAGGAGCATTCGTTGAGGACCACAGCATTCAATATTACGTGTGATTGACTCGTCATTGAAAACCTGTCTAGGCCAAATTTTTTTGGACACAAATAATCTGACCAGTAAGCAGAATCGGTGATGGCATTGGTATAAATGATGTCATATCAATATCCATCCTGAGGTCGAAAAATTCTAACTGGAAAATTCGAAGACTTTTAGTATCCCAGAGTTTACAAGCTTGTGGCAGGAACCTGTTACAGCCTCGTTTCCTGGTGTTGCTACGCCCTGTCCCTCTTCGTCTGGAACCTCCATGTCAGCGTCCCAAATCTATGCCTCCTGCAGTCTGACCTCAGCATAAAAGGAAACTCAAACATCGTGACTTTCTCTGATGTTTCTCTCAATCCTGTCTCGCTGTGCTACACTTTCAAAAAAAGCTGAAAATCATCTCTTGCTGTGTGAGGACCTTGGTTTTCAGTGTGACGTCAACGCAGGCAGGTGGCTGCAAACTCCTCTCAAAGGTGTACAATTTTATAAAAAGATTTCTTATGAAACCAAAAACTCTTTGAAGAAAAAGGTGGGAAAAAAATAGTCGAGTCGACGCGTGTAGAAGACAAGCGACAGCATCCGATCCAAATGAGCCTAAGCGGTTCTGTGATGGAAACAGAAACCAACATTCCTCAGAAACAACCAACCCTCCTCATGAAGGATATCTGCTACTGTATGAGAAATTCAGCTGTATTTATGTCGGGATGTTTTGAGACCCAGAACTGTAAGCTCCCGCAAAGGTGACCACAATTTGATGCGGGAAGGGTCGCAAAATGGCCGCCGTTATAGTCAGGAGGACGGTGGGAAGATGGAGTCGGTGTCTTAGTTTCGGTTTGATCCCTCCTTCACGTTCAACTTTACTCCTGGTGAGAAGAATGCAGGCGATTTAAACCAGAGAATGTAACCCTCTGTAATATACCCCCATGCTGATGTTATAACCCCCTACCCTGCCCACACACACACACACACACACACACACACACACACGTCTATAGCCACAAATGTTAACTGAAAGAACAAGCTCAAGAAATTCATCAACACAACCTCAACGGCAGCACTGGAATCATGAAATCGCACCAAGTAGCTCATTCATAGTCAGTCCTCCGTTCTGTATTTTTGTATTATATTCTTTTTTTTTTATTTCTGCGTCGCTACACATGAACATTAATAAATGCTGCGTTTACACTTCCCTGCTCTGCTTAAACCGGTTTACAGCAGGTTCAATTGGAGCATCACTCAAAAATGTCAGGAATGAGAAATGATGAGAAAATACAGAAAAATCCAGGAATTATTCATCAGTGATCTTCTAACTGCAGGGGAAGTTTAATGCACACAGAATCATGAAATATGTTCCAGCACAAGTCGTCTTTTACTCACAGGAAAAAACACGCACATGAACACTGCATTGAGCTCCTGAAACAGAAGTAGATGATGCTACAAATTTACCGTAAATCTTTAATTAAAAGCTCACGCTGGGATGAATTTCAGGCATCACACAATCAGGCCTTGAGTTTATTAGAATAAATAACAATAATTAAATAAATGCTTAAAATAAAATGAGTGCATCCCTTATTTGAGTATTTTATGAAGGCAGAAAATCTAAATCTATGAAAAGGGGATTTTACTCCATTCAGAGATAACACACACCAGGTGAGGGGCTTCTTAAGGACCTCCTAAATTTAGGGATCTGAAACTTTGGCTACCAAGAGAACAGTGATAACTATAAGTAAACAAGCAATACAATGGATTACAGCTACATTTTTGATGCAAGCAGCAGAGCATTTACTAGTTATTAAAGTAAAAACCCTATTCCAGTGAAGATGGGAAGTAAATAAAAACAGAATGCCATGATATGCAAATATTTTTCAATTTATATTCAACTCAAAGACGAGCTTTTTAATGTTCAAGCTGATAAACTTTGTTTTTTGCAAGTATTCACTTACTTGTAACAACACCCCTGCACACAACTGTATCACTTGTTAAAATATATATATCTTAACAATGATGAATTTACTCTAAACTTAATTATATTTTATTTTAGTGATGATTAAATGCCCAAACTGTTTGCAGCATGCATACATGTGCTCAAGCATCTGTTGAACTGTGTGCCAAGAATATACAATACTCAAGGATAAATTGGACATAAAATTGCTGACAAGAAGTCATAATTTTGGTCACATTCCCACTCTTTACTGGGGGAAAATCAGGCCTTAAATTGTAGTCAGCTTTAGACAAAAACTGCTGCCCTGTTCCCTCATTTTCAGACAGTTAATCCGCCAACTAACCAACACAAAATCAACACAGGCCTTCATCCATCAACAAGAAGCTCATGAAAAAAGTGGACCTAATGTTGAGATGAGCTTCTATTTGAAGTTTTACGGTACATAATTCCCTCATGCCAAAACAGACGCACAATAATTCTAGGAAAAACACGAGTACATAGAAAGACAACGCGGGCATGAACACAGAGATGTTAGCATAAAAATACAGATAAGTAAGAATAACACTCACTCCACATATTCACACACACAGCCTTCTTAATGGTTAGACAGGAGAAAATGGTTTCTGAAGCCTCAATCTGCATTTAAATCTATTTTTTAGTCGAAGAAAGTGGATGTTAATTAGGTATTTAATGTCACATTTTGATTTTGCTCAGAAAAGTTTTTAAAAAAGGGGATTTATGTTGGAAAATGAGTGCTCTAGTGCTTGAAATTCATGCCAAAATCCAAATTCCAGGGTTGATTTATTTTATGATAAAGATTAAAAACAAATCCAGAATTGGAAATTTGGCTCTGTAACATTCAGTAAAAGTATGAAGAGCTTTCCTCGATTGGTAGAAATGCTCATATTTAATCGATAATGACCACATTCTCTTCAGAGCGTGTGCAGATTGGGGCTTTGGAGGTAAGATGGCGGTTTGCAGCCGCTCTCCTGACTAAGTTCTGGTTTGGGTGGAGCCGTGCTGACTGGTGTCTGTGTACAGTTCTCTATATTTGTCCATCTGTGATCATACTGCCCTCGGCTTCAGGAGTAATGTATCTGGGGGGGAAAGGGGAGGGAGTGGGAGATTATAAAGTATTGTAGTGTTTCTGTATTATAATTCTGTCTGTTCTCAAGAGGATTTGAACATTGTTAGTTTTGTAGCTTTTATCACGATGAAAAAAAAAACAAGTTGAACCAAGTTTTTATTCTCGCTTTTATTTTTGTCTGTTTGTTTCGTTCTCCCTTCTGTAACACGAAGGCCAGAACAGATGCCATCTATCATCTCTGTTATATTAATGCTCTGTCTCTCCTTGTGTTGTGAAAGGCTTTTCTTGTGCTTGATCAAGTTCATGACAGGAAATTAAAATTGTTACAACTTGACCGGGTCTTTGTTTGGTCTTCTTCATCAGCATTATGAAGGTCCTTCCTTCACTTCAGCCGTCAATCCCAATAATCAAAGAGATTTGGGAAAAAAGCATGCTAATCTATGATATAATTAGAAATGATTAGATTTTGGTGTTGATATGGATATTTGTCTGTATGCAAACAATTCCCAAAATTTCAAAAATCCCACAGGTTAACATTGGGCAGAATTTTTAAAGATCACATCTCTGCCATTTCCAAACAGATTCACTCCCAATTTCACCGGATAATATGGGATCCATGTCTGTATCATCAAGGTAAATTTCATCTGGATCTGATTCAGATTGACGTCACAAAAAAACACTGACCTTTACAATAGGAAATCCCATTTATGACATTAAAAATTGAATATAAAATCAAAATATTAAGTCTGGATCTGATCCAGACTTGTATCTTTTACAGGGGTTGTGGAAAAGCTGTCTGAACTGAGCTGCTTGGTGGAGCTCTGCGCTCTCCGAGTGCTTTTCTAGTTTTCTAGTGTGCTACGCCCGGCTATGCTCATTATTCTTTTTGTTTCTTTAGCTGGTGGTAAATATTGTTTGCTGAGGTCAAAAGAGCAACATTAGGTCAAGTCATGCTGAGAGCGCCCTCTGTAGGATCTTGTCCTTGTGTTTGAAGTCCCATATTCAGCATCCACTGAAGAAGTCCTGTTCATGAGTTGAATAAAAATCACACACACCGAGTACCCTATCAAATCCTCAGGCGGTACGAGATGCTCCTGCTGCTTTAAGGCCCCCCTCCTCATGTGGGCCCAGTCTGCTGTGATTGGTCAACAGGCCACTCTGTGGTAATTCAGGCCTTCTCGATGCCATATTGGCTCAATCCCGAACAGCACACATTCAAAGTGACGTCCTGAGGTCCATAACGTGGACTCTTCTGCTGCAGGTGTCGCTCTTCCTACACGTCCCAGTTACCCAGAACCTTCCTGCTAAATTTACCAGCCTTGCAGTGCAGCTGGATCCGCCTGATTCAAGGTCTGATCCATGAAACAATGAAGCTTGGTTTACACAGGCTCTGACCAATCAGCAGTTTTTTAGAAAGAAATTTATAAAAAAAAAAACAATAAAAGGCACATTAACAACTGCAATGTAAATCATTTTATTTCCAAACAAATAACAAATGAACACCACCTTCCCCCGAACAACTCCCACTCAGCACTCAAAAGAAAAATAAATAAATGAATAAATAGATAAAATAAAACAAATAAATAGATGAAATACATATAAATAAAATAAGATCAATAAAAATAATAAAATAAATAAATGGATAAAGTACAATAAATAAAACTATAAATAAAAAATAAAAATAGATTAAATAAAAATAATAATAAAATAAATAGATAAAATAAAAACTAATAGATATAAATAAAATAAGATAAAAATATAATGATAATAAACAAAAAATAGATAAATATATAGAATTAAAAATAAATAAAATAAGAAATAATGTAATAAAAAATAGATTAAAATATAAATAAAATATATGAAATAAGATAAATAAATAATAAAATAAACAATAAAAGAGATAAATTAATAATAATAAAATAAGATAAATATAACAAAATAAAATACAAAAATAAGTTGAGTTGAGTTGAGTTGCACCCCTGTGCCTACGTGGGTTCTCTCTGGGTTTTCCAGCTACAGACCAAAAACATGCTCATTAACTGGTGACCCTGAATTGCCCTTTGGTATGGATGTGAGCATGAATGGTTGTCTATCTCTCTATGTGGCTCTGTGATTGGCTGGTAACCAGTCCAGGATGTACCCAACCTCATGCCCAGTGTCCGCTGGCATAGGCTGCTGCCCCCCGTGACCCCGATAGGGACAAGCTGTATAGATGATGCATGGTTAGATGGACAGTTCTCCGGTAAAAGTCCTCTGTAGTGGCTGCTTGGGATTTGGTGGATTTGGGCTTTTGTGACTTGGCCACCCCTAGACGGGGCGTAACACAGGTTATAAATGAACATGAGCCACTGTAAATTAATGCAGTACTCTTGTAAAAATGACTGTAATGATAATTAGTGCAAACATGGGCTTGATGAGAAAACATTCCATGAAAGTGAAAATTGCTGATATATTTATGATGGAGTTTTTGTGGCCCAAGTAATAGAACAGATGTTTTTTTTATCAACACTGCATTCATTCTGCTGTCTCTATATGGCTTGCCAACAAGAGCCAATCGGCTTAAACTACTGATGCAACAGTGGTAAGAAGTCGTACTGACAGGTCAGTGGGTAGGGTTGTACAGTTTAGGCAGCTACTGGCGCTGTGAAGAGAGGGAGAAGTCCTGATGCAGCAAAATATTTGTCTTCACTTTAATTGCTAAAAAGCATTACATTGGCTTTTAAAGTCTTTGCTGCTTTTTCAAAGAAGTTCCTCCATTTCATAGGGACGTGGAAACAGGATGTGCTAAAATGCTAAATCGCTTGCACCACTCTGTTATCAATCAATCAATCAATCAATCTTTATTTGTATAGCACCAGTTCATAAACAAGTGTTATCTCAAGGCACTTTACAATAGAGCAGGCTTTAGACAAACTCTTCAATTTATAGATACACATTTATACAAATATACATAATAAATATATTTGCATATTCACAAACATACATCAAGAGCTGTATCCATCAGGCAGAGACAAAGGGACTAAAATCACATTTGTCTCTGCTGAATATAGACTGAATAAATCAATCTTTATTCGTATAGCACCATATTTGTTGAATGTAAATTTATGGTAAGCCCTTTGAGATGTGACATCTATTTTTAAGAGGGACCTTATGTCTATGTGGTTGTAATGACAGTTACTGTGGATGTATAGTCAATACAACAATGGATAGAGACATCAATCTTATATTAACATTAATATCTTTAATGGTTATAATAAGAAGAGGACTGATGTTATCAAGGCCGATACTCAGACATGTAAATAAGTCTTTCAGTAACCCCTTGGTTGCTGACGCAGAGCGTTGGCGGGCAACCTCTGCTTATTTTGATATTTAATGTAAAATAGTCAAATTTTCTGCAGTGATATTTCATATCCACACACTAATGCTGACTCAGACACCATACAGCCTTTATGACTTTATCTTTATGTGGACAAAAACAGTCATAAAGAGACGCCTTTCCATATGTGGGACTCCCTGTCTCCACTTCATGGACAAACAGCCCAACAATCCCACAACAGTTTTTTCAGATAATACTTTGCATGTTGTGTGCAACCGTACTTTGTTCCAATAGCTGCCCAGCCTCCTTGTTTGCTTATGACTATGAAAAGTCAACAGAACATCTAGAAACTTCCCCAGGAATTCCCATGAGCCAAGAATTAGGGATCATCTACCTCCAAAAGTGAAAGTGAGGGTGCTGTGATGATGATGGTCTTTATGCTTTTGTTGTTGCATGAGAACTATAAGCCTTGTGATCTGCCCTTGCTATGTCGGATCTTATCAATTTATCCTCAAATTGGGAGGAAATATGTCCAATATTAGGAATATATAACTCATCCTTGCTTTCAAGTCAACATTTGTGCAAAGTTTGAGGAAAATCTTTCAAGGTATTCTTGCCATATTCTGTCTACAAGCACAGGATGAACATGTGGCCCCACCCTACTATATTTTGTGTCTTTTTTTCTCCTTAAACTTAGTAATTTATGGAGAGTGATGGTGGCCCCATCTGCAGCATGCATAGCTTCCATGCCTGGTTCTTTCTGTACAGATGCACAGAAGCTGTTCACCTTCACTGTGGCTTTGGGATGCAGTAGCAAAAGGGCACAAAGGCTGTGCCAAAGTGGCTTGGTGGTGGAAAAGTAAGTTGTTGCAAATGTGTTAAATCCAGCGTTAGATCACCTGAAGCTGATTTTGTGGCTCTTTGACTCCCAGAGTTCGTGTCTCTATCTGCAGCAATGTTGTAACTCTAGCGTTTTTTTGTTTTTTTTTTTGCAAATATCTGATGCCTGCAAAATGTTCCAAAAAAGGCCAGGACAGGGGCAACTAAAGACTGGGAAAGTTGAGAAATGCTCCAAAAAAATACCATTTTGGAACATTGCTCAGGTGAACAGGTTAATTTAAAACAGGTGAGCGTCATGATTGGGTATAAAAGGAGCATCACAAAAGGCTCAGTCATTCACAACCAAGGATAGGGCGATGTCCACCACTTTGTAAACAACTGCTTGAGAGAATAGTCCAACAGATAAAGAGCAACAACCCTTCAATAAGCCCCACCCCCCTTGGTTACTGTTGCTACACCTGTCAAGTTTTCCCTCCTAGCATGAGAGATACAGAGTTGTTGGTGATATGTTGAGTGATATTCCTAAGGAAATATCTGCAAATTTCTGGACAAATCCTTCAGAGATATCAGAAAGAAGCAGACAGAAAGGTCTCCAGTATGCTTTGGAGAGAAACATTCACCAAATCAAATTAAACATTACAATAGAGGGGAAAGCACACAGATCTCAAAGCAAGCATCAAGCACCCCATGTGCTGACACTTCATGCTCAAAACAATCACATACGAGAACAACATGTTCTCGTACAGCAAGGTAAGTCGGTATATATTGTTTAAAGTGAAATTAGTGTTAAGTTAGCGTTCACTATCATGATTGCTCATTTCTAAGACGTCCATTTTCACAAAATGTTAAAAGATATTAGTGTGTCAGAACTTGTCTCTGTTACTTTTGCTCAAATATTACTCAGTGGCTTGAGACGACTTTGTTTGCTAATGTTATCTTACCTAACACGCAGAGCTATGTTTAGCAAATGTTAGTTAGTACCTTACTTTCGAACAAACGTAGTTGTTCTTGTGCTTTATCCACACCCGGCATCTTTCTTCTTGTGTCTTGGGCTTGGAGAAGGCATAATAGTCAACACCATCCTCCAAACTTCTCTGATATTGACTGTCGGACTTGCTTGTCCCATATGCACACCGCTTAGGCATATTGTTTTCTGCCAAAAGCTTGACAGGCTCCTCGTGCATAGTTACAGTTGCTAACGTAGGATTGGACAGTAGCCATTTGTGGGAGGAGCTTAGCGAAGGGTCAAATGCAAAAAAATTGGGGATTTTATCATCTATATTCTATAATATCATCAGAAGATTCAGAGAATCCAGAGAAATCTTTGCATGTATGTAGCAAGGCCAAAAACCAACAATGAATGTCTGTGGCCTGAACTGATTACTTGGGGGGGTGGGGACAATACATTTACTGCTCAGGAACACTTCAGAAAGCCATTGTCAGTTAACACAGTTCATCTCTACATCTACAATGTCAAGGTCAAACTCTACCATGCAAAGACAAAGCCAAATATCAACAACACCCGGAAACACCGCTGGCTTCTCTGGGCCCGAGCTCATCTGAGATGGACTGAGGCAAAGTGGAAAAGTCTGCTGTGGTCTGAGTCCACATTTTAAATTACTATTGGAAATCATGGACTACTCACAGGCTAGAGAGGAAAAGGACCATCCAGACTGTTATCAGAGCAAAGGTCAGAAGACAGCATCTGTTATGGTATGGGGGGGTGTTAGTGCCCATGGCATGGGTAACCTGCACATCTGTGAAGGCACCATTAATGCTGAAAGGTTCATACAGGTTTTGGAGCAACATATGATGCCATAAATCTTTTTCAGGGACGTCCCTGCTTATTTCAGAGACAATAAAGACACATTCTGCCTGTGCTACAACAACCTGGCTCTAGAAATGTCTCCTATTAAAATGTGTGGAGCATTATGAAGCGCAAAACACGACGACAGAGACCTCGGACTGTTGAGCAACTGAAATTAAACATCAAGCGAGAATGTGAAAGATTTCCACCTACAAAGCTTCAACGAGTAGTGTCCTCAGTTAACAAATGCTTATTGAGTGTTGTTAAAAGGAAAGGTGACGTAACACATGCCCTTGTCCCAGCTTTTTTGGAATGTGTTCATCAAATTCAAAATGAAGGAATATTTGCAAAAAAAAAAAAAAAAAAAGTTTATCAGTTTGAACATTTAATATTTGTTTGTCTTGAATTCAGTTGAGTATTGCTGCAACAGTATTTGCAGGTTGTTGTTTTTATTTAGATTTTACGCGTAATATCTTCATTGGAATTTGGATTTGTAAAACGAAACCCCTGAAACGTTTCAGAAACAGAGTTGCAACACAAAGATTGCCACATTGTCTGACATGAATGCCCTAGCATGCAGAAAACTAAAAAGATGCTGGTCCTGTTTGCACATCGCCTTTGTCATTCATAAATCACTTAACAGTTGCCTGCTTCGACAAGAATCACCAAGCTTATTCTTGTTCACCCTGCTCTTGCAAAGGAGTTGCTGCAGAGATTAAGACGAAAGTACTGACTAATCACCTGAAGGGAGATATTTCATCATGTTTGGTGTAGTATTACGTTTCACTCAATACGTCAAGCAGCAAGGGAAAGTGGGTGAGCATGACTGCATGATGCCTGTTGATTTCTCAATGTATTATCTCTTTCTGTTGCTAAAAAAAATGCCTCCTTATAATTTCATCTTTTACACAATCAGACCTATTTTTAAAATGATAATAATATACCTCAGTTTCAAGGTATGAGATTCCCAAGGTTTGATTTTTACTGACTCAGAGTCCTTGTGACTGAAGTTAGTTTCAGCTGCTACCTTGAGATGCTGAATTTAGGGCTCATTGCCAGTGATCGCTTCGGGCAGAGTCATTACGTCTTCAAATTGGATCCTTGCAAATATGATTGTCAAGAATGTTTAAGGGATTATCTTTAAAACTTGGCTTGAATGTCTCTTTTAACTCAAGAATAAACTGATTAGATTTTTAGGGTATGAGTCAAAGGTCATGGTCATTGGCTCATACAAAGTTCGGCAGATTTAATTCAAATTAGGGAGGAGATGCAAAATTTTCTTTACAATACTCTTAATTGAACCAAAGCCTGTCAAATGTTTTGTAATCTGATCACCTGCCTCTAGTTGTGGCTCTAGCCGCGGTCTTTGTTCCTGTCATCCGGCCTATAGTTGCACAAAGCAAATGAAGGCAATGTTGACTCCACATGCAGCCATGTCAGTAATTAACCTTGGACAGCAGCTGGACCAGCCTGATTCAATATCTTCACAAGCTCCAATCTATAACGTTTGTGCTCAGTCCAAAGCGGCACAGTCCAATCAGAGTCCTTTAGCGCAGGAAGAGGTGGGAGCTAGAGAGAGACGACAGAAAGAAATGACAGCAGATTTTTGAAATATTTCTTTATTAAATTAAAAACAAATATCTGCACTAAAAACGTCTCAAACATCTCCAACATGTTTGGGCAAGAGTTTACCACCTGCCTACTACATTATCCGATTGGTCCGAAATAAATGTTGATTGATGGAACGATCGTCCAATCACCTGCCGGATATGCTTCTGAAAGGTTCGGCCCTCCCCAAACACTTTCATGGCCTTACTTTTTGAACCAGAAATACTGTGAGAGCATACAGATGTGTTTTATATTTAGACTGAAGCCATCTTTTAAACAATGCAGTAAAGATTTTTCACTAGACTGTACAAAACATCAGTTTTCTGCTCACAATCATGACACCTCCGGGGTTCCTGCCGCCAGCCTCAAGTGGGCACTCGAGGAACTACAGCTTTTAACAATCCTGCATGGCCTCCTTTTTCAGTCCTGGAGTTTGCTACTTGGTTTGAAAGTGACCTTGGACTTGTGCGAATTGAACTGATTAAATCTAAAGGGTCATAGGTCAAATGTAAAGCTGTCTTATAATTCCCCCTTGTTTGTGAAGGTGTTGCTATTTTTTTAAGAGCTGTAGAGGAATTATGGTCACCTGTCCACACAGAATGAAGGGTGAAGTGGTTAGATATGTAAATCATAGGACAAAGGTCAAGGGAATTGTGTCCGTGGATTATCCCAGGCCTTTTTACAATGTACAAATATTCTAAAAATATTTATAGATATCTTTGAGAGACCTTCATCAAATTTTGCATACACTAATTTTGCCAATATTCCCACTTAGAAGTCATGGCTTTAAGGTCAAGGTAACTGTGTACATGTCAACCTAGACTTGAAGATGAAGCAATTAGATTTTAGTCATTATGGGTCGGAGGTCAAGGTAATTGGGCCTCATTTTTATTTTATTATATTTTATTTTTTTAAGATAGCCTTTAGAGTTTTCTTCATGCATCCTGAATCTCCACTTAGAGAGCACAAACCTCTGACAAAGCATTTCTGCTGAGTTATTATGGAAAACGTGGAAGACTGCCCTATTGCACAGTGTTAACAAAAATATTTGAAAACATCTATACAAATACATACATCCAACACCCAACATAAATCCAGTGGATCCAGTTCCATGTAGGACAGCTCTCTACCAAAGCTGTGTTGGGTGTGTGGGTGAAGGAAGGGAGGTGGGCAGAGACAAGTGGACTAAAGTAAGAACTAAAGCTAGTAACAGATCCATGGGCCAATCATAGACCTGTCTTCGTCATATTTTCTTATGACGAAGACAGGTCTATGATTGAATTTATCAGAGGTTAGCCCCTCGAGATGCAACATCTCATTTTTAGGAGGGTCCTCATGTCTTTATGATTGTAGTGATAGTTTTTATAAAGGTATAATCAAAAATAATCATAACACGCAAACAAGCAGACAAATACTGACATAGTTGCTCTGACATAGCGTCTCAGACGGACCGAGAATACGGCTGGATCAGGGGTACCTTGTATATGAAAGCTAGAAGGTTTTTATAACATTAGTGGTTGTGAACATACCTTAGCATTTATTAAAACTGAATATATGAACCTAAGTCAAGACCTAAGTCAATATGGGCTCTCTAATGCTGCATAAGAATCTAAACCAGTTACCACTTGGTTCAGCACTGAATAGTCTTGCTGCACAGTTAACCGCCTGCATGACACACCCAGGGTCAAATAAAAACAAACTAAAGCATAGTAACCATCTGCAACGTACACTGCAACAATTACATTTCGCAGCATCAAACTCTAAAACACAAAACATTTGTCTGTTTCCTGTCAGCCCTGTCAGTTCTTAGATACTCAGGGTGGAGCTTCTTCCATCCCTAGCAAGTGTCAAACTCTTTCACCCAGTCTCATGCTCTAACTTAACAACAACCGATCACTCTCACGCCAAAATGTTTCAAAAGCTGATTTTCATTTATATGCTGATGACACAGATATTTACTGCTCCACTCCAACACAGTGTCAGTCTCTCTGTCTTTAACAAGATTTGATAAAGTACAGGGCAATCTGTGTGAGCTAAAAATTTACGTTGAATCCTAACAAAACAAAACTCATGACGCTCAGAGACTTAAGGAACAAGTCGTAGAACCCGCCCTCCATTGTCATGTTTCGGGGTGGTGTTATGAGTCTGTATCTTAGCAACTTCTAAGAAGTTAAAGCTACGATTGCGCTTTAACCTCAGAAATTAGTCTTGTTTCACTTTTGCTGCTGAAAAGAATCTTGTTGCTGCTAATTTTATGCCTCTTTTTGACAGTAGTGATGTTTTATATGTGAATGCATTTTCTCTTTGCTTTAAATATTTGGAAACTGTTATCATGTGCTCTTTATGATCGAGTTGGCTGGCCCCCACTAGTCACTCAAAGACTGAATCATTGGTACGTCCTTAATTACAAGGCTATACTTAATTTGCTTCTTTCTTACTAAAGTCATTACATTCAAGGGGAAAGTGCTGGAAGCTACTGTCTTCACTCTGTGACTAAGACCCTGTCAACATGGAGACGAAAAGGTTTTCATATTTTGTATTCAAATCGTTCTCTGTAAAAAAAAAAAAAAAAAAAGGCATAGTTTCCAGAAATGTGTTTTAATCGTGAAGTTTGTTAGCAGTAGCCTGCAGTGTCCATCATGGAGATCTGGCCTAGCTCTTTCTCTTATGATTCACACACTTTGTCAAAGAAGTCAAGATCTCGAGGCAAATCAGCTGCGCCCTTTAAAGGGATAGTTCAGTTTTTTTGAAGTGGGGTTGTATGAGCTCCATTCGGCCACCAAGTACATTAGATGCAGTCAAAAATTCTCTCCTCTCCCTCAGTAAGCCACAATTTGTAAAAGTTTGTGACGCAGAAACAGCCGCAAACCGTGAAGTATTGTACCAAATACCAAGGGTATGCAAGAATTCCCATCAAAAAAATTATACCACAGGTTAAGAGTACACTACCTAGAAATCTTTTTTGAGTGCATAAACTTTTCAAAAGAATATAGTTTATCTGCAACTAACCGACTCACCTCACATATTCCTCGTATTCCTCCTATTCCACTTACTCCACGTATTCCTAGTTCCAGATAAACCTTATTTCTCTGAAAAGTTTATGCACTCAAAAAAAAATTTCTAGGAAGCATACTCTTAAACTGTAGTATTATTTTTTGATGTTAGTTCTTGTAGGCGTAGAAAATACCCTTTGTATTTGGTACAATACTTCCCTGTTTGCAGCTAGTTCTGCGTCACAAACTTTTACAAATTCTGGCTTACTGAGGGAGAGGAGAGAACTTTCTAATGCATCTAATGTACTTAGTGGTCATATGGAGCTCATACAACCCGATTTCAAATAAACTGAACTATCCCTTTAAGTGACAGCAAACAGACATCTCAGTTTGTAGTGTTAACAATGATGATAAAGAAAATATGTCTCACTGATAGGCCTGTTTGGGGAATCCACAGAGAGTGTTTCAAGTTAAAGGATCTTTGAAGATCTCTGAGAAGTGATAAACTCTGAATTTAGTTCTAGAGGGACATCATGCATGCTGGCAGGCTGAGAAGAAGCGGCCAAAGTTATTGTGCTTTCAGACTTTGATGTTGGAAAATAGCATTGTTGGGGTCTAGGTTTCAAACGGTTACTAAGTTCTGGTTTGTTATTGTTTCACCTTGGGCATATCATGCAGGTGAATAAACTGTGCAGCAACACTATTCAGTGCTGAACCAAGTGGCAGCTGGTTTAGATTCTTGTTCAGTCCTATCTGTCTGAACATATACGATGTTCGCAAAGATTGAACTGGATGTATCATTTTCCATCCATCCACCATCTGCGCCGCTTTTCCCTTTCGGATCGCAGGGGCTGGAGCCTATCCTTGCTGACACTGGGTGAGGCGAAGTACACCCTGAAACCAACCGTAGGGCCACATAGCTGCAGCTTATCAGTTTATCAGTTTTCAGAGATCTTCAAGTTGCTAAGATACAGAGGTTAAAACGCAGCCGCAACTTTAAGTTCTTTACAAGTTGCTAAGATACAGACTCATGACACCACCCCAAAACATGACAACGGAGGGCGGGTTCTGTGACTTGTTCTTTGAGTTTCTGAACATCATGAGTTTTGTTTTGTCAGGGTTCAACAATAATTTTAGCTCACAGATCGCCCTGTACTTTAGCAAAGGTTTCTTGGAAAAGACAGAGAGCCTGAAGCTGTGTTGGAGAGGAGCAGTAAATATCTGTGCCATCAGCATACAAATGAAAACCAGGTTTTGAAACAATTTGACTAATGCTGTTGGTATTAATTGTAAATAGTAGCGGCCCCAGAAGTGAGCCCTGCAGCACCCCATTCTTTAGCTCCAGATATTTTGAGGTTAGGCCATCAGCCTGAGCACTCAGTGAGACAGGGCTTCCCTTGAATTTGACTGGGGGAAGTCTACACCAACGCCCACACTAGAGGCTCTCCCTTTTGAGCCCGACTGATGTGTAGCAGCTTGTTTGCCACCTACGCTATCTTGTTCACAGCTTCCTGTTTTGCCTTTGCTAGCTTGCCTTGTTTTTTTATTCAAACTGTTCAGACAAAGAAAGAGAGTGAGTTAAAACCGAGAGGCAAGTGTTGCTTAGTCATGAGATTCAACAAAGGTCGATTAGCTTCTTTATTCACTTTGTTATTGTTTTTAATTATCGATGGCTTCATTTTTGCATTTTATTAATCAAATCATCCCCAAGGGAAATTTAAAGTCCTTACAGAGATACATGCCATGCTCACGTGAAAAGGCCTAAAACCATTAGCCTATACAAGGGATGCACTATATCATATTTTGCCAATATCTGTGATGCCAATAAATTCATTATTGACCTCTTCCTTTCATGGTTACAGTCTAATTGTCTAAGAAACATATGTGTAGCAAGAAAAAACATGTTTTCTTCAATAAAAGACACTTTGGATTCATGAAAGTGGACATTGCATGATGTTGAAGTGAACAATCGTGGTGCATTGAATATTTTGCCAATATATGGGATTTTCACGGCCGTTTTTATGGTCGAAGAGTGTCTGTAAATATCGGCAAACAATTTCATAACTGCCGATAACGATAACCAGAGTTTTAGGCAAATAGCAACATTTAAGCCACACTTAAGTTTTCAGTAAACATGGCATCTTTTCAGGAAATGTGTCCTTCCACACTGAATACGCTGAAATATATATGCCAGGCCTGTGAGTGCCGCTGTAATGTAGATCAAACCAGAGAAGAAGTCATGGAGCATGTGCATCAAACATGTGCGAGTTAGCAGTGGGTGATACCAAACTTTTCAAATCGATTTCATACGATACTTTTAGTTTAAGTTTTTATACCAGTACTGATACCAATCCTCTCCTACAAAGCATACATAATGTTTATGAATTTGATGTTTTTCATTGACCAAAAGCACATAAAGAAAACGTGCATAGCGGATATCAGCAAAATATGATATTGTGCATCCCTTGTATAGGCTAATGCTTTTAGGCCTTTTTAAGTGAGAGAAGATAAGATACTTTACTAATGCCTTGGGAAGACTTCTTCAGAGAAATTAAGATTCGAGTGGCATTGTAGGGTACACAGGTATAAAAAGTATAGTATGCGGGTATAAAAGAACTTAAGATATCAAAAAGTAAAAAAAAAATAGCAGATATAAAATATATGTACATACATTAATAAATCTAAATAATAAATAATTAAAATGAGTGTGTGGCATGCCTCTCTGTAAGTACTTTAAATTTCCCTTGGGGATTATGTTGTTAATCAACTGCAAAAATGAAGCCATAGATAATTAAAAATAATAACAAAGTGAATAAAGAAGCTAGTCGATCCTTGTTGAATCTCATGACTCAGCAACACTTGCTTCAGGGGTTTTAACTCGCTCTCTTTACCTTGTCTGAATTGTTTGAATTAAAAAAAAAAAGGCAAGCTGGCACAAGATAAAACAGGAAGCAGTGAACATGACAGCATAGGTGGCAAACAAGCTGCTACTCATCATTCAGGCTCAAAAGGGAGAGCCTCTCGCGTGGGCGTTGGTGTGGGCTTCCCCCAGTCAAATTCAAGGGAAGCCCTGTCTCACTGAGGATGTAATCCCTTGACACACTCCAGCAGTTTCTCCCTCTCAGTTTACCCTGTGGTTGTTGTGGCCTGTGGTTTGGTTATCTGCCACGTCAGGAAGATGACAAAAGAGTTTATAAAGAAAAGTCTAGGTTGATGAATGCAGTACGTGATAAGCACAATGATTTAGACCTGTCTGGTCTGAGCAGCATGCAGTCGGCTATTCGTCCACTTTGGCAGACATCATGTAATCAAAGAGCCTTTAGCCACAACTCAGAAATGACAAACTCCAGTCACACGTCTGTCCCGTCTCTCTTGAACACAGTCATAACATATTCTGTAGACACATTCAGAGGGCAAATCTTGTTCACAATTAACTGGCCAATTCACACTGCTGCTTCATTTACAAAAAGAATTAAAATAAGTGTTTAAAAAAATAGCTCATACATGGTCAACACGGAGGTTAGCATCGCGCTAGTTCCATTGACTGAATCCCTAGATTTGTACTGGCTAATTTCTGATAATACTCTATGAAACTAGTTCTAGTCGTAAACACGTTATTCAACATAAAAAAATTACTTCTATGCTTAATAAATATGTATTTGAGCTTTGTCCTTAGCAAGGGTTTTTGCTAGTCTTCAATTTTGGTAGCTTTGGCATTTTTTAAAGGTAATTTGAAAAAAATTGAGATTTTGATGTCTACAAATTAGCCAACAGTCACGTTTGCTAGCAGCGTGATAGCTTGTGCCTTTCTTACTGTGGCTTGTCAGTCTGTTATGTTCACTAAGGTGTCTGCATCGTTGACATAACTGATGTTTTTCTTTTCTGTGGCATGCGGTTAACTTAATGCAGTGAGTGCCTCATTTTTGGATTGGAAGTGATTTATTGTGAATATTAGGAAAAAAGAGGTTTAGAAAAAAGCTGGTAATGGTTATGCTAGCTAACAAAAAGTACAGTTAGCCTGTGCCTTTTTCATTGTTGCATGTCATTCTGTAATGCTAGCCTGGGAATGTTGAATGCCATACATGTAATATATGTAAGAAGCAAAATATCAGTATCAGTGGTCATGAAAATTTAAGCCAGTATTTCCTGACAATATTTAAGCCTTATAGATTGGTAGTAAGATTGTGAATTTTTTTTTTTTTTTTTTTGCATACTAATCTTAAATTTGAGTATAAACTCCCAAAATATGGTAGGTTTAAGTCAGAAGGCTAGTTTATCAGTGTTTTAGCTTTTAAAGTGGCATTTAAAGCTTGATTTTACTATTAATGTTAAAAATACATTTTATTTATGACATAGGTGTAATTTAAATAGAACTACTTTCAGTCATTTTTATATATCAGTGTCGATATGGGCCAAAAAAAAGTTTCTAAATAACAATATACTGGATATTGACAAAAATCCAATATCTTACATCACTAATAATATTTGTATATTTTTGCTTTGACAGTTTGACAGTTAGGATTTTAACTCTGTATGTGTAAAATGGCATAGTCTCATATTTTATTGGCTTTGAAGTTTACATGCTAACTCAAAATGTCAGGATATTTAAGGGTGACAAATCAGCTCCAAGACTCTTCCCCCTGAATATGAACAAATTTCCTACCTTATGAAAATGTTTTTAGGGGATCCAATTCTTCATTAAAAGGGCAACTGGGCTTGCTAGAGGTCCAAGTCCAGTTTTCATTAAATCCAAAAAAGATATTTAAACAACTGATTATTAAGCAGGAAAATCTATGTTTGAGCAATTTCACAAAAACTCCCCAATCAGCTGATATTGGCAAATACTCGACCATAATTAATACTCCCAAGCGGCTGGCAGCAGTGTCTCTGATAGGGACTGATCTCATCTATAAATGGGAAACATTTATATTATTTTATTATTTCTGGCCCTCATAAATATGAAAATGATGATCCCCTGGCTTGTGCCTTTTTTATTGTAGCAGGCTAATAATGATTTACAGGAGAAAGGTATTTCGGTTTGTCACTTTGTCTAACTCTAAACAGGATTTATGCCTCTTCCACTGCATCATGCTGTGCCATCTTTTAAGTGTTGTGTGCTAACATAAAGAAATTGGAGCTAATGGGTTATTAAAGTTGTTGATTTCATTTGTGTTTAGATGCAGGAAACAATAGACAAAATAACACAGTCATAATTCCTTGGGAGATTAAAAATTAGCTGTCATGTGGCAATACACCTCTGTTTTCTTCACCCCCGCCACATGCAAATGAGGGTTTCGTCATCACAGGAGTGAAAGAGGAGAGTATAAATAGCAAAGGTGAGCCAGGACAGGTACTCACATGCTGCAGAGTGAAAGTAGACTCTCTACTCAGACCGATAACAGCTGGAATCCACTTTGAGGCATTATCTCCAACATGGAATTCACTCCTCTCATGGTGAGTACTATCAGTGTTATGGTGAAAAATAAATGCAATTGTTGACTTTTACTTTTGACAATTTTAAAGGATTTAAATGCCTCACTGAACTGCAGTAGAAGAAGATCCTAGATTACTAAAATCACAATGTTTATGCTTGCAAATACAAGAGGCAAAATAATGTTAAACTGCATTGTTCATGAATTGAAATACTCTATAAATCTGGGGAGTTAGTCACTTTTGTTTTGCATGTTAATGTTATTACATTTGGCGTGTTTTTATAGTTATATATGTCTTTAAACTTTTCATACCTCATTTTTTTTCTCTGTGCAAAAGATGTGCAGACCAATAGCAGCCTATTTTTTCCACCCACCAAACTGAATCCTATCTTATATTTTGTGCTAGTCTATGTAGTTTAAAGTAGGGTTGGGTGATACGGACAAAATTTCATATCTCAGTATGTTTTGCTTTTATTCAACATATATCTTCATATTTTTCCCAGATGATTAAATTTAGAAATCACAATAATGAAGCTTAAATCAAGAGCTGTTTTGGTGCAAAGGGCTGCAAAGGCTGGAGCTTTGGGTATCATTTGAGCTTTGTGATGCGAATGAAAAAGGTGAAAAAGATTCGTAATGCTCAAACTTTTTTGTTTTGGCAAGCTTTTTTAAGATATTGCACACAAAGATCCTCAATTTTTCATTATACGAACCTGCCTCATTTTAGGGCATCAACAGTTATTTGAATTTAAATGGTACAAACATATATATTATTTGAAATTATATTGATATTTTCCAAAAACTCAGCTCTAGTTTAAGATACCAATGTTTCTCAGCGTGGTGGGTCATGAGACACCGAGCGGGGGTAACGAGATGCTTTCCAAAAAACAAACATTTTATGATTTAAGATTTAAAGAGGCATATTTGACCTATCAGTTCAGTTTCATTCATTTAATTTAAAATCTCAAGTGAGATTTAGGCAGATATGAGGAAGGAGTGTATAATCTAACTGGGCAAACATCGGCCTAAAACACTGAATATAACTTTTTATAATTCCAATAAATTGACCAATTGGCTGTGATATCTGTAAAATACACAATCGTACCATAATGCTTCACCTTATCATCACTGTATGAGTATGTTAAAAAGAAATCAACAATTTCATTTATTAAAGCATCAAATTTTCCTGTTTTGCATCTGTTAACTACCCAAATAAAGTGTTGCATTGACAGCAGTTTTCATAAAGATTCTGTGCTTCCAATGAAAAATATCAGAATTTGTATTGTCGATAATGAGGTAAGAAGTATCGGCTTAAAAAATATCACTAAAAATCCGATATTGTTCATCCCTAATATGTCAACATATAAGCTTGTACGTGACACTATATCTACTAGGTTTAGACAGAACCTCCTTGTTTTGTTGTTATGAATAAATTTCTGCTCTAAGAGTACAAAGATCTGGCCTGCCTGTGATGCCACTTCCTCATATGCTTGAAACTTACAAATCTCAAGAAATTAGGGTATTATAATTTATTTTCTTTTTTCTATTAGATTTCATTAAAAAACTAACAAAAATGAGCAGCACTTAAATTCTTAAAAATGAAATAACAAAGGTGAAAGACATATATTAACCATTTATGGTGTTTATGTTGCTTGTGATTGGGTTGACTGTTAAGTATTTTAAAACAATTCTTTTCATCGTGTTGAACTGAAAACCCAAAATGCAATAAAAAACCACCAGAAACACTGGCTGAATAACAAAGATATGAACACCGCACAGGTGTTGAAGTGACCAAAGATGTAATGCACATATTTGTGTTTCCAGGTATTTGTGGTGGTGCTGATGGGAACGGTGTCCAGCGGTCCCACCTGTAAATCCCCCTGCTCACCTGTGAGTAATTATCACCTGCCACATTTTCAGCACGTGTTGGACCTGCAGCACTCCTCTGTAGCACCCTGGAACCTTACGTGAGTTTTCTCTCTGTTTGAGTCAAGTTTTTAACTAAAGTTAGTCCAAGAAAAAGATTTGCAAAATACAAATGAGTTAAGGTTGTTTGGATGGTAGATTGTGGATCAAATGACCAGTTTACTTTGTATGCTTTTCTACAATCAGACTTCACCGTGCAACAATTTTATATATATTTTATATTTTATATATATATATATATATATATATATATACATATATATATACATATATAACTCAACTCTGCCTGATTCAGCTGTATTCTCGCTCTGAAAATTGCTCCCAGCCATGCCTGACATTGCAGTTCCCCTGGGTTTACACTGGGTTTACACAGAGTTTGGAAAATCTGCTTTAGTCACTCCACTCAGTCTGAATCTGTTGCAAAACCAGTCTAAGCTGACCACACTAATACCCCTTCAAGAATTCCAAGTTTTAATGGCTGTCCTCATTGTTTTAGTTGTTCTTTTTTGTACATTTTAACTGTTTTATGGTTTTTATAGTTTTTATTTTTATTTACCCTACTGAAAATTGTCATTCTTTCTTTCTTTATATAAGATTTATGTTGTATTGATAACTGTTTCTGCATCTACCTGATTTTGCTTGTCTTATGTTGCTGTCATACCTGGGCATCACTGTTAATGAGGGTTCTCCCTTAATGTGTTTCCCAAGAATTTAAATCAATAAAATGATGACGATGAGATGCTCTGTCAGAGCTCCTGCCTCTTTGAGGCTTCCTTCCTGATACGGACTGATTGGTTTGTTAGTTCTTTGTTTTTACTCAGTTGGATGAGTTGTTTCATTCAGCCACTGGGACTATAAACAGGGGAAGGGAATAGGCAGAGGACTTTTTGTATTGTGCACAGAAGTGTTCAATCATGTGGAGAAGAAATGCAAAACACAAAAAGGGGCATATTATATTAAATAAAGCATAACATGAATTGAATTGAAATCGCAATATCTGCCAGAAAAATCACAATTAAATCTTTTCCTCAAATCATGGGCTCCTTAAAATCACCAGTAATTCAGCGATTGGAGCCGGCGTGTAGTGAGGGAAGTTAAAAAGTAAAAGTATGATCCAAAAAACTTGGGACATTGGTCAAGCCCTGAGTGTATGATGCTTTTTTTGTTTATTCGTTGTTGTTTGTTCATGTTTCAGCATCAATGCTACAGTGGACAGAGAGCCCCAGATAATCCAGCACGCTGTGTGTCGTAACTGTGTGGTGAAGGACATGGTGGCCAAGCCCATCTTTATCAGGATCAACGTCTACAACAGGCTACGCCACAATCATGACTTCTCCTGGTGCCAGTGTCCCTACGACCTGGCCGTCGGCTGCACCTGTGTCAATGAGCAACGATCGTGATTTCACAGATACAGGAGAGGCTGCGGTGGATGTGCAATTAACATCAATAGTGGCAAAATTAGTTTTATATTATCATGACTAGTTTTAACAAATGTTCCCTTGGAATTTCCTGTGATTGTTTTTGACAAATTAACTTTTAAAAAGTTTTTTACTAATACTTTGGTTTACAACACAAGTTTAGTCCTTGATGTTTTTAGGATGTGTGCTAGATGCAAATTTTTACGTAAGCATATTTAGATATTTGAATGAAATTCTATATATGTGTTTTTATTGTTTGTTTGTTTTTTAAATTAAAATCTGTCTATCATCACTCAAGACTCTCTGTATGACCATGGAACCTCAATAGAGTTTTCTGTTCGATAATAATATATAATAAATAATATATGATATATTATGTTATTTGGCTGTTTGAGTAGAAAATGTTTGATGGTTTTTAAGATAATGTGAGATTATGTTGTTTTTTACACATATTCTGTTAAAAATACAGAACAAGAGCGGAAAATACATGAAAATATTTATAATCTTATGGCTTAGTTTATCTGTTCTGGAGAGACCTGTTTCTGATTAATGTATGAGCTCATGTAAACAAAGTGAAGAGCAAATGAGCTTAATTATAAAACTATGTTACTGTTAATGCACAGACTCCAGGAGTCACCAGTGAATTGTAAATAAGAGTCAAACTTAATTGAATTATGGAGTTTTATGAAATTAAATGCACCAGACATTTGCTTATTTGGGTCTCCAAAGTGCATCTGTACTCTCCAAATCATGTGTCAAAGATGTATTTCTCCAGTAAATGGAGGTTTTTCATGATTTTTGCAGGTCAAAATAAAAATGTATTTTTGTTTATTCTGCCTCCTCATGTTTCCAGTCTGTTTGCGTGATTGGATATTCTTTTTTTAAAATGTGACTTTGTCTGTCATAAAAAAAGTTGAGTATTTGTTCTTGCAAACCAGTTTTATCACTATTTTTATAATTTAATTTTACATGGAAAAATGCCTCTCAGATATATTTCTTGAATATCCATTAAAAGGGCCAAGACAGAATAGGAGAACAAATAACTGATATTTATGAATATTTATAACACTAATCTATTTATTAAATGGTATTTGGAATATATAAATCACAAATAAAACTGTAAAAAAGAGACGTAGTAGTAGTATTTTATCCATCCATCCATCATCGATACCGCTTATCCTTTTCACATGCATGGATGAACATGCAAGCTCCACACTGAAAGGCCCTGACGAACACTGAGATCAAACTTGAGACCTTGCTGTGAAGCATGTGCACTACCTGCTGCGCCACCGTGCCGCCAATAGTATTTTATATTTGTTAGATTTTTTTAGTTGTTTTTTTCCAACAGACAAATGGAGGGAGAGGGTATTTTTCAGCCTTGTAGTATTATATTTTTGTTTCAAATTTAATTTATTTATTAATTTATTTTCATCGTATTTCATTTATAGGCAAAGGGTGGGAGAGCACATTTGTCAGCCTTGTAGTTTTTTACTTTTATTATGTATGTTATTTTATTTCATTTATCAGATAAACTGACAGAGTGGGTATTTGTCGGCCTAGGAGTATTTTATTTATTTTGCTTTATTTATCAGACACTGTTTTATTTTATGTTACATATCAGGCTGATGGAGGGGGCAGGCATTTGTCAGCCTTTTAGCTTTTTATTTTATTTTACTTATCAGACTGAAGGAGGGAGTGGGCATTTGTCAGACTTGGAGTAATTTATTTTGTTTTATTTTATTCTATTTATCAGACGGGAGTGGGGGATTCGTTGGTCCTTATGCATTTTTATTTTATTTTATTTTATTTTACATATCAGGCTCATGGAGGGGGCAGGTATTTGTCAGCCTTTAAGCATTTCATTTTATTTCATTTTACTTATCAGAATGATGAAGGAAGTGGGCATTTCTCAGGCTTGGAGTATTTTATTTTATTTTATTTTATTTTATTTTATTTATCAGAAAAGGGGTGAGTTGTCAGCCCTGTAGTAATTTAATTTATTTTTTTTTATTTTACTCATCAGAATGATGGAGGGAGTGGGCATTTGTCAGGCTTGCATTAATTTATTTTATTTTATTTTATTTTATTCATCAGAAAAGGGGGGCGTTGTCAGCTCTTTAGCTTTTTATTTTATTTTATTATATTATATTTATCAGAAAAGGGGTGAGTTGTCAGCCCTGTAGTTATTTATTTATTTTATTTTATTTTATTTATTTTATTTTATTTTATTTATTTATTTTATTTATTTATTTTATTTTACATATCAGACCGATGGAGGTCGAGCCTGTAGTTCCAGTAAAATTCCGGCAGGGGGCGGCCACACATTCAGAGACGATATTTCAACTTCCGGGTTTACGGCCCTTCCTTTCCTGTCGGCCATTTGTCGTACACGGTAGGTTCTTTACGCGCTCTTGTATAGAAATGATAAAAATACCTGTTTTTGCGGTACGATGCTCTGATTTTCCTGAGGTTTGTTGAATCTAACATACCGTTAGGGTTGGGGGTCGAAGCTCGGGTGGAGTAATCGCTTCAGTTTAGTGGTTAAAGTAAAAATGTCGAGCAGCCACATGCTGCCGTGATGTGTTAGCTCTGCATGCTAAGTGATGGACTAGCCGGCTAACTGCTGAATTTATGTTGATTTATTCTGGTTTAAATGTATAAACTTTATTTTAAAGAGCGACTTATTAAGTAAACGGGTAATGATGCTGAATTTACCGATGGTATAGTTTAGTTAACATGATAGAGTTGATTAATAACCTGATTTCTGATTTCTTCTGGTCCTTCAGGTTTGTTGACGACTCCTTGTTCAACCTTCAACATGCAGAACGACGCTGGTGAATTTGTGGACCTCTACGTCCCCCGTAAATGGTAAGAACATTCAATACCGCAGTTATTTTGGATATAATGGAAGCAAAACTAAGGAAAACATGCTTAAAGTCGGTAAACGGGATCACTTGCTGCTTTTCATGTTCAGTATGTTGAACCTGAGTTTAGTCGTCTTTTTAACTTTCTTTTTATTTATTTTTTTAATTTTAGCAATCACTCTTAAAACAGTACATATTAGGAAGAATAGAAAGGGTCATCATGACAGACAAGATGTTTGACATCCTGTAACATGCTAGGTTTGAAATAAATATTGAAGTGGGTTTAAGTTGTGAAATCCATAATCACATCGGTTCAGAGTTATCAATGGAGGAAGTAAATATATTCAGGAGTAAGTTGTAGATTGTCACTTCTGATTAACACAAGTAATCCACCTTTTCCAGTATTTCTTAACCTTTTTTGGTCAAATATTTCTGTGAAAAGGTCAGTTGTTCCATAGGATAAAGTTCTTGGATTGTGTCCTTCCAGTCTGTGATAGTTGGTGATTCCTTGTTCAACCATTTTGTGGTTATCACTTTCTACCTACAGCCAGCAAAAACTGTAGTAAATATCTTACATGTTTTTTAAGCTCAGCTGGTATATTTCTTACATACACAACTTCGAAGGTAAAGTCAAACTCAAAGCTGATAATTGATCTGATTACAGTTCCTACATCTGTCCAAGTTTAGTCATTTAAACAAATAAAATGTGAATGAATATTTTTGTTTTGGTTCCATAAATGTTAAGGACAAACGAAGAATACAGTCATTTAACTCGAAGTTATAAATAACCAAAAAAGGTGTAGGTTGAGACTTATTTTTGCCTCTCCTGTACAATCCAAGATAAATTTGACATAAGGAAAAAAAACATGATGTCCTTCTTTATATCATAATACCGTCAGATCAGTATTCCATATAAGCATTAATTAATTTATGCTTTAAGGTCTTTCAGAACTTTAAGAGTTTAACATGTTAAGCCATCACTGAGCTCATTCCAAATTTTATACCCAAAACGGAAACATCTGTATTTAAATTATTTAAATAAAAACGCATAAAAACTAAAAGAGCGAAGTGCTTAGAGCACAGGTGTCAAACTGATCCAGTAAAGGGCCACTGTGGCTGCAGGTTTTCATTCCAACCAAGCAAGAACACAGCTGATTCAAATTATTCAATCAACTGGAGTGTCTTTACACAGTTGATTTGTTGGATCAGCTGTGTTCTTGCTTGGTTGGAATGAAAACCTGCAGCCACAGTGGCCCTTTACTGGATCAGTTAGACACCCCTTAGAGGGTTTGTGTCAGTCGTGAGTTTTTCCACATTTTATCTCATAACTCGTAGGTAATCTGAAATAAACCTGTCATCTTGCAGTACAAAAAACACAATATGCACTCCAATAAGAAAAACCCTTTCCTAGAGGTGTCATAGAAAATTAGTTTGTCAGAGTCACGATTCTTAAACTCTGATTTTTGAATTGACGTAAAATCATAAGAAAATTGGCATTTAAAAGGTTAGCGTTTTGAAGAAGGTTGGTAGTAGGGCTGGGCGATATGGCCTTAAAATAAAATTACCAATTTTTATCCAGAACACTCGAGTAATGATATTAATCCTTTTTTTTTTTTCTATAAAAAAAAACTTCTCAGTGATACAAAAATGACATGAATCAAGTTTGTCTTTCTGTTGTCAAAAAATATTCCCAAACCAAACAGAATTTCCCTCTTAAAGTTAAAGTGTGTGTCGATGTTGATAATGTAGTTCAAACATAGCCAGGATTGTATACATAAACACTGAAGGAGGAGGTATTTTTACAATATTAACATGAAACTCTCTGATCAAAATTTAATGTCATTTAAAAAACAAATACATGAAATCAACATCATGAAAACTGTATATTTTGAGTGTATTTTCAGACATCGCAACATCTTATGGACTGGAGTGAGAGTAAGACAAGAAAAAAATCTTTTATTTTTTAAATGTTTAATGTAAATGCAGAAAGTAATTTGAGTTGTTTTAATCAATTTATTTCCCAGCCCTAGTTGCTAGAGGCCCATGGCAATGATCAACATGAGTGACACTAAAGGGTCGTAAGATATGAAGGGGCAGACAGTAGCTGATACATAGTGCCACCAAAAGCCTTGTATTTAGATCAGATTAGATAGAACTTTATTAATCCCTTTGGGAAACTCACTCAGGGAAATTAAGATTCCTATAGCAGTTTCAAAAACAGTAGGTGTATGTATATATATATATATATATATATATATATATATATATATATATATATATATATGTTAGATGTAAACAAAAATGAAATAAACATTAATATGAAAATAAATGAATAATAATAAAACATATAAATAAATTTAACCCACTTATAGGTTAAACTACCTAAGAACACTAAAGTGGCTCGACTATATGCTCCAGTAAGATTCTTTCCAGCATCTTATCTTTTCCCTCTCATTCAAAAAAGATCATGTTATGACTCACAGTAGAGGGTTAGGATCCCCAGCTTACATGGAAGTATGATTATTCGCGCAGCAGCAGCTCAATTGCGAGGACACTGGTTCAGGAGTGGAGGGTGTCTGGTCCAAGTCCTGTCTGGATTATGTCTGGAAGTTTGTTTAGTAGCTGGAGAGCTGCCAGCTGACTTCACTCGATCATAGGGCCTGTTTTTGTATTCCAGCCAATGTGTGTGTAGCAAGTCTCAACAACAGACTGACAAATTAAATTTCCCCCTGAGGGATTAATAAAGTGTCTTCTTATTATTCTGATGAGGTTTTTATTCCTATTCATGTTCCTGTGATCATCAGGCAGGTGAATCTTCATACATGTTACGATTAGATTTGATTGATTCTTGTGCTCACTCATTTTTGATTCTTATTACATCAACTCATGTTTCACAATACATCTTTTTTGTTAAAAGAAATGTGTTAATTAAAGCAGTGGCTTCTGTTCGCTGTGCACTGAGAGGCTGGATGATGTGATTTGATAAACGAAAATTGTGTTCAAGATAAACAGCTCATGTGTTTAATGCTTCAACAAGCCAGCTACAGACTACCTTACACACACTAAAACACTAAATCTGTGACGTCCTCAAATCTCACCTTTAAACTCACTTTTTAAGACTTACTTTTACATGATGCTTTTTTATTGCTTAAATACTTGTTTATCAACCTTGTTAGTTATTTTGGTTTTTTTATCTACATTCTTATTTTACAATAACTAACTATTTTAATCTCTGCTGTTCTCACTCCTTTCAACAGTTTCTCTTGGTTTTAGTCCTGTTTTTACCGTTTTGTGGTTTAATATACCCTTTCATTTTTACCTGTCCTATCTACCCTCTTCTGTCCATCTTCTGTTGTTATGTCATCAACCATCAACTGTCATCTATTTATGTACCTATTAATCTGTCATCTATTTGTTGTCTTGTTGTCTCCTCTTATCGTTGTATATAAAACAAAATACCTCCTTTTCTAATGTTACTCATGTGTACATGGTGACATATTAACCTGTACTAATGTAGTATATTCCTGTAGAGCTTCAGTCGTCTCCAAATTACCATTTTCTTTTGTTTATTTTGCCTTTTCCTTTGTTTATTTTGCCTTTTCCTTTGACTCTTCTGGACTCTGTTTGACCTGATTGTTGATTTATTTTCTCTAGAGTTCTGCTTTTGTTTAGTCTGTTAAAGCATTTGGTAAACATCTGTTTTTAAAGGTGCTATAAAAATAAAGTTGTTATTCTGAAATTAAAAATAATTGAATTTGAAAACTAGAAGTATGCATAGAGAGAGAAAAGAGAGCAAATGTCAGTTTGCTGGTCCGAGCTGCTGCTGAAACTTAACTTCACACAAAAGGAAGTACAATTTCAAACTGAATCATTGACATTTTAATAAATTCATAATCTTAGTGCCATAATAACCTGCTTCACTCATGTTTTACCCAAAACCTTTTAACAGGTGGAGTTAATAGATCCATCCTCTTTACTTAGTTATAGCCTATGAAGATACATAGCTTTATGTGTCCTTGTTTGCTTCTAGCCTTTCCTTTTTACTTATCATACCACACTCGTATTCTCTTAATATACTTATTATTCATATATCTTAAAGACAATACAATACAACTGCAAAGCTATATATTATTTAATCCTCTTGTTGTGTTGTTTTTTTACAATACATTTTGTTAAGACTTGCATAAATCATAAAAATTAATTCTAAATGTTACCTGTTGTTGCTCATTGCAGCTCTGCGAGCAACAGAATCATTGGAGCAAAGGACCACGCCTCCATCCAGATCAACATCGCAGAGGTAAAGCCCAAACTTTGTATTTTTAAGTTAAAAATGTTGAACCAAACTCTCGAAGCTAATACATTTAATGTTATGTTTAATGGGACTTGAACTACCTGAAATTCTTAAACCTTTTGTCTTTTTTTTTTTTTTTTCTTTTCAAATGACACAGTCGATATCCTGTTGATTTGCAAATATTGTTGATAAATCTTAGTACAACATTAACAGTATTTCGCTAAATACTGTTAATCTTGTACTAAGATTTAGTATTTGAAATGCCATGTGTATTAATGGTTTGTATGTTTGCTTGAGTTATTTAATGTTTAAAATATTATTTGATTACCCAAAGAAATCAGATTGTTTGGTTAATGAAACACAGTTGGCACAGCTCTGATATTGTCAAAGCTGTGACTGTCATTTAAAATCATAAAATGCCTTTAATACATCCCTTAAATATCAGAGGAGGTCGATGACAGGTCAACCATTGCTCTGTTTCCATTGAAAAAGCTGTGTCATCGTACTTTCCCCCAATCAAAATCAGACTAAATAGGTTTATTTTCTCTTTCCTTTAACCACGATGAAGTGCGGACTTCGGTGGATTCTTTGTCTGAGTCACACTATGAGATATGGGGCCTTCCTTCTCTGCTTTGCAACATTTTTTTGCTGCTGTTTTGGCTGCTGTCTCTATTTCCATTGCATGTAATCTAAAAATAGAAGAGCAGACTTGGTTGGAGCATTCACATGGAGTAACCCACAGGAGAAAACCAAACGCCAGCATGAGGGTGATGAAGACTGATGAGGGAAAACCTGACTCCTTTCATTGAGTCACTGGGCCAGGGCCATAGCTGAGGCTGATTTAAGCTTCTGCACTGAGTCTGCATCAAATCTGCTGTGGCCTAGAACACACCCTCATGTCCGAGCATGAACCTTTTTTAAAATTATAACTGCACATAAAGAATTAATCAATTCAAAACCCTGTTATTTGGATACTGGGTACCACCAGGTGACTGGCAGTCGAGGGCCTCATATAAAAAAACTTAAAGATGACAGGGCCAAAGGTAGGCTGAATACCTACATTAAAGGAATATTCCAACTTTTTTGTTGTTGCCTCACTCCCAGGTCTGTGGCAAGCTGGTAGACACCATTCTTTCAACTTTGCGTGCAGTAACAAGGAAGAGACAGAAAGTTGGTTAGCTAACCGCTGTTTAGCTTAGCTCAAACGCTGGGAGTCAATGGGTAGCACACTTGCCTGCCTCTGCCTACAGTCATCAGATAAACCCCTCAGCACCTCTGAACAGTCCTGTGTGCTTGTTGTGACTTACGATTTTACCCCTTTATGTTATGTTATTACTTCTGCCGAGGAGGTTCTGTTTTTGCTGGCGTTGGTTAGTCTGTTTGTCTGTTTGTGTTCAAGATAACTTGAAAGGATTCTTCAACATTGCAAGATAGGACCATTGTCACCAAAGTGGACTGAAGCTGGTTGGCCAGTCACTCAGAGGTCTGCGCTCTCTGAGTACTTTTCTAGTCTTCTACTATCGTGGTATTCTCATCTTCTACTCCGAAACAGGCTTTATTTTGTTGACATACTTCCACTGTGGTTTTGTGGGAGATCTTGTGTTTGAGTCTTTTGAAGTGAATGATGAGAACCGATTCGCAGTGGTGAGTGAGCTGTTGGTTTCTTGAAATTGCAGGCAGTTTGTAATTAATAATGGATCGCAGACAAAGAAGATATCATGAAGATAGTTGCTGAAGAGTATTTGATGACTGTAGACAGAGGCAGGCTAGCTAGCTACCAGCTCACAGTCAAAGAAATGTAGTCTACCTACTTATTATGGACTCGAGTGATGCAAGACATGAAAACAACAAATGTTTAAGTGTTGATAGAGTTGCTAACATGAGGAATTATTGGCAATGCTTAAGAAAAAATCATTCAGTCTGTATCACAGCTTTCAGTGAATGACTCAGTCAGGCGTTGGGAAAGGTTTTAGGGTGGCCGATCAGATTTCAGGTGGCTCTGGTTGATCCAGGCTTCCACTTTGAGCCCCTGGTCAAATGAAAATGACCTCTGCGCTGCAAAAAGGAGATGTTGATCACACGTCTACATTTCCAGACTCAAAACGAGAGCAAACTGCAAAGGAGTTTGGTAGGTCATTGAACCTGAGGCGTGGTATTCTTTGTAAGTAAAACCTTGGATAAAGCAGGTAGCCAAGAAAATGAGTCCTAATGTGATCGACCAGCCACACGCTATTCTTCTATTTTCTCTTTAGTTTGAAAAATGTAGGATGATTAACTACTGACTGTCAGTTATCGCCTTGTTGCCTTGGTAAGAGAGACTTAACTGTTGGGTCCTGTATTGCAAAGATACACACAGTACACAAGAGTTCTTTAAGTTGTTAAAGCATTCTCGACTCTCTCTTAACCATCCTTTCTCTTTTGCTTCTGCAGGTTGACAAGGTGACCGGTCGCTTCAATGGTCAGTTCAAGACCTACGCTATCTGTGGAGCCATCCGCAGAATGGTAGGTCTGATCACTCACAAGAAAATCGCTGTGCCTGTTAAGAGTTTGCTTGTCTATCATCAGTGAGACTTTCTCTGTGAAATGTGTAGCTGCATGTAGTTTCCTAGTTGCACATGCTTTGGCAAACAATGTTGATAGCTGTCGTTTTAACTAGAAAAGCACTCAGAGTGCAGAGCTCCACCAAGCAGCTCAGTTACAGCAGTGGCTTTTCCACAACCACGGTAAAAGATACAACTCTGGATCACCAGATCCAGAACAGAGCCAGGATCCAGACCAAACTCAGCACAATCGTGGAGGTTGTTATCCTTTATGGACACAAGTTTTGGGAACATGGCTTAATATTTTAATTTTACATGAAATACAGGTCGCGCTGTGCTGTCAAATGAAAAATGTGATTACATAAACCGAGCAGGTTGAGTCATGTTCTCATCAAATCAGTGAAGCAGTGAGAGCTGGTGCTTCACTTTGGCTCTTAAAATGTCTGTGTGTTCTTGGATCGATGCTAAAACAGTGTTATGCATCTGTTCACTACAATATTAACTCTGACCCTGGTGACCCCGACCCCTCTTATGAAGTAAATGTTCCTGCAGGTCTGAGCTGATTCTTTGAATACACATGTGAACAGTGTGTACGTTTATTCAGAGTAATCAAGAGTCCACGAAAACTGTCACCAGATTATCCAACACCACCTGAACTGTCACACCAGGGCTTCTGTTGGTCCTGTGAACTGATGTTCATTATTTAATTTTCTTTTTTGTCTTGCAGGGTGAGTCCGATGACTCCATCCTGAGGCTGGCAAAGAACGACGGTGTTGTTGCAAAGTAAGAAATTTTCTTTGTATAGAAATGAACATGGATATCAGTGATGATATGAGTAGGAGTAAATCAACACAGATGGCACAAAAAATCCATAAATCTCAAACTTGTCCATCAACATTTCTTTGCCTATAAATATGTAGCAAGAAGTTTGTGAAAGCTGAATTCTGCTTTAAATTAAAATGTTCAGACTTTAATTTCAGTGGTTAAAGTTGAGAATGCTTCCCTGAAGTTCCAACTATGTGTTTAAAAACTTGTCAAATTTAATTTTACTATTGTATTGATGAAGAACAAACTTGGTTGGAAGTAATTAAAAACTTCATTATCTAGGAATTTTGTACAGTGTTTAGTGATTCAGATTTGGCACTCAACATGTTCTCTCTTTTTTTTTTCTCAGGAATTTCTGAGTGTGGTGCCGGAGAAGTGGAAATTTGTAAAATAAAAATGTTTAAAAAAAAAAAGCAATTTCCTGGTTTCTGAGTTTTGGCTTAGCTTTTTAGATTTTTTTTTTTTTTTACAAGAAAGGTGCTTTCCTGTTGAACATTTTTCTGATTGGTTTAAAGATTTTGTTTATTTTGGTTAATTGGATATGGTAGAAATATACTTTTGCCCTCTACATGCCAGTTTATCTACATTATGCCACTTTTTTAAAAAAAAAAAAAACTTTTCTATTTTATAAATACAAAGTGGATTTTTACCTCCGCCAAGGAGGTTATGTATTTTCCGGCGTTTATCTGTCTGTTTGTTCGTTTGTTTGTGTGTGTTCAAAATAACTTAAAAAGTTCTGAACGGATTTCAATGAAATGTTCAGGAATTGTCGGAAATGGGATATGGAAGAATTGATTTAATTATGGGGGTGATCCGGATCACAGTGTGGATCCAGGAATTTTTTAAAGGATTCTTTACATTGCCAGAAAGGACCATTTTCGCCAAGGTGGACCGAAGCTGCCTTGGCAGAGGTCTGTGCTTTCTGAGTGCTTTTCTAGTTTGTGCAGGGATTATCAGTCTGGGGTATGTCAATGATTAGCAACAGCTGGAAATGACAGCTAGTAAAAAAACTTGCATAAATTACACTGGCCTACGGTAACTGTTCCGTCAAGGCAATCATTTCCCACAGTGCATCTCTGCAAACATGAAAGAATTTTATCTAGCTGTGATTTCATTTTTGTGTGCGGAAGACATTTTTTATGTCCACATACTTAAGTTTTGTTAATACGGTATGGATGCTGTAATTTCAGAACTTATTGAAAAATGACCCTCGCTATCTGATATTCTAACCCCAGCTAAAAACGGCCAAAATGAGAGCGAAGCCGACAACTGAAGAGCTCTAAAAATGATCATGGAGGGGCCTGAGGCTTAAGGGTAATGACTTCATGTTTGATCTTTGTCAGCCAGTAATTATCCAAATAAATGAGTATAATGAGAAAAAAAAACAGACACAAAACTTGTAAGGCCAAGAAAGCCAAACTATCTTTATTGCACTGTGTGGCTTATGGCTTTATGTGTGATAGTGACTGATCTTACTTTTAAAGTCTGAGAAATATCTTGTCAAAGTCTGGTACAAAACTTCTATCTCCAAAATTGCTTCTTTTCAGGAAATTAAAAAAACTACCAACTAATTGAATATTGCAATGTCCTGATTACATTTTTTTTCAATCTTATTTTTTATAACACAAAATTATAATAAATGCTATCTCAGGACACTTTACAAAAGAGCACGCCAATGCCATCTTCTTTGTTTTATTTACTTATTTTTGTACTATCACTTGATTGAAACTTTATAAAACCCTCCTGATCAATATGGAAGCTACTCAATAGTACTGTTTTCTAAAAAGTAATTAACAGTTGTTAATAGGGATAAGAGTTTTGTGCTGGACAGTGGCATTGATTAACTTGGGGTGGGGGGGTTTAAAATATTAAACTAATAATATGCCAAGTTCACCAAAATCTTTATATTAATCCATTGTTTTTAAAATCTGGCACATTACACAAAAACTGGCCATGGACAAATGTAGTCCCCCTTACTACATTCGTTACTCCACCAGATGGCAGCATTTGACTTCAAAAGAAATTTAATAGTCAAACATGAAACCCCATCTATTGTTTTCGATAGTTACAGTTTTGATACGTTTTAAAATAAAAAAAAAATGGCTTATCCATGTTGTGGTATACCTTTAACTAAATGCGTACACTTTAGCAAGAGTTATAATGTAATTAATCTTTCCTTTCACTTAAAAAATAACAAACATATAATAGCAAGCAAAGCTCCTTTTTACGTGTTTATTCACATAACGGCTACAATTTTTATATTTAACCCCCCAGCCTGACCTCCTCGATTGTTCCAAGTGTCCGTTTTCGTCCGAAACAGCGCCCCCCTTCGTTAAGCCGTCAGTCATGGCTGTCTCGTGTGGTGAAGGACGGTACTGCAGGGCTCTGTTCAACCGAGGGAAGCTAACAGAGTAAGCTAGCTGGAGTAATTCTTTCTCGCGAAGGCCAGCCGCGGATACCCGTAACAGAGAATATGGAGAAACCAGGTGTCAGCTCACACCACGAACCGTGTCTGTGTTCAATATTAATCGGAAATACTGCGTGTATAAATGCTGAATTGATTGAGTTAGAGTTTCAAGCGTTTTTGATCTGTTACTGCACCAAGTCATGCCAAAGTATTTCAAAATAAAAAAGGTATACTGTGCTTAAATTCTGTTATAACTACTGCCATTGTTGTAGTAATTCTGTTACAGTTTGATTTAATAATCATGACAGGAATAAGGCTTTAAGAACAAACTACAGCTTAATTCTTGCATAAAACAGTACACAAAATCATTCCTAAAGGCCCAGATAAGAGGAACTGAATCGCAAAGTAAGGTTTTAATTTACATAACTGAGTTGTATATAAGACAAAATGATTAATTAGAATGTTTTATCCTGACTTCTCCAAACCTTTTATCAAACTTAAATAAAACACACATTAAAATTTCCCTTTTTGAAAACTTTCTGCTTTCAAGTTCAGAAAGATAATGCATTGACATTGAATTATTAAAGAAGAGGAGCTATTACATGAATACACTTGGAAAAAGAGTTTGCCCCAGCAAATATCAAAAGTCTGCAACTTAATGTAAAATTACTTTGCACTTGCTGTTGTAAATAAACAGTCAAATTCAATATACAATTCCTTGCAACATCCTGTTGTTTATGATTAGGTCACACCAGTGTTGTCAATCACTGAACTTACCATCAGCATAATATTTTTGGCATTATGGCCATTACATGATTTGAGTGTGATCTTTGATAATTTAATGGATCAATAACATAATTTATTGTTTTACTCAGTGCTCAAACTCTGTGTTAAATATTGTAAAGTTTGATGTTTCCCACAGAAAGAACTGAACTACAAGCAAAAGTACTGATTTTACAAAAATACTCATAAAGTACACAAAATGCTGCTTAATTACAGTACAGTGAGCAAATATAACTTGTTTTTTTATACCCCTGCTCACTTTTAAGAATACATTGACAACATGTAGCCTATATAAGTATGCTTTTTACATTGTGGTGTAATTTTACTATTGCAGTTTACTGTAAAATATATCTCATTGCAGATTATCCACATGTCGAGCAGAGCTATGAATTGTTTCAGGTCATCTGGTGGCCGACCCTTCCTGAGGATAAAAGTAAAGGACAACCAAGGCAGTACAAACAGGCTTAAAAAAGACACTAAGCTGAAGAACGATGGTCATTATTGCACATGGTATACCATCTGCTTTGCTACCTTCCCACCACTGTTTCGGACATTTAGCATGTTTTCATGTATTCTGTTTATTAAGTTGTTGTTCTGGAGTTAGGTAAGTTAGGCAGTCTATGGGTCGGTCAAGATTTTAAAGTAAATTATTCTTTTACTAACCTGCGGATGAGGATGAGCAGAAAGCATAACACACAGCTAATATACAATATATGACATTAAACATGTAAGAGCATATCAAAATTAACATGTATGGATTGCTCAGTGTGTTTACACTCTGAGATTTAGGACAATTTCTTGTTCCAAAACCAAAAATACCCGGGTTGGAAAGAGTAAAATAAATGTGTACTTATGTAAAAGTACGCTTATATTTATGTTTTTATTCTGTACAAAAAGAAAACGTGGCACTTCATAAAGCCACACAGGTCAGAGTTTCTTGATTTTAAATGTGTTTAAAGTACTGAGCATGTTTAAGTAAACTTTTCTGTGTTGTTCAAAAATTAAAGTAGTTAAATACATCCCGTTTAAAATTAAGTAATACAACCACAGGGTAGCAATTTGCCCTGTTATAGAATATGTAATCACATTATATAAAATATACCAGTGAAAAAATATGTTTTCTCCAATTAAAGACATAATATTGCATATGCACATTGAACTTAACCACATGTACAGTGCCCAGCATAAATGAGTACACCCTCTGTTAAAAGTAATGTATTAATATCTAAATGATCAAAAGAACAATTTCCAAAGTTTTGACAAAGCTCAGTTTAACATAACATTTTATTTTTCTAACCATAAGATGAAAATAGGGGTAATATGATAACTACAATTTAACACTGATCCCACCCCTTTGATTGGGGTGTTCTGATTTTTGCATCCTGATCTTAAACTGAGAAAAGTACTGTTTTGTGTGCAAGTAAAACATCTTGTTTACAATTAATGGCCCACATTTTGGGGAGTGTATTTTTTAGTATAGTGTGACAAAGAAAACGTCGATTTTGAAAGGAAATTAAAGGTTTCCTGTCAAATCTGAAGAGATGTACTCATTTATGCTGAGCACTGTAAATACGAAAAAATTTGCCCTGATAGATACGGCCTCAGTAAAACTTAACTGTAGCTGTATTTTTTTTTTTTTTTTTTTTACTATAAATGACAAAAATGTGACTGATTTTGAGAACATTTCTTGAAATTAATCAGATATTGAGGATCAACCTGTGTAGTTTCATACCAAGTACTGCTTCTGCATTGAGTCTCTCAATACTAAATCTAATATTAACATTTCAAAGTTTGTTTGTTTTTTTAAGTACTGCTGTACGATTCTCCTGCAGACTGTTAATCATACAGTTAGAAGCGGGTTTTCCTTAACGTTACCAAAAGAGTGAAACAGCTCCCCCTTGACCCATATTGGTGAGTATATCAGCGAGTGATAAACCAACACGATGATATGAAGGGTCCGGAGGGTAGCTGTAGTTCACTAAAACCTCCATTAAGATGAGTATTTCTGGAAAAATCAATCAAAACAGCCAGTGAGTAACGTTTGCTAACACTTTTAGCTACCCCAGATCACTGTCCTAAAAAGCAAACAAAGAAAATGTTGAAATTAGGTGAACAGATAGATAAACTGAGCGAACTTGTTTTATTTTGCATGTTAGAGACATTCATTTACACCAAAAAGCCTTAAATACTCAAGAAACCTCATTAACTAAGTCACATCTTATTCTGTTGGTATGTGCTCTCTCCAGGGGCGGTTTTAGTTATTTGGAGGCCCCTAGAAAATGAAGCCAAGAAGCCCCCTTTTCCATTAGTTAAAAAATAATTAATAGTTGGTGAAAATAAATATTTCCAGGCTTGTTGAAGGGCTTTGGATCTGTAGTTATATGTTAGGTGACAACCTGTTCAACTGCTTATTAATGCAAGTGTCTAATCAGCAGGACTGTCTCTGGAGAATGGTCCATAAAGAGAAAATATCCAGTTACCTGCAGGTCCCTGGGCAAAAATGACAAATTGATGCCAGAGGTCAGGAGAGGATCGCCAGAGAGGTTTGAGATGATAGAAAGGTAGCAATAAGGGGCAGGTCACATACATACAGGCCACTGGATAATAGTTCAGTTTACCCAGTGGCCTCCACGGTCACCAGATCTCAATCTAACAGAGATCCTTTGGGATGTGGTGACATTATGGGTGTTTGCAGCAGACAATCAAGCAAACATGGAGCAAAATCTCTGAGCAATGTTTCCCTTGTTGAATCAGTGCTATGAAGAATTGAGGCAGTTTTAAAGACAAAAGCTGGTCGAACCAGGTACCAGAAAGGTGTACCTAATAAAATGTCATAACTTTTAAGTATCTAAGGTACAAAACAGCTCTGTTATGTGACATTGTTATATGTCACAGAAAGAGAATAAAAACACAAAATTATGCAAACCAGTAAATGAACAAATAAACAGAAAACATATATAATTAAATAAATACATATATATACATATTCACACACATACATACATACACTGACACATGTACATATACACACATAAATACACATCTATGTACTCATACATATACAGATTCTTATTCATATACACATAATGACAATAATAGTAAAAATAATAGGGCTAAAAAGAAATAAAAATAAAGGAAATTAGCTCCAGTTCCATGTCACATAAGTAAAACTCAGAGTAACATAAACAACAATAAGTGTTGATGTGAAAGATCAGCTTTGTTTATGGAGGTTGTTTGGCAATGTCAGACCTTGAATTCACCATTTTCTGACTTGTACTTCTCCTAAAGCATGTCTAGAGAAAACTGTTGCTGTGGCCCATCTCCCAGTTAAACCCTTGCATGTTTACAGTCACAAAAACTTGTTTGTATTTTATTTTGTGCCACTTCCCTTAAAGTCAGTGCAGCCATAATGTTAGAGCACTGTTGGATCCTGAAGCTGCTGCATGCACCACCTGGCTTTCAAAGAAAGAGTGAGCAGCTGAAGTAGGGGTCAAAGCGGGAATAACAGGGCAGGGTGAAGGCACGGAGAGGTTAAAGTGGTCATTTAGGCTAAACACGGTGAAGAAGTGATGGTGTGAGAGCGCTCTTAGGGCGCCTTTAGCCTCAAACAGCCTCAATGATGGCTGTCATCATCAGCTGCTTTACTGCTTCGTTCCCACACATTCTCCTTTTTCTAGGTGGGCAGTTGGAGGTATGTCATCGTCGACTCCATCACTTCCTCTCCTCTCATTGACCGTCGCTTTTTCCCATCAGGCCTGGCAGGACTGGACTTAAGGTTGTGTGAGTATTTAACTTAACCTTTGTTTTTGTCTCTGTCCAGTCTGCTCCAACTTGGATGAATTGTTGTTTTCTCTTGTGTTTATTATTCATTTTTAAAGCCATGCGTTTTTTAGCAGCATTATTAACTCATAACAGTCACAAATTCCACTACAAAATTGTTTTAAATTAAGTAAATTACAGAATAAAGCAAATGTCAGGTATTTATACAAAGACAAAACTCATTTTATTGGATGATATCAAGGCAAACTGCTGTACTTTACTCACAAAACATCTGTAGTTTAATGTTTACACTGCTTGATTCCTGTGGTCTGTCTGTACTTGGTTTGTTTGTAAGTTAATTTGTGCTTGTAGGGAATTTATAACCTTGCACAGCAGCTGGATCTGCCTAATTCAGTGTCTGCAATGAGGCGGATCCATCTAGCCAAGCTCCAATCTACAACGATTGTGAGCGGCCCAAAGTGGGACGGTCCAATCAGAACCCTTTAGAGCAGGAAGAGGCAGAGCTACAAGTGAGACAACGGCAGGAAGTGACTGATCGTACAGAGATTAACATAGATGCTAACAACTTCTTTCACTGATTACTATTTGTGTTATTATATTCTTACTATTTAGTTTATGTTTGATACTTTTTATTATTATTATCATTAATATTTGGAGGTGGATTAATTATTGACTACTTGTGTAAGGGGAAGGGGTGGGACCAGATAAGTTTTGACCTCCTCCTACTCCTTTTTCAACATGCCAATGAAAAATTTATTTTTGGACTTTGGATGTTGGTTTTATTTTGTTCCATGTTTATATGTTCTGTTCAAAATAAAAAAAAGAGAAAGAGAACTTCTGTAGCAGTTTTACCAGATCTGGACCACATTTCTTTTTAAAATGAAAAACAAATACAGACATTACAAATTTCTCAATAGTAAGAATATTTTGCTCCACTTCCAACATGTTTGGACGGGCATTTGTTTTATGAAGTGGCTAACATTCTGTAGTGCAGAAGCGCCTGCCTGCTACCTTACCTGACTGGCCCGAAATGAATGTGATTGACAGAACGATCGTCCAATCACCTGCTGGATATGCTTCTGAAAGGTTCTGCCCTCCCCAAACTCTTTCTATGGGCTGTTTCACGGATGGATTAGTTCAATACAATATCAGCACTGATAGAGTATTAAAAATAAATAAAAGCACATCAATAGCCCAGTCTTAATGTTGTTGACTAATTATTTTCATCATAGTTTTCATCAACAACCTTTTTTTCCCCCGATGAAAACTAGACAGTAACTAATAAAAACAAGTGCATATGGACAAAAACTAAAACTAAATTAACTGACATTTTCATCAACAAATAAAAACTAGACTAAAATGTTTGACAGAAACTTAATCCAATCAGACCTAATTTGGTCATGTAGAAAGTAGAGACAAGTTAGGAATATATCCAATCACAGCTACTTTGGTTGTGTGGAAAGGTTGGATGAGTTAAGAGGGACATCCAATCACAGCTGCCTTAGCTTGGTGGTGGTGGGATAAGTTGTGGAGCGATCCAATCAGAGCTCCTCTCTTTATGAATTGATATATTCATGTAGAGCAGGTTCACTGTTTGTTGTCAGTTCTGGTATTGTAACTGAGATGCTCTGCCAGGTAGCCTAAATAAAGGTGACTGCATTTCTCACAAAAGTTCAATTTGTTTCTGTTCATTTATACATTCAGACTTTACTAGCATTAAATAAAGGGTTATTAGATGTTTGATTTTATCCAAGTGTAAAACATGACTTCAGAAATTCAAGGAAACATAAAAAATGCCTTACCCTTTACACACATTTTTGTCAACTTAAATTACAGATCACTAAATCAACTAAAATGTTGTGAAATTTAAAAAACTAAAACTAGAGTAAATTAAAACATCTAGTATATGACTAAAATATGACTAAAACTGAAAGATATTTTAGGCAAAAGACTGAAACTATAACTAAATTAAAAAGGGCTGTCAAGATTAACAGTGTAGTAGCGTTAGAAACTCACAGTGCGCTATCTCAGGAGAGAAAATAAGGAAAACTCATAGTGATGCATAGGAGGGGACCTTTATAGCGTGACTGTTCCTCATTGTTCATTTAAGAATTTGATCGCTTGTTGGACAAAAAAAAACATTTTGATGTGTTTTTGGTGAACAGAGGAGTGCATAACGCCCCCTGGAGGGCAACAGTGTAACTGACGGGGCAAACAATGCTGATAAACTTTTTAATTTTCGCTGTTTGTAAATGCAGACCATATTTGCATACGTGATGCCTGACAGTTTACTGGACACATTGACAAATTTCCTGAAGGACTTCCTCTGTGCTTTTGTAGTTTTGTCAAACCAGCAGATAATTCAAAGAGAGAGGGCGCTCTCTATAAAAGCTCAGTAAAAACACTGGAGCACTTTGCTGCTGACATTAAAAGACAAGAGTTTCCTTAAAGAAGAGTCTTTGCTGGGCCTTTGTGATCAGCCTTTCAGTCCAAGGTACTTATATTCAGTGACAGCCTGAGTAGGTCCCCGTTAATGACAGTTGAAAACATAGTAATAGGTAACCATCTCCCTCCTCCTCCACAGCCTCTTTCCCAGGTGAAATGACAGGCCTCAGTGAGCACGCTCGGCTGTTCAGCCATATAATTGCATCACTTCCCATTCACGGACAGATAAGTAACCATTAGCTGTCTGTAAGTTGTGTGACATGAGAAAATCTCCAACAGGGTGCAAACCTGTGCTTCATGAAACCACTGGAAGGTAACGTGGGGACACAAAAGCAACAAAAAGCCAAATTATTGAGTGAAAAAATGCAACAGAAATAAGTGCCCAGGGACTAGGGGTGGGAATTGAAAACCGATTCTAATTAAGAATTTAGAAGAACTAGCTTAAAGAATCTTAGCTATTCCCATATCATCTCCTTCCACTAAGGTCTGCGTGCCTTCAAAACAGTGTTATTTTTGTTGACTAATTATTTTCGTCATAGTTTTTGTCAACAACCTTTTTTCCCCTGATGAAAACTAGACAGTAACTAATAAAAACAAGTGCACATGGACAAAACTAAAACTAAATTAACTGACATTTTCATCAACAAATAAAAACTAGACTAAAATGTTTGACAGAGACTTAATCCAATCAGATCCTATCCAATCATGTAGAAAGTAGAGACAAGTTAGGAATATATCCAATCACAGCTACTTTGGTTGTGTGGAAAGGTTGGATGAGTTGAGAGGGACATCCAATCACAACTGTCTTAGCTTGGTGGTGGTGGGATAAGTTGTGGAGCGATCCAATCAGAGCTCCTCTCTTTATGAATTGATATATTCATGTAGAGCAGGTTCACTGTTTGTTGTCAGTTCTGGTATTGTAACTGAGATGCTCTGCCAGGTAGCCTAAATAAAGGTGACTGCATTTCACACAAAAGGAAAATTTGTTTTCATTCATTAAAGGGTTTTTATATGTTTAATTTTGTCATTTTAACAATTTAGATGACTTAATAATGGCTAATACTAAAAGATATTTTAGTCAAGAGACTATAACTAAACCTAAATTAAAAAGTGCTGTCAAAATTAACATGGTGCTGTCTGAGCTTGAAGCAGGGAGCCCCTGGCGAGTCCCAGCTCGCCAACAATGATCTTAACATGAAGGGATGGAGCCTCTCAAACTCCCCTCCCCCTCGTTCTCCTCACCCCTCACCTGGCCCCCTGCATACCTTTGACACGCAGACAAAGAACACTGTGTCAGTAATGAGACCAGGGCCAGAGAGCCAGTGAGATCTGCTTGCAGTGTGAGGACAAATTAAGCCATGTCACTGGAACATAACTGCATTTCTGCTAATGTGGGATTCAGTTTGTCTAAACTGGGTTATTTTATCTGTAAGTAGGCATGAGTTGGAGTTTGATTCATTTGTTTTGTCTTGCTCTCTGTCACTTCTCTGACAGTTAAGAGCTTGCAGCAACCAGGGAGCTGCAGGTGAGCAGCTCCAGGCTGCAGTCCCCTGGATGTCCTCTAGATGTCAGCGTCAACAAAAAAAAACATTCATGCAACAGGTGGACTCACTGCCAGAAGAATTTTGCATTTTTTAAATTCTTAACATAAAAAAACTGATCAAAAACTCAATCTTAGCAGCTCCAGAGTTATGCTGTCTATAACCCTTTTTTTAACTGTTTCATTGACTTTTGTACAAATATAAACACAGAACAATCCATACGAGCATACACACAGTCAAAAAGATAATAAGTAAATAAATAATAATACTAAATAAGTAGATAAATGGGTGGTACTGTGGCACGGTAGGTAGTGAAGGTAGCATGGCCTCTCCGTGTGCCTTTCTGTGCATGCGTGGGTTCTCTCCAGGCACTCCAGCTTCCTCCCACAAACCAAAAACATGCCGGTTGACTGGTAACTCCAAATTGCCCTTAGGTATGAGAATGGTTGTCTGTCTCTCTATATGGCCCTGTGATTGGCTGGCAACCAGCCCCCCACTACCTCAAAAGGGATTACCAGTATAGATAATGGATGGATGGAAGAAGATAAATGAAAAATAAGTAGTAACATAATAATAAGTAACAAAAGAGGGAACATATGAATTTACAAAATAGGGAGTTTTGCTGATATCTGATATGCCAATATTGTTTAATTCATTATCGCAGATACCGATATTTCTGGTCAAGAGCAAAAGCTCTGTACTTAACAAAAATGGACTTGTTTCTTTTAGTGTTACAGTATATTTTTGCGAGGAAAAGATGTTAAACAAGAAAAACAGCATTTAACTCCCATGAAACCCTTGATTTTTAAATGTACCCATGCAGTGATGAGAAGGTGCATCAGTATTGTACATTTGTGTAATTTGACGATATTCCAGCCGATATATGGCTGATATATCGGCTGTAAATATCTGCAAAAATTTCAATATGATGATACCGATACTTAGCGTTTTAGGCTGATATTGGCCGATACGGATAACACACCAATAATATTGTGCATCCCTAATACAAAATGTAACTCCAATGCAGGTATCTGCTCTTATAAATGGGTGTTCTTTGGACCAACGCACAACAAAGCAATTCTTTATAAAGCATCATATCATCCATGTGATCCCGTTAATAACAATGTCAGGTATTGATCTGCAAACAATTGAAGTCGTTCACTACTTTAATTAGAACTTGTAGTTTCCTCATCTGACCTTAATGACCTGGCAGATTGTTTTCTACTTTATAAATGTAATTAAAATGGTCAATAAACGGTTGCCAGTTTTTGTAAAATTTTCTTTCTTCATTTTTCAGGCAAACTTTGTTTTTTAGGGATGCAAGATAATGGATTTTTGCTGATATCAAATATTTTTTAATATCATCATCACCTATACGGATATTTCTGATCAAGAGCAAAAGCTCTGTACTTAACAAAAGTTGACTTATTTCTTCAGTGATACAGTACATTTTTGTGATAAACAGATGTTAAACAAGAAAACAGCTTTTAACTCTTGCAAAAATGAAACCCTTGATTTTTAAATGTACCCATGCAGTTATGAGAAGGTGCATCAGTATTGTACATTTGTGTAATTTGACGATATTCCAGCTGATATGTGGCAGATATATCAGCTGTAAATATCTGCAAAAATTTCAATATTGGCCGATACGATACTTACAATGCCGATATCAAACTGATAATATCGTGCACTCCCATTATTTTTTTCTAGTTCCAGATGTTTCACTTCATCTCTCATTAGATTTAAAAACATCGATGCTGTCTTCTGTTTCCAGTTTTGTAGGATCAGGGCTATCAGGTTAACAAATGAAATCGTCCTGTGCTGATTTAATTGTGTCAGGCTCTGCTGTGTATAATCTTACATCCTAAGCCTGCAGTGAGCTCTCAGACTGCTTTTAAGTTTAACCCCTCCTCTCCTCTCCTGTCTTTTGTCGTTGCCTTCTTTCTCCCCTCTATCTTTTCCATCGCTCTATGCTCCTCCTTTTGTCCGTCTTCAGAAGCAGCCGGGCTCGTCTCTTTGTGTCTCTGTCCTCTTTCAGACGCAGAGAGACTTCAAAGCAGGCGAGGTCGGTGAAGGGAGAGGAGGTGAAAGAGAGGCCGGCGAGAGAGATGGAAGGAGAGGGGAGTGTTTCAGAGAGGGAGGAGGTAGCTTGTTAGAGTTAAATGGACACTTAATGATGACTAGTGCAGGTTCAATTTTGTTATTTATGCCAGAAGTATAGTTGTTAGGAGAGTACTGTAAATGAGATTATTGAACTAAATGTTAAAAAAGTCAAACAACAAGCAACAATCAATACTTAACACAGCAAACTTCGAATATTTCCTGTTGTAGTTCACCCATTGGACTTTTTGGGGGGGTCTGAATGCCACGACTGTTTCCTCAGAATTTAGAAAGACAATAGGGCAAAGCTTTCACCTTTGAACTCTAGCAAACCACTGATGGATGCTACTTATTTTCTTTGTAAAGGCAACTCAACCCTTAATTTGTAATGCTGCTTCAGATATCAACACCGATAATCATCAAATATCAACAATGGTCAGACCTTGCCAACAGCACTGTCTGTGCTCCGTTTCTACGATATTTCCTCTGTACATCGTACAGAGGAAATGCTGTCTCGGTGATATGGCCTAAAGAGTGTCCATGTTAGCTGATGACTTTCAGCTGACTGTGCTGATGGATGTTGTAGTCAAAGCACCGGAAAAACAGAGAGCGCACTTCATTGCGTCATTGTGAAGTATTTTCTAATCATTAATTTGTATGTGAGAAAAAAGTAGCCAAAGAAATTAAGCTAACACGAACGCAACCACGGACAGAGTGACCATCCTGTCAACTCAAGTCACAAAATTACATGGTCACTAGTTAAAGTGATGCACCACTCGTGTGTGTTGTGTTAATGCTGGACGACATGCACAACTGACTCACTGAATCAATGCATGGTGGCCATCTTGAATTGAATTGCATGCTTTATTTCGAACATGTAAAAAAAAACAAACATGGGTGGTCATCATAAAAAAATACATGCATATACCAAAACAAAAACAAAAAAACACAAGGAAGGTAAACTGTTGAAAATGTCTGCTTGTGCAGCAAGTTTACATGCTGGAAAAGGAGTAGGAAGAAGTATAAACTTATTTGATCCTACCCTTTTATTACCTTGTACTTACATCTTGTGTCTGCGTAGTTAGTAGGTTTATCCTCAGCTTTAAACCACCGCTTGTTTTGGTGCTAGCTTAGCCTCCTAACTACCTTCATATAATAAAATGTTGTTTTTAGAATACAGTAGTGTGAACATTACACGATCCAAAGTTTTATTAACTGAATCAGAATGAAACAACTGAGCTGCAGGTTTGACAAAAACACTCAAGGCAGTAAAAATGTGGACAAAATTGTCTATATTCAAACCACCCTGCACCCTCCCCTTAGCAAAAAGCAGTGTACTTGAAGTTCATTATATTAAGTATACTTGAGTATAAGTATAGCAAGTATACTACAGACCATGTACTTGTAGTGTATTAGAAAGTATACTAGTTTAATGCTCCTTCATACTAAATTTGAACATTTTAGTGTATAAAAGTATACTTTATAAGGTCATTTTAAGTTTACAGCACTTTCAAGCATACAAGTACACTCATCTGTATACTAGTGTATTAGGCATATACTTCTACTCCACATTTGAGTTCATTGAAGTATACTTAAAGTATACTACAAGTACACTCTTCTTTAAACTGCCATTGTACTAGTTATACACTTGTCTTAGTTTATTAAAGTATACTTTCGATACACTTTAATGACCTAAAAATTACTATTTTACTAGTTTCCTTGTTGTTATACTTTACGTATACTTGTAAGTTTGCTTCGCATATTACTTGTAGCATGCTATTTATATACTTGAAATATACTGAAGTATTCTGAAAGTAAACTCATTCTGTGTGCTCTATCTGCAATGTATTTACAAAATCACAAGACAGAATGCTGAGAACAAGTTTGATATATTCAACATTTTGAAAAACAGTGTATTTACACGTTCATATAAAAATGTAGACATAATAGTCTCTACAAGATCAAGTCCTTCTTTGTCAAAAATTGGAAAGGAAAAAGTGTGCATTTGCTTGTAAAAATGAAAACAAAATAGTGTCTCCAGCTGAGAACTGAAGTCCTTCCTTTTCACAAAAAGGTAAAGGAAAAGTGCACATCTTTGCAACCAAAAGTACTCGATAGAGACAAAAATACTACTTTTATGACTTCTTTTAAGTTATTTGCTTGACAGTAAAAAGTATACTACAGTACAAGTATAAGTAAGTGTAAGTATTAATGTATTTAGTCTTAGACTTTTCAGTATGAGCCAAGTATACTTCATTATACTATTCTTAAGTACAAAAAATGTTGTATGTTAAAAATAAACTTCAGGTATTCTGCCTCAGTTTAAGTATAAAGTAAGTATAGTAGTAGTACACTTGAATAAACTACTTTTTGCTGAGGGTCTCTGGTTTAATGTGCTGCGTGGATTCGTGTTAAAGCCCCACAGACATGAATAACCTCGGGCTCTGATCCTTTCTTTAAGAGCAGAGCTCATGAGGAACAAAAGAGGGCGAGGGGGTCCCACCAGGAGAGTGTGGTTTGAAGTGTCGTGCTGAAGGAGACAAAGAGGAGGACATGTAGGTACCTGCCTGACACACCCCTCCTTTAGTCCTGTCAACCCCAAACATCCCCCCCCCTCCGGCTCACAGCACTTCAAACACATCCGCCCTCAGCGCTGCGTGTGTGTGTGTGTGACAACCTCAAAGTCCTGAGGTTCAGCATCTGAGGAATGCTGCAAGAAGACAAACAGTATTTACTCAATACTGTTATCAGCTGAATACGCTGGAGATGTGGCTCCAATAAGGACAGTGTGAATGCATCAGTGTGTGCAGGCTCTGTCTGTGTGTGTGTGAGGGAAGTTCACGCTGATAAGAGCATTAAGGAAAGTTTTGACTGTAGGCAGATACCTACAGATGGATTAAGATACAAGCGTCTGGTTTTCAGGTGGAGGGTGAAGACAGAAAGTCAGGAGCTGCAGAGCTGCTTTTGCTCCAGTCTGAACTTAGTGGGACAAATACAGATTGAAACTTAAGATGGATGCGCCAGTATTTCTAAACTTAATTTAGCTGGTATTGATATGTTACCTTGCCCAGCAGCTGGATCTGCCTTATTTAATGTCTGTAATTAGGCAGATCCATCCTGCCAAACTCTAGTCTACAACAACCGGCCCCAAGTGTCACCAAGTGTCACTTGGTGAGTGCAAACCTCCGCCAAGGTAGCTCATATATTGCTTTTACATCTATAAACAATAGTTCCATGATAGAGTTACCATCATAATACGATTCACGACCCCCACACCTAGCACTCAGAATCATGTTGATATCATTATTATCGTTATCTGGATCACCACCAAAATCTAATCATTTCTAAGTTGGGCCATTACCAACATCTGCTGATAAGTTCAGCAGAATCCCTTCAGTAGTTTTTGCGTAATCTTGCTAACAAACAAACAAACATATGCAGGCAAAAACATAACTTCCTTGGCGGAGGTAAAAAACTTCTCTATAGTGAGGATATTTTTGCTTTACTTCCAACACGTTTTTACTTAAGTTTATTTTACAAAGTGGCTCATGCTCTGTAGCGCAGTAACACCAGCCTACTACATTATCTGATTGGACTTTAATGAATGTGATTGACAACACTGGAAAAAGTCAGATCTTAGCAAGTGTGTTTGTCTAATTACAAGTCAAAAATATCACACACACTTAAAGTTAATATTCTTTGGACAAGTCCAGATGGATATCTCATTATGAGAATTAAAAAGCAAAAATTAGGCACTAAATTGTATTTATCAGAAATACCTGCCAATTAAACAAGCTAAATTTTACCCCTTGAGGGTCTTAAACTCAGGTAGGATAGCTACTTGGGGCGTCGGTGGGGCAGTTGGATAGTGCACTTGGTCAGCAATCAGGAAGTTGCAGGTTCAAGCCCAGCTTCAGGCGACACATGACGATGTGTCCTTGGGCCAGACACCTAACCCCAAGTTGTTTCCAAGTTGCTGCATCAGTGGTGTGTAAATGGGCATGAAAGGGTGTGAATGTGTTCGTTGATACTGATGGATAACTAACATAGAAACTCAATTTTTTTTGTTTTAACATACTGCACTAAGATGTGTAGTTGGACATGTCAAGCAATTGTATCTCACAGTATGTCTAGTCAGATTTTTAGACTTGAAATTGGACAAATAACTTTCCTTAGATTTGAGTTTTTGCAGTGCAGTCACCGGCCAGATATGCTTTTGAAAGGTTCTGCCCTCCCAAACACTTTCTATGGGCTCTTTCCCAGATGGACTAGTGAGATATACTGAACGATTAATTGGTAAGTGGACATAAATTATTATTATTATTTGTCACTCTTGCATCATTTGCATACTATATATATGTATTTTAGAGTGAAATTGAAACCAAATTCCATCTGCCCTTTTAAGATTAAGATTTAAACCAGTAGCCATAATTTTATTTTTATTTTATTTATTCATATTTTTACTTATATCTGCAAATTTTGTTTACTTTTTGATACACTGTGTTCATTTTTACCCTGTGTACTATACAGTGCTGCTGGAATCTTAATTCCCCTGAAGGAGTCTCCCCAAGGGATAATAAAGTTCTGTCTAATCTAATCTAAGAGCTTCAAACAGCGCAGCCACGACTATCCATGCATTCATTATCTATACATATACTGCATATCCCTCTCGGGGTCATGGGGCACGAGCCCATCCCAGCTGACACGGGGTGAGGAGGGGTACACCCTGGACTGGTCCCCAGCCAATCGTAGGGCCACCTAGAGAGAGAGAGGGTAACCATTCATGCTCACACTCATACAAAATAACGTATAATTTTTTATGTAAGCAGAGGCAGAAATGGCAGTGATAGAGTGAGTAACGACATGGTGGAAAAGACCCTTTGACCTTGGTTTGTTAATCAAATAGCCAAAGCTTTGGTGTGTAGTAGCACTTTAAAACTCGTCATAGAGACCACAAAGACAAGCAGGATCAGATTCTAACAGACTCCCATTAGGTTACACTTCTTTTTAAAACCTATCCCGGCGCCTCCTGTTGGCCACTAGAAAGCCTGCAGGTTGGAGAAACTTTCCCTTCAGACCCTGAGGCTACCATCCACTTCTTTCACACTGTCTTTGGTAGAAACCAGCAGGAGGTAAGTGGGTTCAATTAAAGGAGCAGTTAGTCGTTGCCAAGACAACATGTGGCCTGTCCCTTACTTCTCCTTTGGTCCCCCTGGTAACCAGGAAGTAGATTAGTTATAGAGTTCATGAAGAAAAGGCGGTGAGAAGGAGGGGATTAGTGAGGTGAAACGACAAGACCTCTTTCCTCCTCGCTCTTTATTTATCTCCACATACTTTTCTCTCCTTCGGTTCCCCCCTCTGTTTTTGTTTTCTTCTGATGGAGGACAGGTCTGTTTCTAAAGCATCCTATTCTGCTTTGCTGTTCTGCAAATAGAAACCAAGCACTCGTGGGTTCCTCTCTGTCAACCTCACAAATCTTAGCGCTTCGGGATGGTCTCTAAAGTCATTTAAAAGTGAGAAATGTAAATGTTTGATCGATTATGGACTGTAAGGCGTACTTTATATACAAATATCTGCTTATTTGACATCTTTGTTCTCATTCTGGTGGGTTGGAGTTCTGGTTGGCTGCAAAAGGTTCACTGTTTGGTGTCAGTTCTGGTATTGTCAGACTTCAGGTATTCAAGGAAACATAAAGAATGCCTTACCCTTTCCACTTTATATTCTAGTTGACTAAATTTACAGTAGATTTTATCGACTAAAATGTTGTGAAATTTCTTAAACTACACTAAAATTAAAACAATTTAGATGACTAAAGCTAAAAGGTACTTTAGGCAAAAGACTAAAACTACAGCTAAATTAAAAAGTGCTGTCAAAATTAACACTGCCTCCCGGACACCCTGTGTGAGTCTGAATGAGTGTTATAGCTGCCTCTAGCTAGTGTTAGCTAGCTGCTAGCAAACATAGAAACTACAGGTGCACATCGATATTCATTTTCAGACGTTTATGTGTTTTGTCGCACCAGTTAAATGCTGATATATGACAGACTGAACAGATGATTTAGAGAAAAGTCTTTATTCAGGGCAGTAAGAATGACTTGCTGGATGAACTGTGACGTGTTTTCATGACAAGAAATAAGAAAAAAAATTGGCATTGTGGGAGGATTATGCCAAAAGATGGACTTAGAAAGACATTGGTATCTGCGAAAATTATTGTTTCAAGCATCGGCATTAGCCCTGATTTTCACAGTCAGTGCATCACTGAACCTCCTCAGACACACTCTTCTTTTGCTCCAGGAATCTCCCCTTTCTGCAGCTTTTCTGAATTTTGCCTCCCTAATTTGTTATAAACTTTTCACCAGAACATCAGACATATTTGTTATATATAGCATGTGCAGCAGCTGAAATCCAGACCTTATTCTACAGACTTTTTAAAGTAGAAGCCGTGCATAGAGATTGATTCAACTGGATGCTTGATGGAGCGGTCATAAATCATATTTTTCCTTCAAGACTGAACTGTTTCTGAGTTAATAAATCATGAAAACTGTCACAGCTTAAGCTCTGATCTTCTACACACTAACCAGAGTTGTCTCCAGTGTGACCTGTGAGCCTGCAAACAGCCTGAGGAATGTTCTAGTGTGTCAGTGAATGAAGCTCTGCTGCATTAACACACTGCCTCGAGACTCCTTTAAACTACAGGAGGTCCCTGACCCCTGCCTGTGTTTGTGTGTGTGTGTGTGTCCATCCACAGGTCAGAGATGAGCATGTGTTGGACAGACGATGGAGGAAGTGGTTGTGTGAGCTCTCTGGACTCTGGACCATGTCGACACAAACATGGAAGCAGTTTCACCAGCATGGCGGAGGTATCTTTTCACTTCCTGTCATCTTTATAGTTCAGAGGTGAAGAAGATAATCCAGATTAAACAATGACTGCGCTGATTTTGTCTTTGAGTTATACGCTGTTCACCCTCCCTCGTCTCCTACGTTATCGGGTGATCAACTGAACATCGATAAAAAAAGATTGTCTGATTGATTTTTATTTCAAAAACACATGATCGGTTTAATAACCTCGAATAAATAATAGGGATGCACAATATCAGATGTTTGCCAATATCTAATATGTCGATATTTCTGAATGCATTATCACTCATACTGATTTTTTTCGTCAAGAGTCTTCTTTGCAAAAATTGACTTGTTTCTTTCAATGTGACAGTTTTTTTGTAAGGAACAGATATAAAACAAGAGAAAAAAACATTTCCCTCTTGAAAAATCAAACTAAGTTAAGAAATATGGTACATTCTGCCAATACTACTGCCAATATATGGTATGTATATAAATATATCTATATATATATATATCTATATTGTCGATATGTATGTATCAACCAAATTTCAATACTGGCCAACACTGATATTCATTTTTTTAGCCAATATCTACTGATATTTGCTAATCATTCTGTAATTCAGCTCTCCTTCCTGTTGGAGGCTTTATTGCATTGCTCCATGACATTTTTCTGTGCTGCTTTGTTGAGCAGAAACTTAACCAGTTATTAAAACATGAAACATGATCAGTACCGATACAGCCGATCTCACAAACAGGTGACTGGTGATTACTATCAGCCAAGAAAAGCCGGACTGGAGCATCTCTAATTTTAACGTTGCAATTTTAATATGTTCATAGAAACCAAAACTGTTCATTTTGTTAGTTTCATTGACTTCAACAACTAAAGTCAAGCTGGTGTCCCCATCAGGAGGCTTACGTAGAGTCGAGACCATAGTGTAAGCTAAGTTTGCACAATACCTGCAAGTTTCAAAGGCTGACCATGTTAAATGCTTTTTTCCTTGTTCCCCTTCTTTTAATTATTATTCTAAAATTACTCATTATAAGTATCTTTGTTAAATGTCCAAACAGAGAGACGCTTGTTTGGATGCTCTCTATTTAAAAAAAAAAACAGTCTTACAGTAACTGCTGCAGCCAAAAAAAGGGCTGCTCGTGCAGAATTTACTTTGATACACATAATAAAACACAATATTGCCTATAAAAGTTCCCTTAAAAAATGCAGTATATACCTCAGAAGGACAAAAATATCACAATATTACTTTTTCCCAATACAGTTCAGCCCTAGCACATACTACAGTTTTAGTTTAATTATAGGACGACATAAATACAGCTGATGTGGCCCTCTGGTTTGCCCGAGTGTTGAGGCTTTGGTCCTCGAGGCAGGCCATCTAGGTTTGAATCCAAACTGTGGCTTCTTTCCCACATCATTCCCCACTCTCTCTGTCCCTAGTTTAAGGTTTAATCCATCATCTCATGTGTAGGCAAATAGGAAATCTGAACGAATCAATAATAATAATAATAACAGTAAATTATATTCTTCTTATCACTAACTATAGATGCCCCTAGAGGCAGTATCACAAACTGATGCAATGCAGTTCAGCATAGACTCAGATGTTGTAGAGCATTAAATAATCATGTTTAGTTAACATGATCTCAGTATAAATCACAATCACTGAGACTGATTTCTTTCCCTGTCCCGCAGGTTCATCTTAAAGGACATGTTCCTGATAAAAACATCCTGTCGTAGTAAAAGGTCTGTAAATATCCCTCTGACTCACCTGAGCAGCTGTTGTCTGTGTGTGTAAACCAGAGAAACTCTTTCATCTCCTTAAGTGGTTCCTGAGGTTTGATTAGACGGTGCTGCAGAGTCCATGAGAAAGCACACACACACCTGCTCAGGTGTTCTCAGGGCCTGGTGCTGACATGCTGCTGTTCCTGGGGTGGTATCTCCTGCTTAATGTTGTGCACTGAAGGAAAGTCGACCAAAGAAGAGATGATGTTTCTTCTTTTCACTTTAATTTCTGAAGAACTTCATCATGGCAGTGGAGTTAACACAATAAGAAGAGCCTGTGTGTGGTTCCTGCTGCAGTTATAGTGCTGGGTTCTGCGGGGCATTAAAAGTCATTAAATTGATTATGCGAAAATTAAGACCTTAAATGGCATTAAAAATCATTAAATTTGATTTACAGTGGCATTAAAAATTCTTTCTGTAGTTTTCAAGAAAATCTTTTTAATATATGATAATAATAATATAATAATATATAATTATAAACTGTGATTCACCAGATATGTACATCTGTGTAAACATGCAGAACCATTGTGATAATTGTTTCTGGCCAATTGGGTACAATTGCCGTAAAACCGGATGTTTGGAAAGTGGCCGGTGGGCTGGACCAGGTGGAGGAAGACAAGGGAAATGTGGAAATGCAAATTCCAGCAAAAATGGCTAGAAAACGTGGAATTCAGAGAATGGCTACAGCCCGTTCGTGATCAAGACGGAGAAGGATTTTGCAGTGTTTTGCAAATTATGCTTGGTACAATGGGTGTCAACGCTGTGAAATCACACATGCAGTCGGATGGCCACAAATCGACTGTAAGAGGCAGAAAACTAACAAACTTAGGCCCATGCCTTAAAGAGATACTAGTGGTCACCCTCCAGTGTGATATAAGTTCTCTCTCAGCTCTGTAAGTTCTGATATGTTTAAGATGAGATATTTGTAAGGACAGTTTTTATATAAAAATCATCTTTTACAAAAAAAACAAACCTGTGTATTTTTTCTTGAGTTAACGGTCATGGCATTAAAAATTTTACAGTTTAGCATTATTATGGCTTTAAAAAGAACTGATTTTCTGATCTACAGAAAACCTGTAGTGGCACTGCAAGATGGCAGCGCCCACAATTCAAATGGCAGACTTGTCCACATATATGATGTTTGAAGGTGACACTATTTGTCAATGGAAGCCCTTTTTCATTTTCCCTTGTTATTCTGATGATGTTTGACTGTGCTTTTAATAAAATATTTATACGCTTGAGTATGTTTACAACTGCAAAATTTTTGAAAAACTTGTCTTTTTGCGTTCACACATACCATGTAAAGTCTGGATAATTTAAGGTTTCTTTTGGAAGTGTGAATGGGTTTTTAGTCTCCTTTCAACTCCAAAGATTATAGTGCAAAATGTTGTTGAGCCACTTTGTCTGCTGTTTACTTTTATTAATTTCATTAGCCTCTAGTCTACAGCGCAAACAAAATTCTCCTTAAACTTACAATGCAGTGGTGGATGGAAACATGAAAAACTCACATTTTCTTTTACCTTATTTGTAAAAACTTTTGCAAGTCATTTGGATGGACATCCCACTTTAGATGCAGTCAGATGAAGTGTGTCCATCCTGTAGTTCATCCCTGTTTTATCACCAGCTCTGCACTGGAGGAAGAGGGAGCTACAGAATGAGAAGATGGACTCCAAAAACAGCCACACAGAGGGGACAGCTCTTTCAGAAGGACGACAGGAGGCCTCTTCGGATTCACACTGAAGACTGCAGAGCAGAAGAGGATAACTCTGGTGTCTGTTCCTCTGCCTTTTTCTTCTGTGACATGGACCGTCTTTAGAGAGTTCAGATGGAGAACTAGGCGGACAGGCTGTCTCCCTCTCTCTGTTTGCCTCTCACAAACTTACGCTGAGCCTCATTCTGACCAGCAGGAGCAGCAGGACGAGGACAAAAGTCTGTATGGACGGTCTGACAGCTCCCAGGGAGAGAGGTGAGATTACTGAAGACGACGGACGGATTAAAAACACAGAAGAAGACTGACAGTCCTCCTACTGTCCCCTAGAGTTCAGGCAGACACTAGAAAACACAGAGGGAGAACCTCCAAAACAAACTTTACGATGTAGATGTGATGCTAGCTATGTGTCAGCACATCCAGCAAAGGAGGAGGGGACACCCTGAACCGGTAGGACTACATAGAGAGACAGACAACCATTCACCCTCACACCTAAGAGTGATTTAGAGTCACCGATCAACCTAACAACATGTTTTTGGTCTGTAGGAGGAAGTTAGAGTGCCCGCAGAGAACCCATGCATGCACTGGGAGAACATGCAAACTCCACACAGAAAGGCCCTGATCGACACAGGAATCCAACCGGCAGCCTTCCTGCTGTGAGGCACTACCTACTGCGCAATTGTGCCACCCGAGAAAATAACAGGAAACAAAAAATTTAAAAAAGGTGAAATAAAGTGCAACTACTATTAGTCCTGATTTTCAGCATTATCATTTTGACAAGAGACTTCAGGGACTTGCACCTACTCCTTAGAAACTTGAGACTTGCTTGGACTTCCCCTCATAGACTTGAGACTTACTTGGACTTGCTGTCTTAGATTTGAGACTTGCTTTGGCTTACTTTCATAGACTTGAGACTTGATACTTGCTTGGCCTTCTCTCATAGACTTAGGACTTGACTTTCACATTACCTCATAGACTTAGGACTTGACTTGGACATTCCCTCATTAACTTGAGACTTGCTTTGACTTAATGTCATGGACTTGAGACTTGCTTGGACTTTCCCTCATAGACTTGAGACTTACTTGGACTTGCTGTCTTAGATTTGAGACTTGCTTTGGCTTACTTTCATAGACTTGAGACTTGAGGCTTGCTTGGCCTTCCCTCATAGACTTAGGACTTGACTTGGACATTCCCTCATTAACTTGAGACTTGACTTGGACTTTCCCTCAAAGACTTGAGACTTACCTGGACTTGCTGTCTTAGATTTGAGACTTGCTTTGGCTTACTTTCATAGACTTGAGACTTGAGGCTTGCTTGGCCTTCCCTCATAGACTTAGGACTTGACTTGGACATTCCCTCATTAACTTGAGACTTGACTTGGACTTTCCCTCAAAGACTTGAGACTTGCTTGGACTTGCCCTCATTGACTCGAGACTTGCTTGGATTAGCCATCATAAACATGAGACTTGACCTCATAGACTTTAGGCTTGACTTGAAGTAGCCCTCATAGTCTTGAGACTTGCTTGGACCTGCCCCCATAGACTTGAGGCTTGCTTGGACCTGCCCTTATGGACTTGAGACTTGCACTTATAGACTTGTGACTTGCCCTCATTGACTTGAAACTTGCTTGGACCTGCCCTCATAGACTTGAACTTGCCCTCACAGACTTTAGACTTGACTCGGAATAGCCCTCATAGACTTGAGACCTGCTTGGCCTTGCCCTCATAGACTCGAGACTTGACCTGGACTTGCCATCACAGACTTGGAGAATGTTCTCTGCAGTTCAGTGCTGATATCGCTCTAATTAGCTCAGCACAGACTGACTTTTGGGTGGAGGACCTCCAGTCCCGGTCTTCTGGTCTTTTCTGGTGTCACTTCTGACACGTTGAGTTCAAAGACCTGATTGAGGTATCAGAGAGTGAATGTGTTAATGTGAGACCCCCTGCTGCTTGAGTTTTGTCATTTTCAAACCACAACACCTTCAAGGCACCCCCACTTTAGGAACAAATGTGTTCAATCAGCAGATTGAAAAAGTTTTTATGCTCATTATTTAAATATTGTTGAGTAAAGATGAAATGATTAAACCTCATGATGCTTCAGCTTATTTCAAAGGTTAACTCAAACTTAATCCCGTCTGTGGTGCCTTCAGGGCCTCCAGAGGATCTAAGTGTGTGGCCGTCTCTGTGTGTGTTTGCATGTTTGCGGAGAGCAACTGTCTGTGTGTTTTTATTTGTTTTGTGTGATTGAGGGCCAGTCTGGGCCCCTGCTCTGTGTGTGAGAGGGGGGTTCGATTTCCCATTTGTTGTTTTCACACTTGGTGGGGCAATTTAGGAATGTCAAATTAATGAGAGAGACAAGGTGGGAACAAAGGAAAAAGAAATAAAAAAGTAGGGAAGAGTTTAAGGGTTAAAGGGAATAAAAATATAGGGTTATATATCTGAGTCAACTTTTTTGATACTTGTGCTTTTTCCTTAACTTGATATTTAAAGCAAATAAACCAAATTTTCTTTGACTGTGATCCCTACATCCTCACATGACCCAAAGCACATCATGCTTCATTTTGTGTGTTTGATGGAAACCAAAACCACCAGTTTTTCTAATTTCCCAACTATATCCCCAACAAAAAGTCTGTTTGATATCGTTATCAGTTGACTTACAAAGAGACCATGGATCATTCTGAATATTCATTTTTCCCGCACATTAAGTACAGTTCAAAGAGTGACTGTGTCAAATGGAGACTTAAAGACTTTCTTTTATATTTTAACAAAATCCTAAAAATCATTCAGTGTATTTTAAATCAAAATGATTGCACATTTATCTAGAAATTGCCCTTAAAAATGTAAAACATGTTGCAGGACAAAACAATATTTAATTATCAATTTCACCCAAGATTCAAGCCTAATAAGCATTGAGAAATAAGAATAAAAACTACCTGCATCTGTCTGTAACAGCCATTACACCTCCTGCACAGCCATGAAGGATCATCATTTTACTATATCAGCCATGCCCCTAATTATGTATTCTTCTTAAAATCACTACAGATAAGTCTCTAAAAACATCACCCTGTGTACACTGAGTCCCAAAGAGGACATAAATGATTGAGATCAAAACCACGTCTGAAATCATGTTGTAAACATGTTTATTTGTGCTGTTAAATTCATTATTTTAACATGAGTGTCTATGTGAGCAATGGTGCTTCTGCAAGCAGCCTCAAGTGGACACTCGAGGAACTGCAGCTTTTAACACTTGCTGCCTGTTTACGGTGTGAATAAGCACACACCAGAGACATTTAGTTTCTTGTTTACCAGTTAGAGAATTAAGGCAGCATTTCTTAACATGAATGCTCTGATTGATTATGTTTTATATGCATATTTGGAAGTTTGACTCTTTTTTTGTCATTTAGACTGCCTCGTAAATCTGTTCAGTGAAACAGCCACCTTTTTCTAATTTTGACTCACTAAAGACTTGTTTTTATCAACTATATGGTGAAATGTGGGGATAAAAGTGTCAGAAATGGTCAAATAAAGCTGAATAATTAAAGCTCAAGCGTTCAGGGGTGCACCTATCAGATTAATTGTTCCCTAAACTGTTGATTGTATTTGAGCCAATTAATGAGCCGTGCTGATTGTTTAAAGACAATTTAACCTTTCAAACACTGAAGCTGTGCCCTCCTCCAGCCTCTGGGGCCGGGCCAAGAGTGAGGGGAGGGGAGGGGAGGGGATGGGAGAGAGGGGAGATCCAGATTGAGTTGGTGCCTGCTGGAGCGACACACAGGAACGTCCACGAACCGCTCTGCAGGACTAAATCCTCCTCTTCCTCTCCTTTTCTCCTGTAGTTTCTTGACTCCTTTCGCTCCAAATGCTTCCTCCTCCCAAAGCTTGAGCCTCCTCATCCTCTCAGTGATCTGTTCTCCAAACTCTTCGTGGCTGGATCGAGCGAACAGGTGGAGATGATGGCTGCGCTCTCCCCGGATCGTCGCTCCCGGACGCGCCTGGCTTCTCCGTCTCTGTGGCTTCTGTTTGCGACCTTCTGCAGCGCGGTGTCGGCGCAGGAGCTGCCCACCAACGGGGTGAACGGATACAGCTTGCACCCACCCTACTTTAACCTGGCAGAGGGCACCAAGATCCACGCCACGGCGACCTGCGGGGAGGACGACAGCGGCAGGAGCGTGCAGGACCTTTACTGCAAGCTGGTGGGAGGCCCCGTGTCTGGAGACCCGAGCCAGACCATCCAGGTGAGCCGGAGCCACAGTTTGGGTGCTTATTAAAATGCCTGTGTCACAGAGTGTCGAGTCAGGGCTTTGGCAAAGATTATGGATGGCTGCAGTTTGACACAATCTTCCAATTTGGACCAAGTAGTCCAATTTATAGGACTTGAGGTCCAGAGGCGGTTTTGAGCATTTGGAGGCTCCTGGCAAGGACCAAAATTAGGCTCCTCTTGATGTAGTGAACAGAAATCAGTGTGTGATCAAAATATATTTACTTACTGACCTTCAGGCACAGGAGAGAGCTCTTTCAAAGTTGCAGAAATATGTTTGCGGTGTTTGGCAAACTTAAATGGGTAAAACTGGCAAACTAACTAGAACCTGGAATGTATGTGGTATCAGAAGATTGTTTGCAGCAACTAGGGTTAATGTTATACCACATAAATATATTTTTCTTAATGTATTACCTTCTATTTAATAACTGACATGAAACAACAAAAAATAATCTTGTTAATTTCACCAGCTTTTCCTGAATGTCTCCAACCTCTTTGTGCAGTTTTGACCAAGTGCAACAAGTGGATGACTGACGAAAAGCATAGCAGACGCAGCCCCTTCGTCCAAATCCAAAGTAATTTATAGGCAGTGTTAGAATTGACTTGCAAGTTGCCCAAACCAGTGTTTTTAATCGGGAGCACAAAGTTTGTGTCTATTTTTGTAAGGAACAGATATAAAATAAGAAAAACAACATTTAACTCTTAAAATTATGAAAGCCTTGGTTTTTAAATGTACCCAAAATGTGTAAGATCACGGTGCGTTTGTGTATTTTGATGATATTACAGCTGATTGGTGGCTGATATATCATCTGTAAATATCTGCAAAAATGTAAATATCATCCAATATCAATATTTGACTTTTTAGGCCAATATCTGCCGATACCAATATCATACAGCTAATAATGTGCATCACTTGTTTATTTTCAAATCAGTTTTCCTGAAAATTCACAAATAAATTGGCAACATCTGGAACTGACAATTGGTTGGGATTATTGCCAGTTTAAACGTTTCTAAATGATGCCAACCTTTTTTCACCATTAAATATTCCTCAGGAAGTTCTTTCGTTATTAATTTTTTAGTAACATATTTTATCATTTCTTTCTTTCATCACATTCTTCTGGGTTTTCTGTCCAAGGGTAACAGTGATCAAGTGATCTCGCCTACAGTAGCACCAGTGCAAGAAATAATTTAAGTTTCAAAACATGGTAGAAAAGGGATAAAAGAAAATAGATCGGAAAAATCAAATGGATAATAGGATGAATAAATAAAGGTAGTAAAAATAAAAGGAGTTTAAAGAATTGTTGTGTATGGGGCGGACTATGGAAGGTTGCTCTGCCAAACTGGGCTGAAATAATGCCTTTATGAAAGATCAGATCCCTCGGCATGTCTGTTTTTCACTAATACGTCAATGTGGATGAACAAAACTCTGACCCTTTAATATAGTTGCTTATGGGTTGCCATTGGGGAATTTGCTTTTAACCAAAAAACAGAGAGGGTTGTCTTACATGCACAGATAGATTGGCAAACTTAAAGCACAAACCTCTGCCTAGGCATTTCTAGCATCCTTAACAGAGTTATTTGCAAAAATGTGGAAAACTGCCCTACCTGGCAGTGTTGACAAATCATTTTAAAAAAATCCTGGATCCACATCCATACTCACATCACCACCAAAATCTACTCACTTCTTCCTTGAGCCATGGCCAACATTTCCTAAAAAAATCAGCCCAATCTGTCTGAAGCTTTTTGAGTTATCTTCCTCAACACTGGATGGACAGTCAAACAAACTAGAACTTCTCTGAGAGCACAAACCTCTGCCAAGCAATTTCTAACACAGTTTTCCCCTCTTTCAATGTTAACAAATCCATTACTAAAATTCCTGGATCTGCATCTGGATTCAGATCACCACCAAAATCTTACCACTTCTTCTTTGTGTCATGATCAAAATTCCCAGAAAATTTGATCAAATCATTTCTTAACTTTTAACTCATCTCGCTCACAGGTGAAGATAATTATTGCAGAATGATTTATATGAATTAGGAAATTTTAAGAAGTTACTGAACATTCAATTAATTCTCCTGGCACTGTTTTAAAGTCTTTTTCAAATATTGCCAGCAAAGAAGACTTTGTACTGTACTTCTAAAATACACCAAATCCTCTAAAGTATCAGAAGCTTATCCCTCTTTCCACCCCAAAAATAACTTTACTTTGAGGCCTTTTGAATCTGGAAATTCCTGAACTTGTCCAAACTGAAACTGCCAATTTGTAGGAGCAAAGTTTCAGAACCTGTTCATGATTTGGTAAAGCCGTTCATTAATCAGCATGAGGATAAATATATTTTTAAATGACCACTATAAATCAATCAACCAAGTTATTCTGCCAAAGACACAAATGAGCTTCAAACATGGAGAAAACACTCCAGCAGGATATGCGATGAATCAAACTATGCATAACTTTCTGGCATTTGGACCGTTTTAATCATTTAACATGTTTTAATTGATCTTATAATCAGTCCTCATGAATCTCTGATCTTTTAATGATGTAAAGATTCAGAGCAGATACTAAGATCATAAAACTGTCTCGCTCTGTGACCTGCTTTTTCTTCAGAATCAAACATTTGAACATGCTATTTGATACAGCAAAAGCATTAATGAATATAGTATCCTCTAATAAATGTTCAAAGGGCCTCTATTTACATAATCGTAGTTTTATGGTGGTTATCCCATGCAGGAGATGCCTGCAAAGATTGTTTTTTCTGCATGTAAGGAGAAAATAGACCTGTGGCAAAAAGTTAATAAATTTATAAGTAAGAAACTCTTAGGATATATTATTTATAGGGGCCCCTGTCAGGATTGGGCCCGTAGAATGGTCCCCCCTTTACAGCCTCCCTTTGCGTAAATATGCCAAAGTTTTTCCCCCTTATGTCTGAAGTAAAACAGTCAAATTTATGTCACACAGGGGAGTTGGTTCTTGCACAGATATCATCACCAGTCACGTGATAACACCGTGGAGTATTGCATGAGGTCATAAAGAGGTTGCAGAGGGTTTGTGGATCGCTTTGTCCATTCAGATGCAGGAATATGTTGGTTTTGCTCAATATTTTGTGTTTGCTGCTGTTGGTAGCTTGTCTTTTTGAATCTTTGCAGCTCAAATGTGCATCATATAAGCTGGAATAGATTTTAGTCATTGAATTGTAGGCTTGTAGTGACAGAAAGTAATACATCTGGCATTTTTAGAGACGTAGGTGGATTATTTAGAATTTGCAGGGACTTAAGTAAGCCTCAATGCATCACTTTATACTTCAAAAATGAAATTTTGGATCTTTAAAGGGAAAATGTGTCACATTTTAAGTAATTTATTAGCTAAAATCAATGTCTACATTCATAAATATGTCCTCATTTGTGTCAATTTGCCTCTGCCAACAATCTGACGACTTGTCCTCCTGAGTGAAGAATTTCTTATCTGTATTTACATAGCACGGGTAAGTCTTATAGAGTCTTCCATGTCCTTCCGGTCTATAAAAACTAAGAACAGCAGAGAAGGACATAAATCACTACGTAGTACTACTGGCTAAGGCTGAACGCGTTTTCACTCAGAGCCAGTGTGACTGAAACAGAGACGGAGCACAGCGAGACGCGTTTGTCACTGTCCCGGCAAATCTGAAAGCCTAACACTGATGATTCAATGCAGTTTGCAGTTTGTTTGAAATAAGGTACCTCTTCACCACAAAGAAAACTCGATAAAGTGTTGGATGACATGTTGATATAGCTTCTAGGCACATACCGGCTACCGTAGAGTTCAGCGGTTGCAACGCACATTTGAAAAGCGAGAGCACTGTTCGTTTGCATACAAAATACAGTTTCCCCACCAGATGGAAGAACAGACTACACAGTGTGGCTTCAATGTCAATTTTAAAACCTTATGTGCTGCATTTTTTAAGTAGCCTTCTGGTTTTTATTGCACACTCACTTCTGTTCTGTTTGCTGCTGTGGTTGCAGCAAGTCGAGGCTTCTCGGCTTTTCCTTCACGTCAAATCATGTTATAACACATCCATAGCCTATGTGTGATGGTACATTAGGTGCTCATAATGCATCTGCTGTTGTCATTTTGATTGCACGTTCCCTGCTGCACGGTGAGGTTCGACTTTTAGCTCAATTTAAAGAAGTTCTGCAGCCTGAAACAGACGCCTAAAGATGCATTAAACCTCAGCGTTGCAGTCTTTTAGTATTTATAAGGAATAATATGGGGCTTATAATGAGTTTTATTGCATTTGCAGGTGTTTCATTGCTCTACAGTTCTACTTGAAGCTCTAACTTGGGCCATATTCAGGATTAGTACTGATAATTTTAGTCCTCTGAGGCTTTAATACTTCGTATTTTGTGCCTTGAGATATACTACACAGTCATTTAGGCCATAACAGGTGATATTTTCCTGCAGTTTTCCCCATAAAAGCAGCTTCTTGTGATATATTTGACCTCATGTGGATGCTAGCCAGCTCACCATGCACACTTGGCTGCACTCAGAGTTGAACGGAGAGGGTCAACAGTGTGCGTGAATCTGCACGCTGCTCTGCCAAGTCATTATTTCATGCACTGCTTCCTTTGTAGGACTTGGCAGAACTTAACAGGCCATTTATATAAAGATGGAGAAGCAGCATTTCACCCGAAGTGGACTCTGCTGGGTGTTACTGATGAGTCCTTAATTTGATGATGAGTTTGTCAAAGCAGCAGCGGCAGCTCCGTCATGTGTGCGACGGTTCAGCCTCGAGGTATCACTCGTTAGAGCTCTGAGGATTATTGCAGTTTCATGGGTTAACCATTAAAGGGACCCTGGAGGCGATAACATGCAGGCGACTTATTGCCTTCTCTCCCCCTCTCTCTCCCACCTGTTCCCCACATTCCTCACTCTGACTGACCCATGTCCTAGGGCTGGGAAATATTTACCAAAAATCATATCTTAATTTTTTTTTTTTGTTGATTGTTGATACATGATTTAAATCTGTTTTTTTTTCCTGGAAAGAAAGAACAAATGGTTGTCACAATACTAGAATTATTAACTAATCAAAATCAAAGTTGAGTTCTGTTTGATACCACAGTGATAAAATTGGAAGTCCTAGAAACCCTAGATATGGCTTTTGATTTTTTTGTTTGCTTTATTGTTTGTTTTCAATCCATTTGGACCTACGCATGCCAAAAAACAACACCCTCTATAACCTAAAACATCCCTGAAAAATGGCAAATCATTTTGATGTTTGCATAAGTGTGTATTTCTCAGCCTTTATCGCAGAAAGAGACATACTATTAAAATAAGGGGTGGGATTAAATAAGTATTATTTCTTCCCACTCCTTTTCGGATATGTAAATCATAGTTTTCATTTTCATAATTTTTTTTTCATATTATATATATATATCTTTTTTTTTTTTTGCATGTCACGACATAAACTGCTACTGTACTACTACTTAGGGATGCACAATAATGGATTTTTGTCAATATCCGATATCTAGATTTTTTTTATTCATTATTGCCAATACCTATTCCGAGATTCAGGTCAGGGGCAAAAGCTCTGTATTTCACAGAAATGGACTTGTTTCTTTCAGTGTTACAGTATATTTTTTTGCAAGGAAAAGATGTGAAACAAGAAAAACAGCATTTAACTCCTGCAAAAATGAAATCCTTGATTTTTAAATGTACCCATACAGTGATGAGAAGATGCATCAGTATTGGACATTTGTGTAATTTGACTATATTCCACCTGATATATGGCTGATATGTGTGACCAATATATCGACTGTAAATATCTGTAAAAATTTCAGTATCAGCTGATACCGAAACTTACCTTTTTAGGCTGATATCAGTTGATACTGATATCAGACCATTAGTATCGTGCATCCCCACAACTACTATATTGAAAAACATTGAAAACTCAATAAAACTAAACCCTTGGCTTCAACTGCAATTTGGTCCTCTTGTGTTTCAACTATTTGAACATTTTTTAAATGTTTAATCAGTCGAGTCAAAGTTTTCAGCATTCTCCATCACTCAACGCAAGAGCCAGTACTTTTCTCTTTTTTGTTTTGTTTGCTCTTAGTTGTGTTTTTTGCGTCTCCTCCGTTTAATCGAGTACTTACAGGCACTCTGTGGCACCAGCAGCTGCCTGAAACGTCTCATTCCCCCTAAAAGACCTACTAGAGCTTAAAAAAAAAAAAAAAAACTACAAAATTAAAAAAAACTTGTTGGCAAAGTCTGCACGAGTGTGAGGCATTGATTTATGGAATTCAAAGTTCAGAATAAAGTTTTATCAATGAATTGATGTTTTTCCAAATCAATTTGCTTTATTGAGTAACGAACAATCACACAAACATCTCAGCATCGTTAGGAAAAGTGAGTGGATTTAGAAAGAGAAGCGAACCCTTGCAGATGAAAGTGTAGTTTCTTGTGGTTTCTTTTCTTTTCTTTTCTTCTTAACAATCTTCCTTACCCCAGATCTTCTTTGTCTATCTATGCATCACAGAAACTCATCACATCGTCCTGCCCAACCCAAGGCTGCAGTATTTTACAGATTCAGATAGTCGTGTATGTATATTTGAGCAGTTTTGAGATATTTTTCATTTGATATGGCTTTATCTTAAAACCTTGATATATGTGCCAGCCCTACCCTGCCCTGAAATCCCAAATATTCCACTCTTAATACTTGGACCAAGGGATTGCTTCTTGAGTTGGAGGTGGTGGCCTTTTAGTCTCTGCTGCTCCTTCCGGTTGAGCTAAATTCAAGCCATATGCATGCTAATTAGTATTATTTCAAAAGTGATAAGACCTCAAGATAACGACACGCGATAGATCATTAGAGGCAGAGAAAGAGCAGCAGGCAGTCTGAAGTGTTAATTGATGGTGGAGAAGAAGAATGAAGCCACAAAGAAGAAAACATGAGTCCTGAGGGGGTTTGAGACTTTGAGATACCATCTACTCCAGCTTTAAAGCTGTTGAGTCAAAGATCTAATTAAAGGAACATTCCGGCTGAAAACCTCGTCCTGCTTTGAACATTCTTGGTTGAAACTAAGTCTTTATTTGTATTAGGGATGCACAATTTTTTGGTGATATTTTTTAATTCATTATTGCCGATACCAGTATTTCTAGTCAAGAGCACAAGCTCGGTACTTAACAAAAATGGACTTGTTTCTTTCAGTGTTACAGTATATTTTTGCGAGGAACAGATGTAAAACAAGAAAAACAGCATTTAACTTTTGCAAAAATTAAATCCTTGATATTTAGATGTACCCATGAAGTGATGAGAAGGTGCATCAATATTGTACATTTGTGTAATTTGCAGATATATTTGATATATGGCCGATATGTGTGGCCTGTATATCAGCTGTAAATATCTGCAAAAAATCGTAAAATCGTCTGATAATGATACTTAAGTTTTTAGGCTATACTGGCCAATACCATATCAAACCGATAATATAGTGCATTCATCATTTTTATGGTGCCAAATCTTACCAAATATTATCACAGGGAACTTTAAAAGAGCAGAAAGGGACTGAACTCTTATACTCCTATACTATAGAGCAGTGGTTCTCAAGTGGTGGGGCGGGGCACACTGATGTGTCTTGGGGAAGTCTAGGGCCCTGTCCACACAAAGACAAAAATTTCATATTGAAAATGATCTCTGTAGAGACGGCATCGTTTCGGTAAATGTGTCCTTCTACATGAAAACACTGAAAACGCTGTAGTATTTATGCCAGGCATGTAAGTGGCGCGTGAGTATACATCATGAGAAAAATCAGCAAACTCTGGCTTATGCTGTTCTCTGTGTCCTCGTGTTGCTCACGGTGGTCGTAGAGGAGCTGAAGATTTTTCTGGTAAAGCCAAAACAAGCTCAGGAGCTTCTGCAGCTCGAGTGTGACACCATATTTCGCCATTGTTTCTGTTGTTGTCAGGGTTTGAACATGCAGTTTAAGCAAGAGTTGGGTTGAGGAAAAATAATGTGTTTCTTTGGGCACCTGAAACGCCTTGTGTCCGTGATTGTACTGTCATTGTTTAAAGATATACTTACATGTAACAGCTGTAATAAAAAAACTACTTCCAGTTATTTCTAGATATCGGTATGGATGTTTGTATTGTCCAAAATAAGCACTGAAATATCAGATATTAGCAAAAATCTAAAATCATCCGTCCCTCCTAAAAAGTAATACAAATAAATTAATAAATTAAAATTGTAGGTGGAAGAAGTTATTACTCTTTGCTATCCCAATTCATTTACCTAATGCTGAATTTGTTACCAGGTCTAAATGTGTCTCACTTAGTTAATAAAATGCAACAAGTTTTTGACAAAATTCTTCATGAAATGATAATGTTGCTGTCATTCAAGTTTTGGTTAGCATTACACAATATAAATAAACTTGCAGGCTTGAGTATCACCTGTTACATTTTTAGATAGTATGAATATGATGCCTCTTGATTTTTTATAACGTGATCTTAAATGTGCCTTAAGCAAAAAAGTTTACCACCACTGCTCTATAGGAGTTTCTCCCATTAAAAGTACAATAACTCATACTACCACATTTGCTGAGTAATTATACTTGTTAAGCTGGGAAATGTGGCCCTGCTGCTGTTTACACTCTCTTGCATGTGATCCAGGCCACATTAACCCACTTCACCTCCTCCAAACGGGGGATTAGTCCCAATTTTCCTTCATCAGAGTTTTCCCCGGGTCGCTCTCGGACCGGCCTCGTTGTAGCGGTTCACTTGAAGTGGCGACATTGGTGCATAATTAGCTCAGGAAATCTCCAAAATGAACCCAAGAAATCTGGTCATTAGCTCCAGGAATGGTGCTTTATGTGTGCAGGGTAAGAGGTTTAGCCCACTTTGCTCGGCCATTGTGGCTCGGCCCACTTGTTGAGTCACTACATCCCCCTCTGACTAGCACACATACACACACATGCAGCCCGAAGACACACACTTTCCTGTCTCGAGGTTAATCCTGTTTTGATTTGACAGCAAAGCATGAGAGTGTTTTTATTCATTAAAAACAGCAGGAGGAGTGGAGACGGGAATGTGTGTGAAATATGTGAGAAAGGTAAAAGAATCGACCTTCTAGGAGAGTAAACCAAATCAGATCCTCTTCTTCAGTCACTGGTCCTCTATAAAGTGAAAGAACAACCCAATCATCCATTACATGATTACAAAGTAGGAAACACGTCTTAATTCAACTGTTTGAAGCTTCCCCTTAACAAAAATAACCAAGCCCATGTAACTTAGCTTATATTTTCCCTTAAACTCTGCTTCATGTTTACATTTTTGATTACTGCTAGAGTAAGTTAACAACCACTTATGTTCACAAAACCTTCAATTTCTCATATACTGAGTCCTGATCCAGCTGTATTCTTTCTTCGTCTGGAATATTCTGTCTAAACAGAGAAAGAAGAGCTCCTGCCCCTTTAAGGCTACCATCCCCAGGTGGGCCCTGATTGGTTTACAGGTTTACAGTCTTTGCTATGTATTGGGCTTATGCTTTTGACAAAAAAATGGTATGATGTCACACTGGTAGGTCTATTGCGGGATGGAGCTATTTGGCACTGTTAACAGGGAGAGAGGGGAGGTCCCAGTGCCACAGATTTTTTGACATGTAAAGCACACTTAAAGGTAGGGCTGGGCGATAAGGCCTAAAAATAAAATCCCCAGTGTTTTTTCACAAAACCCGATTTACGATTTTAATCAAACATTTTTCCCTTTCAAGGAAAAGACCTCCAAGTTACACAAAATACGAGAATCAAGTTTTGCTTTTATGGAATAAAAATATTCTGAAACTCAACAGAATGTCCCGCTTATAGCTAAGTTGCATGCTGTTATTTTTTTCATAAAATGTTGATAATGTAGTTTGAACGTAGGCAGATTTGTCTACACGAACACTGAATTCTGAGCTGTTTTCACAAAACATGGAACTCTCTGATCAGTATTGAACCTCTTAAAAAAACACAAGCCTTAACATGTGCTTGTGCAAAACTTGACAGAGCCGACCACAATGAAAACTGTACATTTTTAAAACACTGAAACAACTTACAAATAGAGGAAGTGTTTTAAAATCTTCTGCGAAAAATAATTCAGTTTAATTGATATATTTTCAAGCCCTACCTAAAGGCAAAAAGGAAAAAAGGAAAACTTAAAAAGCATAACATAAAGCCACAGTAGAGGCAGAAATGGAGGGACAGGGCATTTGACCAGGATTTTTGGCCTGTTCTGACAAAAAAATATTAGTTAGTTAGTAATATTAGTTAATAAATTTGACTGACTTGTACATCTAGCATCAGCTGTTTTATTATCTGAATTTAACAGTTTAGCTAACCAACTGCGAACATCCATAGTATTCATGGACCTGCGTAAACAGCTCATGAGTAAGGTAGCAAAATTCTGGAATTTTCAAATTAGAAACTTTCCATGGAAATTATCGTGATTTTAGGAATAAATGTGAATAAACCTTGAGTTTACAAGACTGGAGGTTGACCCTTAACAGAGATTTTTAATGTAGTTGGGAAAAATATATTTTAGCATAATCTTGACTAAAACAAGTAAAGGTGTTTTGGATAATTGCAGGCCTGTGGTGAACAACAAGAACAAACACAACTTTCCAGATTTTCTTCAGCATGAACATAATTGGAGAGAGAAAAAGCTCGTATCAGGTGATACAATATGGTAGTTTGACTTAGAAGCTGCAAAAAACAACATATAATGTTCTGTTGTACACTCTTAATTTGAGAATTTCCTCTTAATAGAATGACACAATCAAGCGAGGATCACTGGTCTTTTTTGTCGTCCTTGTCAGCAGTTTGTTAGCAACTATTCCTTAAAAAAATACAATAGTGCTTTTAAATTAAAAAGTAGGGCAATGTCGAACATATTTTATCGTTTATTACAAACCTTAATTCAGGTATTTATCTGAAAAACCTGTGATGAAACAACAAACTTTTGGATGATGTGCTAAAATGCTAACCTTCCTCCATGTTTTGGGATTCATCCTTGCTCCACTTCATCCTGTACGGTCATAACATAATCTGTTCACTTCAGACTTGAATAGTTTGGCAATTTGATGCTCAGTTTCTTCATCGCTCCAACAGTAAGGCCCTCATATCTTAGGATATGACTTTAACATGCCCATAAACAAAGAAAAATAACCCCTAAAAGTTCTCTACACTATGTAAGGACTTTAACTGAAGATCCAGGAGTTCAGTGTTACTTGTTCATTTTACCTTTTAGGGCAGAAAAGGACATATATGATATAGTAAGGGAAAGAAACCAAGGGGCAATACAAGTAAAAGAAAAACTTGGCAGCTTACATAAAGCAGCAGGTGCTGACTGAGAAACACTTTAACTCTGCCCTCAGGACGTGGATTCCTCACTTCTCGAGAGAGACAGAGAGGTTTTCTTCTTGACCTAAAGGTGGAGGGAGAGACAGAATGAGAAATAGAGATAAACGAGCCTTAACGAAAGACTGCAGAACATTCAGGGAGAGGAAAATGTGCTTTACATGCTCACTTCCAGGTGGTCTTTCAGGGACAGGATTGTGTCCGAAGAGGAGGTGACAGAGGATGGAGGAGAGAAACGAGGGGCTGAAACGGTGTGAAAAACAATCTGACAGCCGAGAAGAGAAACAGAGAACATCTCACTACTCCGAACCTTCTTTTAGGCTTTAAAGATGTCAAACACCTGGGTGGGAAATCTGTCTTTTGTTCATTCAAATCAGCTTAATCTTTGGGAATGTAAAAGCACCCTGATATGCTGTAAAGCCACTGTCATTTCCTCGCATTCAGCTGCTTAGTTTGGGTGATTTCATGCTCATTTTATGGTTTCAGGTGAGATTTTCAAAGTATGTGGACTCCCCTGCAGCCCTAAGGTTTACACTGAAGAATATTATCAGTGATTAACAAATGCAAAGAGGAAGAATAAAGAGGAAAAGGGGAGAAAAGAGGTAGATGTAAAAAGACTGCAACAGCCTCAGGAGGTTATATGTTCTGGTGCCAGAGCCCGATAGGTGCTGCTTCAAAAACAGGGACGTGACCCTTTGACCTAATTGACCCACAGTGATAGCATCTCCTAACTCGGGCTTTTGTTCACGTCTGTGCTTGTTTAGTTTATGCTAACGCTTACATAGCCAGCAGCCGTTGGGTTAAACACCCGGACGACCAAAATGGATTAGATAAGATCGAAGAGGCTTTGGAGACAAAAGAGATGGAGAGGCTGCTTCAAGTGGTCATGTCCACCTCTGCTTAAGGAGAAATTATGAAGCTGTGTTTAGGTTTGTGACCTTGTATAGGAAGCCATTTTGTTCCAGGTATTACAGCAAAAAGGGGACCTGAAGTGCTTTAGAAAAGGTTTAGCATGATGATGGTCTATATTCAGCTATCCAGGTATGATATTTTTATGTGATGCACAGAATTTTTTGGAATTAAAAGGCAGCATGGATTATTAGAAAAGTAGTGAATAGCAAACTAAACACACCTGACTATCAGTGTTAGTTTTGTTTACTATTTATTTCCGTCATGGTTTTCGTCAACAACCTTTTTTCCTTTGAGGTAAACTAGACAGTAACTACTAAAAACAAGTGCACATGGACAAGAACTAAAACTAAATTAACTGACATTTTCATCAACAAATAAAAGCTAGACTAAAATGTTTGACAGAGACTTAATCCAATCAGACCTAATTTGGTCATGTAGAAAGTAGGGACAAGTTAGGAATATATCCAATCACAGTTACTTTGGTTGTGTGGAAAGGTTGGATGAGTTAAGAGGGACATCCAATCACAGCTGCCTTAGCTTGGTGGTGGTGGGATAAGTTGTGGAGCGATCCAATCAGAGCTCCTCTCTTTATGAATTGATATATTCATGTAGAGCAGGTTCACTGTTTGTTGTCAGTTCTGGTATTGTAACTGAGATGCTCTGCCAGTTAGTCTATCATTCAATAAAGGATTATTAGATGTTTTACTTTATCCAAGTGTAAAACATGACTTCAGAAATTCAAGGAAACATAAAAAATGCCTTACCCTTTACACTTCTTATTTTAGTCGACTAAATTTACAGTAGATTTCATCGACTACAATGTTGTGAAATTTCATCAGCTAACTAGATGACTAAATTATGACTAAAACTAAAAGATATTTTAGACAAAAGACTGTAACTTAAACTGAATTAAAAAGTGCTGTGAAAATTAACACACCTGACTTTAGAGCTGGGAGATATCTGTTTTTTTTTAAGAAATATCAATACATGTGAAATCAAAATACAAGTTCAGACAATATTGTTTATATTGGCATAGTTGATGTGCCACCATTGGGAATGTCAGGTGGCAACAAGAGCTTGTGCATGATGAATGTTTTCCAGATTTCACATAAGGGCCATTAAGTGCATTACGATTATTGTAAAAAGGTGAAATTTAGCCCTCTGGATCAACACAATCCCACTTTAAAGGTCGTTAGCGTGTTTCCTAATTTTGTTTATCTGGAAAAAGTATCAAGATATCAAATGCTGTCATTCAGCTGAAAAATATTGAGATATGAGTTTTGTTCCTTACCTGTGTGCAAGTTTTTTGTCTGTGATATTTTTATTTTTATATATACATGTATATGCCCCTCAGTATAAGACAAAAAGTCTGCGACATCAGGACTTCTCCCTTTCCCTGTGTTTTTGGCACCAGGTCGCCTCAGATGCCCAGTTCCCTTGACCGACCATTATGATATCCTACCATTAATTTGATCAGTGACTACATAGGTGACCCGTTGACCAATCAGAGGGGAAGGGAGCCTTAAAGAGGCAGAAGCTCTGTAAGGGCATCTCGGACAGAGAGAGAATACAGGACAATCAGGTGTACTCCGCATGTGAAAAGTAGTGTTTCTGAACTTAGCCTAGCAGTCATCATAATGAGCATATATAAGAGAGTTAAGACAAATATGACCTTAATCACTGCACTAAACAATCCTAACTGTTAGAGCTTTTTATTTTTAATAGAGATTTAAGCATCACACACTCCAATTTCCACCAATTCAGTGTCTAAAAAGAGCTTTTCAGTTATTTTGGCTGTTTAAATAGACATTTTTTATAAGATACGTCAACTGAATTGTATGTATTTCAAAAGGACAGTCTATCAGTGTAAAATATTTGCACCAGTTATATCCAAACCTAATAAAGTCTTTGTAATCAGCTGTTCTTTTGTTTCTGAAGGCACAAGGTGTTGCTAAATCTGTTGGTAATCTCAAACTACAAAAATAAATGTATGATAAAGACAAGAGCAAGCAAAGAACAATGCAGGCTGAAGTCTCAGTGCTGCAGTAACCTGAGCGGGGCTGCGTTTCTCCAACAATAGAAGAAACTTGACTCTGTTTGCTTCAGGGGACGAAAGGTTGAGACAGAAATCTCTGCTTTTCATAGATTTGAGTTATTGTGACTCTGATAATGTGCAGCTCTTACTCCAAGATGGACTCCCTTCACCTTAGTATCCACTGTAGATCTGCTCCTCAGGGCAGGAACACAGGGAGAACTTTTTTGAGCTCATACATAAAGAAAGTCTTCCAGCTTTACTCCAGACCGAAGACAACAACAGGTGTCTCACTTCTTTGTCTTAAAGCTGCTCCGTGTGACCAGCTGGTGTACTGACAGATCGGAGTCCAACAGAGCAGGCTCTCATTCAGTGATTGAAGTTTTTATGAGTCCTGTGTGACATTTGATGAAATATTCAATCATCAAAGTCTCATTTAAGTCTAAAAATGCAGGAATGTAGGGCTGTAAAGAGCCTGAGACATACATTATGCAGCCAGGGACATACATTAAGGTGAACTGATGGATGAAACAGCTGGAAAGACCAGGGGAGACCTCTTTGATCGAAACTCTGCAAGAAAAATGCTCTGAGCGTCACTCTGGGATTTGGAAATACCTTTGTACTACACCCATGAATGTTGCATTGATACAGCACATTTTTAATCACATTTGGAAAAACCAGACACTAAAATGTATCTTTGTCTTTTCAGGGTCAGTACTGTGACATCTGCAGACACGGCGACAGCGACAGAGCCCATCCCATCACCAATGCCATAGACGGGACAGAGCGATGGTGGCAGAGCCCGCCTCTTTCCCGCAGCACAGAGTACAACGAGGTCAACGTCACGCTGGATCTCGGACAGGTGAGGCTCTGAAAATACTCACACCCAGCGTGATTGTGCAGGTGATGATACAAGCACCAAATCTTGCACAGTTATTCTGATGGGTCCACTTGCCAATTCTGCCAATTTGCCATTTGAATATCCAAGATGGCAGCCATGTTGGACTTCCAAGAGGCCAATTGGTGCTTATATCATCATTTGCAAAACTTTACTGTTACCTGCTTCACTATTATGATTGATACTATAGTCTTTGTACTCTACCTCAGCTGTGATTCTCAACTTTTACTCTTAAACTGCTGTATGAAATGCAGTTTTTGAACATTTGATGTAATGTTGGATTTAGGGCTTGGCAATATATTGATTAAATCGATTAATTTGAATTATTTTCTGCAGAAGATTTAAAAAATTAAAAATCAAGATTTTTTTTCTTGCCTTAGTCCAATTGTAAGTAGTTGCAATTTTTGAAAAAAATTACAATTTTCATGATGGTCGGCCTTGTAGGGTTTGCACAAGCACTTTTATAGGCTTGTATTTGTTATTTAAGTAGATTAAATATTGATCAGAGAGTTTCATGCTAATACTGTAAAAATACCTCAGCCTTTTAGTGTTTATGTAGACAAACCTGCCTATGTTTATACTACATAATCAACCTTTTAAGAGGGAAAATCTTTTTACTTTAGGGAGATATTCTGACAACATAAATGCAAAACTTGATTTATGTCATTTTTGTGTCACTGGGAGGTTTTTTTGTTTGTTTTTTGAGAGGGAAGAAATAGATTAAAATCATAAATTGTGGAAAAAAATCAGGGATTTTATTTTTAAGGCCATGTTGTCCAGCCCTAGTTGGAATATTACAGGGAGTGGACCTGGTCATCTTGTGATTAGTCAGTTGGCAGATTGGACCCTTTTTTCTCTAAATATGCACTTTCTCATGGGCAGATTGTCACTTTGCAGCTTCTGCCCTCCCTCTCTGATGCGCATGTCGAAGGCTAAATGCTGTGAAGTATGAGGCACTTTGACTGGATTAGGGCGGTGCAGTGAGAAAGTTGCTGGTTCGAACCCTGTGTCTGGAGTTTGCATGTCTGTCTCTGGTCAAGGGTGCACCCCACCTCTCGTCCAACGCTACCTGGGCTAGGCTTCAGCCTCCCGCAACCCCGCAAGGGACAAGCAGTATCAATGATGGATGGATGATTGGATATTTCTGTAGTGTTTCGTTGGATGACCTGCTGCTTCTACTTCTCCTACCATCCCTGTTTGAATTCCACCTCCGTGTTGAAGAAGTCTGTTTTATTAAACCACAAAGCAGACTGGACTGCAGCCAGAACCACTTGGTGGAAAGTCATCTTGGTGGTAAACCCTTGTCCTTCATGCTGCTTCCTCGCAGTCAGACAGAAAGTCCCTCTGAGTTGATTTAGAGATGTTGTTCTTGGCAGGAAGCTCCGTTTGGTCATTCTGTTGTGTTAGTGAATCCATAAGAAGGACACACACTCGTATATGGATGTGTAGCATTTCGGTAAAGCTTCACAAACTCGGCCGTGCCCTCTGCGTTGACCTCTTACTGTTTTTGAACGTCGCTCTTGAACAACCTCTTCACGTCTCTGAATGCGACTCTTTTGTGCCCGGCTCTCCTGCTCGAGTGCCCTCCTCATTCATCAGTGACAGGACGCTCACAGTGTGTGTTTGTGTGTTTGTGTGTGTGTTCATGAAAAGTCTGCCCCAGCATTCAGTTTCCATCCCCTCCTCTGTCTCCTCGCTCTTCACTTTCTTCCTCTCTCTGTCAGGGTTGAAGTTCTCAATAGAAGAGCAAAGAGCTGTGACTGTCACTGTGTGTGTCTGTGTGTGTGTCTGTGTGATTACAAGTGTGTGTTCAGCTTGTAAAATCCTTTATTAGCGTGTTTACCTTGAAGCAGCGATAAAAGAACGAGTAAAAAGGACAAAATGGATGCTATTATTCAGAACCTGCAGGGTTTGTTCCCACAGCTTTTAGACACTGACTGGACGATAACTACCTGAAGCTAAACATCTTTTATTCTCTGTTAGAAGAATTTAATTTTTCATAATAAAAGTCCTGAACTGACTAAAGCCGACTTCAATACAGACAATCTTAGGCCCAGTTCAAGGCCTGTCACTACTGATAATTTGCTAAAATATTCCCTAAGATATGATTATCTCCGCCAAGGAGGTTATGTTTTTGTTGGCATATGTTTGTTTTAGGGCTGAACGATTTCAGGAAAAGATCTAATGGCGATTTTTCTGCCAGATGTTGCGATTTCAAGTCGATTAACGATTTTCTTCAAATCAAGCTTAAGTGCAATATGCACTGTGTTTACAGTATAGACAGCAGTAAGGAAATCAATGTTAAATGGAAATTGCCTGCAAATTAGTAAAATAGTATGCATAAAATAGTTGACACAACAGCTCCTGGGTCTGTCAGGAGCGCTGCAAAATTGAAAAATATCACAATATCATTACTATATTTACAGAAGACTGGGAAAGTCCGCAATATAAGTCAAATTAAGTTACTATTTCCTGAATCTAAAATGTTACTAATCTGTTGAAAACACTTTATTTCCTGTTACAATGAGTCGGATACTTTCAAAATAAAAGCATTTGCCTTTTTTTTATCTTTTTGAATTTTTGGGGGAAGTCCCTTGTTTATCAATAATGGAGCTTCACAAATTGTCCTGGAGTTCACCTACAATTTACATATCTGTCCTGTTTTTAGATGAGTCTTTTGAGCACCTGGGAATTAAACAAGCGAGACAGCAGTTAAAACTCACACCTCAGCTGATTTTTTAGCAGTTTAGATTGAGAAATAAAGGATCGAGCTATTCAGTGTCGATAGATTTCACTCACAGAGGAGGAAACACGATTCAAGCAAACACTGCAGAGCATGGGGTGGATGCTGTGCTGCCTGATGTGTTTGCTTATTTTCAGCCTGGTATGGTTGTTGTATTTTTAATAAAGACTTCCTTCATCCATACCAGCACATTGTGACAGCCCTTAACCGTACATATGTCTGTGGTTTCGGTTATTCAAAATCTGAAAATTCCCTGGTTTGTAGTTTGTGTGAACCTGTTCTGCACAATTAACTTCTGCACACGGAATATTAAAAATGATTAAATTAAGGGTTTAAAACAGGTATATTTGCCCAACCCACTGTCCAGAAATACGAAATACTACCTCATTATTTATTCATCCCATGCAAAATAATCATTCTGTGAATAATAATGATATGGGATATACATTCATCTGTGAGTATTAATCACTATTTTGCACTATAAGTATTCTGTAAATGTTCAACCATCCTGTGCAATACATTTCTATACATTTTTTTAATATTCTCGATATTTATACTTTTTTATCTTATATTTGTATATAGAGTCAATTGCAGTGTCCTGTTGGATTTTATCTTGTCTATAGTTTGTACTTATACTTTACTATAATTATTTATAATTTATTTATAACTATCTACATGCAGTGAAAAAGGAGAAGCTCTCCAGTCTCGTTGTACATTCAGTATAATGACAATAAAAGGCTTTTTATCTATTCTAAAACCCAGTTTTACACCATAATGACAAAGAAAAGCTTTAAATCCTCACATTGTTTCTTTGGTAAATCACAGTTTGATTTAAAAGCAGCAGGTGATTGTTGGCATTCCCAAAACCTTCATTTTAAAGGTGCATTTCCATTTCTGCCTCTACCTGCACATGCATCAGTGTGTATAACCTAAAGCTGCAGGGACTTGTTTTGGCATCACTGCTAAAGGGGGGGAGGGGGGTCTCTGGTTACCAGGTTGCAGTTTTGTCCTGAAAGAATGTAGGTGGGCTGAGTGGGCTGAGGTTTACGAGTGCGTGCATGTGTGTGTGTGCGTCAGTCAGCGACAGATCGTGGTAAAGACCCCACCACACACACCTAACCCCCCCCCCACCTCTGCGTGAATGAAAGCGAGCGAGAGGAGGGAGAGATCGGAATGTAAGTTAACCTGTCTCAACCCGCTGAGGGGAAGGCTTGTTAAATTACCCCAAACTCCCCCCTCCCCTCTGCAGCTATACCCAAAAAGCACTTTTATCTCTGTGGACTCAAATCTCAGTCCTCGCTTTGCCTCTGTTTGCTAAACTTTGCTGTATTGTCGCAGATTAATGAGACGATTGCTGAATTTCCACAGAAGTATCTGCAACCGTGAGCTCACTCTGGCTCCGTCTGCAGCTCTTTAAGTTTCTCTGTGACTTTGTGCTCAAAATCCAGATGTGCTTGAACAGATGGATGATGGGTAGCTGTAGGTTAGCCCTCGATTTGATGGATTTATTGGTTCAAGTAAATATTTCCTCTCGTTAAATGACATTCCAGTTCATTCCAGTGTGTCCCACATTGATTAAGGCAGGTGGTCAAATTAAAGTAGTTTCTAAGCAAATTCTAAATAAAACTGGAGATTAAAGCATAATTGAATTGAGAAAATAATGTAGAATAGATTAGATCAGATTGCCCTTTATTGTCATTATACAAAATGAAAAACAAGATTGGAGAGCTTCTCCTTTACCAGTGCAAACATATAGTTAAGTAAAAAACATAAGTAAAGTATAAAATGGTTATAAGAAAATATAAGTACAAAATGTATACAAGATAAAATCCTACAGGACAGTGCAATTGAACATCTCTATATACAAATACAAGATAAGAGAAAAGAATAAATATTGTATATTATATATAATATTCAATTCAATTCAATTAAAAAAACTTTATTTGTCCCCGGCGAGCAATTAAAGGCACACAGAGCAGCCACTGAATGAAATTACCCACAAATCAACTTAAGGAAAAATGCAAAGTAAACAAGCAAAATATAGAAATATATTACACAGGATAGTTGAATATTTACAGAATACTTATAGTGCACATGGTGATTGTGTCTATTTAAATGCTGTCAATAGAGGGATGCCTTCAGTACACCACAGTTCCTTCATATTGGATCTTAAATTATGAATGTTGTTGTTAAAAAATGGCCAAATTGTTTTTAGCCAAAGCGGCTGGAATGGTCTTATTTAACAAAGAGAGGGACTCCCAGCAATAGATGTCAGTCGATTGTTTTGGGAGAAGAATAAAACTCCAGTTAACTCTCCACATCAGTAATGTTTAAACAAACCTTTTAGTTTTCATATACTGACTACCCCTGACCCACCTCTACTCCCACTCTGTCTGAGATGCTCTGTCACAGCTCCTTCCATGTTAAGGCCCCCTTCCCCAAACGGTTTACTGGTCTGCTTCGAGGTAATTGGTCAGTGCCACCCTGTCCCCCATCATCTTGTCAAGGGCTCTGCAGCCATTCCACAATCTCAGCTCAGGCAGCTACTGGCACTGTACATATGGGGAGAGGGAAAAATCCTGACACAAATCTCACATCTTTGCTGATCTGATACACCAGATGGACCATTCAAAATATCTCACTAGTCCATCTGTGAAAGAGCCCATAGGAAGTGTTTGGAAGGGGGAAAACCTTTCTGAAGCATATCTGACAGGTGATTGGACGATCGTTCTGTCAATCACATTCCTTACAGGTCAGTCAGATAATGTAGTTGGTGGATACTACTGGACAGAATGTGAGCCACTAAGTAAAACAAGCTCTCTGCAAAACATGTCAGAAGTGGAGCAAATATATCATTACTTCAGGGAAGTTTGGAGTGTTTTTTTTTTTATTATTAATAAAGAAATATGGTTCAGGTCTGATAAATCTGCTGCTGAAGCTGTTAGCATCTACGCTAATCTCTGTAGGAGAGATTGCTCGTAGCTCCACCTCTTCCTGCTGGACTCTGATTGGACCGTCCCCGCTTTGGGCCGAGCACGGTCTTTGTATGTTGGAGCTCGGTAAGATGGATCTGTCTGATTGAAGACATTAAATCAGGCTGATCCAGCTGAACTGATATTGCAGTGCTTTTGCAAAAAGACCTATTAAACGGCTAAAGATAAGCTTCCCAAAAACCAGCTGATGAAAACTCACCTCCTGTCCCCCTGCTTCTCTGACAGATACCCCAAAATAGACCACTTCTGCCTCCTTGACCCTCCTGGCCTAACAGCTATCTCCTGCCTCTTCACCATTATCTCTGTCCACTGAAGGTTTCTCTTTCTGAAGGATGTCCTCTGCAGTTTTATTTCTGCACTCTTTATCACTCCTACTCTGAGTAATCTCAAGTGTCCTGTGCTTTGTCTCCTTGCAAATAGGATAAACAAATTCACACTGAAGAAACTCAGATCTAAGTGAGAGTATTTGTCCAATTCGAGACAAAAAAAAGTCTCACTAGATTTATTCTAATCTACACCTTCCTTACATGCCTGGATTAAGATCTTATTTGAAGATATAAAGACTAAAAATAAGGCCTGACTTGCTTGTAATAAAAAGTAAAATAATCTGCCAATAAGACAGGACAAATTTGACTTGAGCAGATATTAAACCTTAATTTAAGAGCCTCACTGAGTCAAACTTTCCTTCTTTCATTGGCAGATATTTTTTCTTCATTACAAGCAATTCAATGCTTTAATTTTGCCTTTTATTCCTTAAAGTAAGGTATTAATCTGAACTGGTTAAGTGAATGTGGATTAGAGAAAGTGTTTTGGATATTTTTGACTTGAAAATAGACAAACACACTTGCTCAGAACTGAGTTTTTGCAGTGCAATGGAAAAAAATGTCACTTTGAAACCAATAAAATCAAATATAGTTTTTCTAATTGCAGAAAGCTTACTGATGAATACATTACAGCTCAGGCCTGGTGAATTCCTCGAGGATATGTTCAAACAATCCCCTCTCATTATTTATTTAAGATATCTTACAAACTATATCTTCTCTTTTTGGCCTCTTTTCCATTTGTGTTTGATTTGCTCGATGGCAGAGGCAGATAACTCCCAGGAGGACTGACAGCTACCTGAGGAACTGCAGGGAAAACATAAATCATCCAATGAGGTCACTCCACATTCAAAGCCTTCACCGCCGTCTTATCACAAAGACGCCGTGAGCTCAGCACACTGTAACGCTGCTGTGTATGGATGTGCAGCTTCATTCCTCAGGTGTGTGATCGTGGAGGATTCTGTCATGGCAGGTAAAGAGGAGGAGGAGCAGGGGGCTGGAAAAACAAAGAGGCTAATAATAGGTGACATAAAGGGGAGATAAAGCTAGTATGAAGGTAAGGTGAAGTAAAATTCTCAGGGTGAAGGGGTGGAGGTGGAGGAGAGGAAGAGGGATGAGGGCATGGAAAGAGAAGGAGGAGATGACGGAGAGAACAGAGGATGTTTGTTTCTTCAGACTGTTTTTAGAGGCTTTGGTTTGGAGTGTGTTTTTTATGTGTGCATCTAAAGGTGGAGTCTCAGCTGATTTTGATAGTTTATGCACATTATTTTAGCTGACTGCAGAAGTTGTACTCATAAGCTCCATTCCTCTGAGGCAAAATACAAGAGTGCAGAGAAACATCTTATAGACCTGTAACTTTTATGATTAAAACATCAGATCAGTTGCCTGTGGATATAATTCAAAGGGAAGATGTCTATCTTTTCAAAGTTTTGATGATGGCATGCAAAAAAGCCATTACAGGAACTGGGGGAAATGTGACCCTCCTCTACCACGACAGTGGTTGGACATAGTTGAGGAAATAAGCTCCATGGAAAAAAAATTGACTCACTATCTAAGACTGAAGGCAGGACTTTATGATCAACGCTGGGGAAACATGGAATGAATACAAAAGACATTGCCTATCATGACCCCATCTAGCACAATTGTCATTGTCTATTCCTGATCAATAACAACCCCACCATTTTATTTTATTTATTTCATTTTTTCTTACTTTTTCAATACTACTCTGAGTTTGTATGTAGCTGTTCTGTTAAAATGGTAAATGAAAACTGAGAAATAAAAAGTTAAAAAAAAACAAAAAAAACATCAGATCAGGGAGGCTGACTTTTTGGGACGGATGCAGCAGCAGGGTGTCCTTCCTGTCTGAGGAGAGGCAGCATCAACATTGGAATTATATGTTTAAGAATTAATGAATGGAAGTAACTGCTTGTATTTTCATATTTTTGCGGTATAAAGGCTCTGGTTTCACTTTTAATCTTCAAATTATTCAGCAGGAGTCTGGGAAAGGCTGCATTAAATACAGAATAAATAGCAGAAAATAACATCCTATCTACATATGAAGTAACAATCATCCATTTCATAATTAAAGTCCCCAAAATCTCTCATAACAGACCTTTAAAATATCTACTTTTCAGGGTGTTTTGTGCTCAAACTATGTGGAAGCTTTGCTCTTTTTTAACTCTTACATGGCCTTTAGTTTTTCCTGGAGCATTGGCAGCGTTCTCTGACAAAGAAAGACTCACTCACGTGGAGGATTTAGGTAGCTCCATTGTTTGCTCTGCGTAAGAGTGAGGGCTGTGCCAACTGCTCTCGAATGAACGCTTCCTGCTATTGATATGTTCGAGCGTCAGAGCTACCTTCACTGTGCCAGAGAGCTGAGGACGAGGATTAGGTTTGAAGGGAACCCTGAGCAAAAAGTACTTTATTCAAGTGAGCTCAACTAAAACTGAGGCAGTATACTTGAAGTTTACTTTTTATATACTATATTTTATATACTTCAGAATAGTATAGTGAAGTATACTTGGCTTATACTGAAAAGTATAAAGAAAAGTCTTAGACTGAGTACATTAATACTAAGACTTATACTTAAATAGTAAAACTTATACTTCTACATTAGTGTACTTTTTACTTCTTTCTGTCACAAAGTACTAATACTTTGTATATATTGATCCAGCTACAGAATGAGGTCAAGTCACTGTGCTTACATTTAATTTAGCAGAATAAAAATGTTTTTCACTGCACACATTTGCTTTGAGGTATTACCCCTGTTATAAACTCACATATTCAATTACATTATCTTTATGTACGTTAAAAACATAAACAGAGAAACATTTGACTTGACTTAATTGATAAAGTTTTTGTCCCTTTCATAAGGGTTGAGGATATACTTCAGGTATAATTGAGTGAACCAAAATGTGGACTAGAAGTATATACCAAGTACACTAGTAGTTTATAGGTAAGTGTACTTGTTGTATACCTGAAAGTGTACTTTTGTAAACTTAACATGACCTTATAAAGTAAACTTGAAGTACTTCCAAACATAAAAATGTTCCAATTCAGTCAGAAGAAGTGTTAGATTAGTATACTTTCTAATGCACTACAGGTACATGGTCTGTAGTATACTTGCTGTACTTATACTCAAGTATACTTAATAAAATGAACTTTAAGTATACTACTTTTTGCTAAGGGAAATCAGGAGGTTTTTCGTGCTTTCTCGGTGCTCAAAAAGACTTTAAATGCTCTGAATTATAAAATCACAGGTTGTAACAATGCTCCGTTATTTCAGGCTGATTTTAGATGAGCTGGGTGTGTGTGTGTGTGTGTTGATGTGTGTGTGTGTTTGTGTGTTAGCAGCACCGGTGTGTGTGTGTGTGTTTGTCTGATTATAATCAGCGTCTTCTCTGCCAGCTCTGCTCTTTAGGACGAGCCTGAGAACCCCGCTCTGTTTTGTCTGTGTTTTGGCTCTGCTCAGACGTTTCCACTGTTGTTGTTGTTTGTTCTGCACGCTCCTCAGGTGTGACGCCTCGCTGTGTGCTGCGTGCGTGCATGAGTGTGTGAGTGTGTGAGTGGGTGGCCTGTTGTACGACATTTAGTGAAGCAGACAGCGCTTTGAAATCGAGTGTGAGACTTTCTGAGATATCATCTCCTCTCCCTCGTGTGCTTCCCTCACACCCTCCTCGTCCCTCCTCTCTCAGCTCGGACACAAAGACTCTACTGTACGGAGATAAAGTGACACATTAATGATGGAAATTAAGGAAAGAAAGATCAAAATAGAAACCATGAACTTCAGAATATCCCTCTTACATGTGTTCACGCTTCATGTGTTCCTCCTTATTCATGACTCTTTTTTTTTTTATTGACTTTTATTCGAAATACGAAGAAAAAAAATTATATTATTGTTGTATTACTTCAACCACATAATGCAACAAGGAATGAAGCTGATCAAAAAGCTGTGGCCGTGTTTATTTTAAACGTCATAAAGCTTAAGAACAAGCAAACTTTCAAACATCTTAGAGAAGTAAATAGATAAAGTTTCATAACAATAATCGAACCAGACTTTCAGTTATTCCTTTATTCTTCTTCTTCATACCTGATATATTTGCAGTACTTCAGTTTCAATCATGTTTTAAATGAGGAAAGTGAAATACACCTTTTGAATTAATTTTCACAACTATTACAGAAGTGAACACCTCTAACAGAAACACATCTCTGCTTTATATTTGTTCTTATCTTAGTGTTTTTTTAATCTGTACCCGTCAAGTCATTTTTACTCTCTCTGATTTCAAAAAGCTTCTGAGTACTGCAGCAAAGTAAAATATTTTGTGCTTTATACTTTATCTGTGCTATTTTAAATCCAACAAGTCATAAAACTGAAGGGTATTTAATTTAATAAACAAAGTATTAGTTGGTTCTATGAAGGTTGATCGATTAATAGTCCTTTTCTGCTTAGTGTAGGGATGGAAATCAAAAACCAATAAAATTTCCCCTAAGTAATCATATCACTTGTTTTTCTGCTTATCAATTACTTCTACTTTGTTCTTGATGCTCTAAAATCTCAGACATTGCTCCCTTGAGAGGCAGTCAGCATAAATGACAACAAAAACCTCAAAAATAGTGACATACAGCGAGCAGAAGTGGTCAAAACTGTGTCTTAATTTTCATAAAGAAGTTGCTTACTGGACCACTGAGTTAATGGACACACCAGCAGCTCGGAGAGGCATTTATGCAGCGCGGCATTGAATATCAGGGGTGTCATGTGTTTGACGTTGTTGCCACTAAAAATAAAAAATCAGCGGAAATCAAGAAGGGAATAGTTGAGAAACTGGATTGATGAACAGGTTTGTTAACAGCACTGGCAACATCCATCAATCGTCTCTACCACTTATCCCTTTCAGGGTCGCGGGGGCTATCCCAGCTGACATTTGGAGACAGGGAGAGTACAACTTGAACCTGTTGCCAGTCAATCACAGGGCCACATAGAGAGACAGACAACCGTTCATGCTCACACTCATACCTAAGAGCAATTTAGAGTCTCCAATCAACCTAATGAGAATGTTTTTGGTCTCTGAAAGGAAGCTGGAGTACTGGGTAGAACATGCAATCTCCACACAGAAAGGAGCCGACCGATATGGGAATCGAACTTTCTTGCTGTGAGGCACGAGCACCACTGTGACAATAACAGTCATGATAATGATCAGAAGCCTGTGGTGCACGTGCCTCACAGCAAGAAGGTCACCGGGTCAATACCCAGGCTGGGCAGGGCCTTCTGTGCATGCGTGGGTTCTCTCCAGGCAACAGCTTCCTCCTGCAGACCAAAAACATGCCCATTAAGTTGATTGGTGACCCTAAATTGCCCTTGGGTATGACTGTGGGCCTAAATGGTTGTGCATCTCTCTATGTAGCCCTGTGATTGGCTGGCGACCGGTTCAGGGTGTAACCCGCCTCTCGCCCAATGCCAGCTGGGACAGGCACCAGCCCCCCCGCGACCATGAAAGGATGATAATGGATGGATGTGCTAATCTCTATTTGACCTAAAAAATGTCGAAGGTAAAATAAAGAGTCTTCAGTTGATAATGTTGGTTCACAGTTGGATCGCTACCAAACTATAAATATGGAAATCCTCAGGAAAAAGGACAACATGAATTTTTCCCACATTACATAACAGCTTAAGTGTCATTTCTGAGCCATCTGCAGAGCATTTGTGCCATTTTGGGAGTGATTCTGTCATTTTTGAAGCATAAATGCACGTTATTGTCCCTCTTTTTCCATCTGATTCATGTGTTACCGTCCCAGTTAAGTCCTGAAAAAGTGATTTATTTCTATGAGCAATTTTCCTCTTTGTTTTATCCACTGTTTCCCTCTCTGACTCGGCTGACCGCACGTTTTAGTCACATCATTAAATAGCGACTCTCTTTATGTTCCTCCATTTAGCTCCTCTTGTCCGCTTTGGCCCCTCGGCCGTGGTGAGAGGTCAACAGTTTCATTCATTCATCCCTCCTCCTCCTCACTGACTCTTATATCTGTCACAAAACCTCTTCATCCACATTTAATCGTCCTGTTTTTCCGTCCATCCTTCACACTCAGGGTTAAACGTTGCCTCTGAAACTGTGTGCGCTCACAAGCGCTGACACCCAGAGCACATTTTTCTGTCTTTCATTATGTGTAGTGGGCAGGAAAATGAGCAAAGAGAGGGAGAGAGAGAATCTGACCTTAATAGGAATGATTCAGCTCAGAGTGAAGAGGGAGAGAAAAGAGATGATTTCACCGAATAAAGGAGGGATGATGGATGGATGGATGGATGGATGGAGGCGTGGAGGTAAAGGAAGGAGCGCTGAAATAGTGGGCTGATATTTATCAGGTCAATTTTCAGGCACATGCTTCCGTTTGTTGTTGTTAAAGCTGAAATCAGAGTGTTGATGTTGCAGTTTCAGCCTCAGTTTGGTGTATTTGCAGAGTCAGAAAGTTGTTATGTCTGCCAAAAATAGTCCAAGAAACAGGAATTTCATAGGTCGTGAATTGAAACATCCATAAAAATGGCCTGTTTCATCATCATTTGGAGCTAATTAAATACACAAGAAATGTATTTTCTCCACAACTTCTAGGTATAATTCGCACCTAAGAGTACACACTTTCATTAAAATTCTTTAACATCAGTTTGACATTACCACAAAATGCTCCCCTAAATGTGGGCCATTGATTGCAAACAAGATTTTTTAAGTTGCACATAAAAAAAGTATTTTTCTGAATTTAAGTTCAGGATGCAAAAACTGAGTACACCCCAATCAAAGAGGTGGGAGCAGAGCTAAATTTTAGTTATGATATTACCCTTATTTTCATCTTTTGGTAAAAAAAAAATGTTATGTTAAACTGAGCTTTGTCAAAACTTTGGAAATTGTTCTTTTGTTCATTTAGATATTGATTAATACGTTACTTTTATTAGGGGGTGTACTCATTTATGCTGGGCACTGTAAATCATCTGCATCTTTATATATGTCACTGACATACAAATAAGAGCTGCACAATATTCAAGAAAAAGTTTGTTTACCTCTTTGACATGATTTAAGTGAGTTAAGGTTATTAAAGAATATGGAGGACAAAGGATTGTCAGCTGGCTGTCCTGAGGTTTGTTTTGTTCTGCAGGGAAAAAAGCAGGCGTGTTGTTGCTGTAACTCAGTTATACTCCACTTTTTATTTCACATAAAAGAGTAATAAGAATTATTAGTAGAAGGCAATATAGAGATCCTTCGAACCCACTATTTGTGAAATTGCTGAAATTCAGTGAGTTAGTAGATCTCTGTATGCTGCAGATTATGTATAAAGCTCATAAGACAGTTTTACCAATCAACATCCAGAACTGATTTGGAAAAAAGAGGAAGTTTTTATAATTTAAAGGATTTGTAATATTAAAAAAAAACAAGATTAAAAACTAAACTGAAGGAGCGCTGTGTTACAGTGAGAGTAATTGGTTTATGGAAAAATCTAAAAGAAACTAAAGAAGCTCAATCAAATTTTGTCTTTAAAAAAAGTATCAACGCCAGTATGTTGAGTAAGTGCAGGAAAACATGTTAATCTGAGTCTTGCTGTGTTTGTTTTGTGGCAAAATGTGAATTAACATGTGGTCTTTTTTTGTTTGGTTTGTTGGGTGTTTTTGGAAATAAGAAATAATGAAATACCTTGTGAGAGAGGGGCAGACTGTAAGATTTTTGCTTCTTTCTGCTCCTTTTCATTCACGTTTGAGATTGTTTTGTTTTTATTGAATGTTTTATTTAATGACAGAATGAAATAAAGTCCTAAACTAAACTGAACACTTAAGTTGGGGCACATTTCTGTTTATGAATGCTGCCCTGTTTGTAAGCTGTAAAAGTACACAACATTTAATTGGTGACACTTTCCGATCAGCTCGCTTATATCTGGATACTCCTTGAGTGTCTTGAAAGGCACTTTTCAAAATGTATTATTATTGCCTAGTTTAGTGCATTTCAAACATAAAGGAAATAAAAAAGTACAAGTAAACCAAGAACAAAATAATATTAAAATAAAAATAAATAACAAAATCATAATTTAATAATACACTACATACTTCACTGTGATGAAATTAGACTCAGCAGCGTTAGCTCTGGCACCCTAGAAGGCAAAAATATGGAAATAATTGACAGAATATCTCGAATGACAAGAGAATGACCACCAAATCAACACAGACCATAATAAGGTCGATTTGGCAGCCAAATGAGAAAACTTGAAGGAGTATGAAGAGGAGGAGGAGGAGGAGGAGGAGGGAAGAGGAAGTGGAGAAGGAGTCCAGCTGTGAAGGACGGCAAAAGAGAGCATTCATCCAGTATCTGTGATTGAAATGTCAAATGTTCTGTGTCATTATAAAAGCAGAGGAAGTGATTTAAAGTGGGCGCCTCATGCGCCGATGCCGCCTCTCAGTGGTTTGGTTTTGGAGTGTTTATACTGGTGTGTGCTCGTGGTAATGTTCCAGCTTTTTGATAGGTTACATCCCAGCGTATCACTCTGTAAAAAACACTCTGATTCTGGTCCTGGTTTGCTTCTGCTGTTTTTCTTTGTGTTGTTTCCTCATCACACGTGGTCTCTGTTTTAACCTGTTGATCCGTCACAGGTCATGGAGGGTTCCCTCACGTCCTGGAAAACCTGGAAAACCTGGAAAATGATTGACCAGTTATTTCACTTGCTTCTACCTTGTTCGTGAACAAAAACCAAACATAGGAAATCAAGTAAAAATGTAGACAAAAATTGGGATTGTGTTAATATGCACAGCTAGGTATCTTGATGCAGTTGATGTAATTAAATTTAATTCTGTGTTTATGTTATATGTGCAGAGGTAATTGAAGTGGCCTCTTCACCAGGTCTGATTCAAGAATTATAGGAAAGGACTTATATAAAAAAATAAAACAAAGAATAATGTCACGGAAAATGTAAGGACTGTCAAGTGTATGTATGAAAGCATCTCCTGAATGTTGATGTTAATGTTAACGTTAAATAAAAATTAAGTTCCCAAAAAAAATGTAGATAAAATAATTCAACTTAAGGAATAAAATATAAAAAAACTCAAAACAATGGTGACATAAAGAAATAATAAAAATGGCAAAATAAAATTTTGCCTACTTAAACAGTAAATTAACAAAATATATTTATAAAATAAAGATAAAAAATAAGTATAAACCATAAATTTATAATAGTAAGACGCTACATAAAAGCCAGATTAACCTGTGAATTGCCCACACCAATACTGTGACTTCAGTTGGTTATGTGACACTGGAATCTGTGGGTGTGATTGTGCTTTTCTATGACGAATCTGTCATAATTTCTAAGAATGTCAGAGAATGTCTGATATTTCATAGATTTGTTGCAGCCATAGACTGCACATGTAAATCAGACGTCTGGGGTGGAAGAGGCATAAACATAGTAATCTGAGTAAAAATACAAAATGTAAGATACAACTGTAGAAAAGGACAAGAGTGTGTTTGGAGGGGGACGTCCTGGAAAAGTCCTGGAAAATGGTTTTTAGAAAAGAGTGGGAACCTGTCATGGTCAGGGTCATCACCTTTGACCTCACACAGCTTTGAACTCCAGCACACACACACTTACACACACTCTTTCCCTCTTAATTGTAGCTCCTACACTCCATCTCTCTCGTCCGTTGGTTGCCCGCTCACCTTGTCAACACAGAACTTATCTGCTCGAACCTTTATCACCTCCTCTCCCCGTAAACCTCCTCTCTTCTTCCCTTTCTTCTTCCTCTCATCCGTTTCACAGGCCACAAACATCGCTATATGGTCGTATGTCTTGGATATGAATGCTGTAACTTACAAATGCCTTCTCAGCTGCATTTGCTTCAGGTTCGATGTCTTTGCAGACCGCGTTTCCGGGTGGTGTCTCGATAAAGAATTTCGGAGATTCGTTGTGTTTCCACAATATGTCACCTGCACACTGCATATCTTGCATATAGTTTTGCTCTTGTCCAGGTCATTGCTGCCTTCGTGTTTTTTAAATCCAAAATGCATTTATGAATCAACATTGGGCCATTCAATGGAAAAATGATTCAAATTGATTAATCATCTTTTGAACCCAGTTCTAGTATATATACTCCTGCAAAAAATATTTTGGAACATTATTTACAAGCCACAAAACAGGTGATACCACGCTTTATGGCGAAGGCAAGGTCCAGAGCAGCGTTCATACTGCTCAATCTTTTCATTGTTGAGTAAGTTTCTTCAGTTTAATGTGAAGTAGCTGTCACTATCATCCCACTTTACTGCCCATTTACATGAATGACTGTATGTTAGACATCACTGCTGTGTAGAAAGAGTGTGTGATAAAAGTTACACCCCCAGCTACATAAATACAGCATCATTTTAATGGACCCATGCAGCAGCTGTAATCAAAATGCTGCCATCTGACCGTGAAACATGATCTGAAAAGACCTCCATAATCAGTACCACAGTTTTAAAACCTCACGTTCAGACATGCTTCCCGGTCGACCCCTCTCATCCATTCAGCCCTGCCTCATTGTCCGGCTGTGTTTGCTCGCCCTTTTGGTGCCGCGGCGGTCCTGGACCCTCCAATGACCATACTCTCACAGGACTTCTCAATGGGCCCTTTATCACACCATTGTGTCAGTGAGAGTGTTTGGTCCATTCAGAGGGAGCGAGGAGAACAAACACGGAGGAAACAGTCGTCGTGTAGTTACTCAGATCCTTCAGAGGGGGAGCAGGGACTGGAAGTTTGATGAAGAATTAATTAGAAAGGAGATTAGAGGAGATAATCAGACACTTGAGGGGGAGCAAACAGGCGATGCCTCCTTTATATTTGTAAAGTTTCTTCATTTTGATGTTACAGAAACACATTCAGGCTTGAAAATTTCCTCTTTAATAACTTTTATGTCCTTTTTTAGGTCACATTAATAAAAACAACCAACAGTCAGATGTCCATGTTTCGATTCTTGATGGATGTTCAGCTCTTTCAGGGTCTTCAAGGGTTGTATTTATGTTTTAAAAAGGCTTCATAGGACCATTTAAGGCTAAGGTTTATCACTCAAATGCAACGTTTACACAGTTTTGCTCTGTTTTTTTCGAGAGTCAAGTTGAATAAACCTTCATGTAATGTTTTTGGTAGTTATTCCGGCTAAAAATACCCTAATAGCCTTGTTTTTTCCTTTTTATATATTTAAATTACATTTTTATTTAGCATTTAAGATAAGATAAGATAGAACCTTTATTATCCCTGAGGAGGACTCCCTCGGACTTAATGACTTGAGTTTGACTAGGAATCAGACAAATTAAATCAATATTATTGTAGTTTTGTAATGAAAAAGCTTTTTTTTTGCTTATGATTACAATAAAGAGGTGCAAAAATAAGACTTTAGACACGATATGCACAAAAAGTATGTATACAATACACTAACGTCAGCTTCTGCAATTAAATATTGATTGTTTCACTGTCAATTTATGATTATTTATAAGTTTTCTCTTCATATTTAGCTTTCTTGTTAAATATTACTACAGCCTGATTATTCCTAATGGTGTTAAATTTCCTCTCCCAGACATTTAACCAGAGTCCTGACCAAAAAATGACTTCAGTGATCTAGAAATGCCAAAAAGATCCCAGATGTGGAGTACAGAAAGCCAGAATTCGCTGATATTTGATGATAATGTTGTACGTTTAACTTATTTAATTAATTACTTAATTTAATCAGTAAGATTGAAGTTTTGTGATTAAAGAGCACATTTTGCTTATAATCAAAATAACAAAATTAGACTATACACAAATGACTTGCACAAAAAATGTGGATAAAATACACGAACGTCAGCTTCTGCAATTAAATATTGATTATTTCACTGTCAATTTATGGTTATTTATAAATTGTCTCTTCATATTTAGCTTTCTTGTTAAATATGGCTACAGCCTGATTATTCCTAATGGTGTTAATTTTTCCCAGACTTTTTGAAAAGAATCATGACTAAAAACACGACTTCAGTGATCGAGAAATGCCAGAAAGATCCCAGCTGTGGAGAACAGAAAGCCAGAATTCGCTGATATTTGATGAAAATGTTATCATTCTTTGATGCCGGCCTTAAAGACCATCGTTGGTAATGTTTTACAGCCGTCCAGCTGCAGTGTGGAGGATTGCGAGCAGACAAAACTCAGACAGAAAAACACTTTCAGTGCCAGGCTCGTCCTCGCTGAAGGACACCACCGACTCTGAGCTGTTTCTTCTTTCTGCTCTGCCAAACAGACTAAGAATAGACTGATGCTAATGTCGGCCCACGAACGCACAATAAGATCATTTAGAGTCAGAGAAGGAGAGTGAAGTCAGACGGGAGGATTTAACTCTGATACAGGGTTTAATTTTAAGAGCTTGTGCTTCTTTAAGGACAAATATGTCAAACTAAAGACATTTGCCTCATTCTTTTTTTCAGTATGTTTCTTGAAGTTTCAGGTTTCATTAAAAAAGACAATCGTATATTAGCCATAATAATAAAATGAAACAAGTAATAAACAAAAACAAAAAGACGAAAACCAAATTACAAAGGAAACAGGTTTCAGGTTCCACTTTGTAAAACTCATCTGTCTTTGCATGTAGATTAATCGTGAGATATTCCCGGGGTACCATCTCCAGCGTGACTCAATACCAACTATTAACAGAAGGGTTTATCTACCTCATTCTTAGCTGTATTTTGTTTTAGTGGTAATTTCAAAGTACGGCTGCGAACAGTTAAACTAAATCTGCAAAGCTCTCGTGTGTCAGTGCCGCTTGTTTGCATCCTTTTCTTAGTAGAGAGCTGGCTACACACTGAACAATTTTAACCCAGATTTTGGACCCAGTATTCTCCTTCCTACAACTGGGGCATGAGTCCTAGGGTTGTAAAATTTCCAGATGTTATGATGGATGTTACCTCGATTATAAATCCAAGCGGTGGGTCAGGGAGGTGCTGGGGTTGCCCTGCTGCTTCTCTCCATCGCTCCTCTCTTTACAACCTATGGTGGTAGCTCCTTTATAATATTATGAAGGCAGGGATGTTGCTTTCAGGACTTTACTTTTTCTGTCTTGGAGCTCACTAGGCCTCAACTTTGGTCTGTTTACATCCCTGCTTGTCACTAGTCAATGTCTCTGACATGAGAAAGAACAAAAATCAGACTTCATAGTCTCTCCCAGGAAGTTGTGAACGTCCCAGTGACGCAGTACATGAGACGAAATGATCAATTTTTAACTTATTAAACTTATTAAAGGGGTTCTGAACCGTATGACTGGCAGGTCAAGCTTCAATTGTGGATTTAAAGGAACGCTCCAACATTTTTTTGGTTTTGTGTCTTGCCTCACTCCCGAGTCCATGGCAAGCAGGTAGACGCCATTCTTTTGACTGTGCATGCAGTAACAAGGAGGAGACAGATAAAGCTTTCCCACCGCTGGTTAGCTTAGCTCAAACACTGGGAGTCAGTGGGTAGTGTTAGCCTGCCTCTGCCTACTGTCATCAACTCTAAATGATCCTGTGTGCTTGTTGTGACTCGTTTTTTTAACCCCTTTATGTTACGTTATCCTCTACTATCATCATATTCTCTTCTTCTACTCCTAAACAGAGGCATTGTTTTGTTGACCTACTTCTGTGGAGGTTTGCGCACAAGATGTGACGTTTGCAAACGAATCAGTTCTTTTGAACAGCTATTTTAAGTGAACCAATTCGCAGTTGTGAGTGAGCCTTTCATTTGCGTGCCATTATTAAATGCAAATTTAAGAAATGAACGGTTCATGCACAACTGTGAATCGGTTCTCATCGTTCCCTTAAAAGAGCTGCTCAAATGACTCAACTCGTCCGCGAATGGCACACGGCTCGTGAAAACCACCCCTGAAGTAGGTCAACAAAACAAAGCCTCTGTTTAGGAGTAGAAGAAGATAATGTAACATAAAGGGGAAAAAATGAGTCGCAACAAGCACACAGCACCATTTAGAGTAGTTGAAGAGTTCATCTGATGACTGTAGACAGAGGCAGGCTAACACTACCCATTGACTTCCAGCGTTTGAGCTAAGCTAACAAGCAGTGGGTGAGCTTTATCAGTCCCTTCCCTGTTACTGGATGCACAGTTGGACGTCTACCTGCTTGGCATGGACTCGAGATGAGGCAAAACGAGAACTAAAAAAATGTTGAAATGTTCCTTTAAGCATTAGTTTGACGTGTCAGTGTGACTCTTCACTGATTCTGCTTGGGCTGTAGCCACTACAGTCTCATGTTGCAGCATGTACTAGTGCTGATAATTAAAAAACTACTGCATGATCTGCTCTTAGGCTTTTCCAGTTTCTCACAGATTAAAGAATCTTTCCAGGGATTTTTTTTCATCAGCTTCCTCTGTAGTTTTTCTTCTGTTTCTCTGTCACATCCTCGCCCTCCGCCCTCCGCCCCTTCTCTAGGATTTACAGGAATGCATTTTGTATGACAGCTATCAGCCGTCCATCTCTTATCGCTCCCGTGTTTCACTCATCAACATTTTCTATGAATGACGGAGGAAAAACAGACGCACGATAAAATATGAGGAGAAGGGAGCTTAAGATTTCAGCCAGACAAAGGGAGGCTTAGCACCGTTAATGTGGCGGTAAATATTGGCTTAAAGTCGGCCAGTTCAGGGAGATTGTTTGAGTTTCTCCTCTTTTGGTCGCTGTTTGATTAAACAGAAAAGGAGAGATGGAGGGAGGAAAGGTCACCGAGTTTAAGTCTGTTTTTACTAATCCAACACAAGTGGAAGTTAATATCTGCTCACTTTGAGATAATTGGCTGTGTATGCATTAACTCCTGTCCAGATGCTGATGCCTGATTGGCTCATTTTTAAGAGATTTTTACTGTTTTTGCTAAGTCTGATGGGATCAAAACTATGACTTTAGCCTTGTAAGTGAATTTTTATGTATCCAAAACAGACAAAGATGCTCTTTCTGACATGTTTTGGTGACTTAAGATGGAACTGTTTTGTCTTTACTGACAGAATAAACTTCAGAAAATGAATGTGAAACAGACCTGACAGTGATATTTCCTGTTCTGTGTTGAAAATTTAGTCTAATTGAGCTTTCTTCAAAATCAGAATCAGATATACTTTATTAATCCCTAAGGGGAAATTTGGTTGTTTCAGTTGCTCTTAGATATAGTAACACAGTAGGAATATCAAATAAAGACAATAAAATAGAGAAGAGCATAAAAATTTCTCGTCTATCTGCTACCAAGCAATCACAAAATTGAGTTTCCTCTCTGATAATCTTCACAGCAACCTTCTCCTGAATCTATAACCCAACCCACATCTTCAGATATCTCCTTTTTGCCATTTTACTGATCTCACCGTCCTGATTAACTCGTGTTTGTGATGCACTGATTTCTGTTGTTCGGCTGCAGGAATGTCTTCTTTCTCTCTTTCTCTCATACAAACAGGAGTGGAGAGGCGGAGGGTGGAGGGATGAGTTGATAAAAAGGAGGAGGAGGGGGCAGGGGAAACAGAAGGAGTGTTTTCCCATAGTTAAGTCATAAAGCGCTGAATGGGAGTGGAGGGGAGGTGTGTGTGTTTGAGGGGGGGTCGGGCTGTTTCACACACGGTCAGCAGAGGGTTAAGGCGGGTTGGACGGACCTGGAACTTTCTTTAACTAGAGGGCAGATGTTGGAAAACCAAATGGAAAAACGTCCCTAAAAGTCAGAAGTGCCCGCTCACTACATTATCTGATTGGCCCGTAACGAATGTGATTGATGAAATGATCGTCCAATCACCAGCCAGATATGATTTTAAAAGGTTCTGTCTTTTTCCAAACACCCTAACATCTTGTTTTTCTTTCAAATTAAATTCTGTTTTTTTGAGTATTAAAAGAAAAAAGAATGAGCCACACTCTTGGCCCCTTCTGTATATGATCAATAAAAAGTGTTTGTGTTGATTTGAAAATAACCCTATATTTCAAACCCCGTTTTTATTCTAAAAATATGTTCTAAAGAAGAAAGTGAAACTTCCTACCTTTTAGAATTGCTTGAAATTAAAGTACATTGAAGATAAAGGATAAATTCAGCCATCATGGTATCACTTTTGATAAGCTTTTACATAAAACAACTACTTGCCTAAATGTTTTTTAAGATATTTAGCTGTCAACTTAGATTATTTCCCCTTAAAACCCTTTGAATAAAGTTGAACTGCAGACTAAAAGCATGACTTAGAGTATCTAGATATGTTTCTCTCCCTTTCCCATACTATTATTGATATTATTAACAAATATTATTATTGCTGTTATTGTTTATCTAGTGTTAGTATTTAAAGCTTATTTACTTATTTTATTTATGTATTTTTTTTGTTGTTGTTATCCAGATTATGTCTGATAAATACTTGTGCATTATGTTTCATGTTGATTATACCTTTATTGGTTTTTGATGATCTGTATGTGCACTTTGTGTATAAGAGAGGACTATTGTTATTGCAGCTGGAGTGCAAGAAAAGAAAGAAATGAACATGTTTTAAAGAAGAAGATAAAGTAAATGAAAATGTTAAGTTAATGTTAAAAAACAAAACTTGAATGTTGCATCATGTCACCCTTATACCTGAGAAACTTATTTTAAGATATTAACCCACATCTGATAGTCTTTTGGATAATAAAATGCTTACAGGAAGCTTCACTAAAAGTCAGTCCGGATGTTTTTATTCAGACAAACATAGTGAGCTGAGATGAAGTCTTCAGTTCTGGTGACCTGACTCTGGGTGTGTTTGTGTTCACAGCTCGGTGTTCAGTGTGTTAATGAAGCTTAGTCAGAGTTCACGGGCTGTTAGTGACCGTGACGCTCCACAAACCAAAGTCCACATTTTAAACCTCATTTTAACTGAGATCAACACTTGGACCTGAATAACAAAGCTCACTGGAAAACGCCAGGCATGGATGGACAGACAGACGGGGAGGATGTGTTTATTAGAGGCTTCAGCAACTCAGAATGGTTTCTATTGTCAGCCAGAGTCCTAAATTCAGTGATTAAATGATTTAAAACCAAGTAATTGAAGGACGCTGATGGCCTAATGGTGTCCTTGGAGCAGGCTGCTCAGGTTTGAGTCTGATCTGTGGCTCCTTTTCCTTTCAATTATCTTTCTTCTGAAGCATCCAAGTCCTTTCAAATTCTTCCAGTCTCTCATAAAGGGTTTTCTAAATCCCCTCTTTGGAGGGTGCCAGCCTGTATTATTATCTAAGCTTTAAAAGACTATATTTTCCTTTTTCTAGAGCAAAATAGTTCATTTTGTTGCACAAACATGACTTTTTTAACAGAGTCCTTGCATATGTTTTTGAGGGTTGTAGAGTTTTCCAGTGCACTTAATATAAAGAAAATGGATCATAGTTTGTTTTAACTATCCACAGCTCCTGTCCAGCATTTCATTCCCCTTTATTTCATTGCCCTTTTCTCCAATAATGATAATAAGCCCATTTATTTCAGGACAAATGTTGAAATGACATCACTAACAAACACAGCATGCCAAAAGGGTTTCTGATCCTGCAGCTCAGTGTGCCTGTTTGCTCTATCATGACTCACTTAAGCCTGTAAATGGATATCTTCAGGAGTTATGAGTATGTTGTCACTATGACTGCTTTAAAAATCCGTCTGGACTTGAATAAACCTTTAACTTGATTACAAATGTCTTCAGTGATGTCTCTTCAGGGCTCGAACGTCTCGTAATCCTTCATCCTCGGGGCCTCAACGTCACTTCTGACCTTGAACAAGACGTGACTCTTCCATCTGCACCTGACCTCTTTTTAAAGATGGGGAAGTTTGTGCTGGTGATATCATATTTTAATATGTTTGTAGCTGCATGAGACACCTCACACTGCAGGACGATCAGGTTAATCTGTAGGACCACTAGCTTGCTTGCATTGTCTCAAGTCAGTTGAAAAAAATCCTACAAATGTTTCTATTTCCTTTGGATTGTTTCATGTTCACACTGCAGTATTTTGAAGAAAGTTACACACAGGCGTTACAGTTGATGGATGGATATTTGAGCAATTGAACTGATTTCTATGAGCTATGGGGAGCAGAAGGCAACATTTTGGTACTTAACTCATGTTACCATTTAGCATAAATGACTTTTGGTCCACATTTGACAGCCCTAGCCTGTAACAATCATCGATTTATGTTTTTATTTTATCATTTTGACTCACTGATTTGAAAATAACAGTCCCTGAAGTTCAATAGGACTGACTTTTGGACCCAATTTTGATCACTTACTGTAAAACAAACAGATGACTTAACCTAAACCATAAATCTTGAGTGTAGCTTACTGACTGTAATCCATCACTGCTTCACTTTAAAGAGTTTCTCCAAAGTCCTGTCTCCTCCTCCACATCTCTCCTCATTAAGACACTCCTCCTCCTCTCTCCTTATCTCTCCTCCTCGTCCTCCTGTTCGCCACTAATTGCCGATTCGCCCCGGCTGTCTGTTTAAACGAGAGAAGGATGGAGCCCGTAGAGGAGGAGGAGGTGTAGGAGTGGATCAGGAACGTGGAGAAAAGTCAAGGTCACAGGAGAGGGATCCTCCCCTCGGTCTGCTCCTGTCCTCCCTCCTGGATCATTTTTATCATCCTTCTCCCAAACATTTGGACACATCTGAAAAACTCTCAGCCTCTTGTTTCCCAGGTGACATACTGAGCAGACGTTTCGTCTGTCAGGCTGTAACATGTCCGAGAAGTTTCTTTTCCTGTGAGGGAGTGAGGAAACATCTGAACTTTGTCAGACTTATCTTATCACCCTGACAGATTTCTGAAGCCTGGGAACAAGTGAGAATCACTCTCTGTTTGATTTAGGTGCACTGATCACAAGTTTGTCAACATTTTTGGTGCTTCTTTCTTTTTAAAGCATGTTTTACAATGTAATAGACAAAAATGTGGCTCAAAGCTTTATTGTCATTGCACACACAGGCCAATTTATTAGGTACACCTCTGCTCTCTTTTCCTCATGGCATTGATTGAAACATCCCTCAGAGATTTTGCTCCAAATGCCTTGACCCGGGCTCTAGTATGCATTTGATTAGATGGACAAAGAGCTAAATAAGAAACGAATAAAAACAACTACTAACTTTGTCCAATGTGAGAGAAGCTTCTACTTGAACAAGAGAAAAAGAGGGAATAAAAATGAAGCGAGACAGTGAATAACTTCAGTGGAAAGATTTGGAGTAAACTTGCTCTGATTCTAAATCAACCAGCCCCTAAAAAGCTTTTCTTAGACTCTTTATTGTGTCCGTCTGTTTAGACTTGAAGGAATTTGACTCTGAGGCATGACCGGACAAACTGCCGTCACTTTTCAAAACCGTCCTCAATGTCAAGGTCTGAAACACACAGGGATATATGGAGAGTGCACACAAACACTCAGAGATTATGGTGGAGTTTCCAAATCCTGAGGCCATGTTGTTGTCAGATGGAGTTTTTTTTACAAGGCATCAATTTATAGAAGAATGAATGTCTTCAAGGCATCTTCTGTCACCTAGAGCCCTACTTTCTGATTTCTGTTTTACTAAACTCTTCTCCTTTGTTTTTGTGAGAGCTGAATATATGATTTATTTTATTTAAAGTAGTTTATTTCAGCACTTTGTGGAGCAGCGCTGCAGTAAGTTGCCATCCCTTGATGGTAGAGAGGCATAGAAATTGTCTGTTAAGGTTAAAACATGTTACAGTTTTTGGTCACGGTTTTTGCTTTGGCAGCGTTTTGCAGCCAAATTCTGCCTGTTTTAAAAAAATATATAATTGTCCATGTTTAGGTGTTTTAAGGCATATTTTACCAGAACAGCAAGAAGTTATAGAGGAGAAAAGGCGCTTTTTTTCTCTCCTAAAATTTTTCTTTATTTCAAGTTTAAGCAAAAATTCGACAGTGATGATGAAGCTAATGATATGAAATGAAAATAATTAAAGTAATAACACTTTAAAGTGTTTTTACCCCTACCTAAGAGCTGTTATGTCTATTTTATAATGTTGTAAAAGCAAACAAACAAATTTGACCTGCAAATGATTGTAATTATTCAAGTTTTTAGAGGAAAACAAGACTTTCCTTTCCTGAATTTGCATTTCTGGACACACCATGATGATGTTTTATTCTTTTTCTAAGCTGATTTTAAACACATCATAATTCTGCTGTTGCTGTCTGCTTTTTAAGGCTTATTAAGACTCTTAAAGTTTGTTTACAACAGTTATCCTGTTTACTTCAGCAGAGATTTAAAATAATAAAATTTTTAACCAATGGGACTTTCGATAAGTTAGAGTCTAAAGCCTAAAGAAGACAATATTTCCCTCTGCAGAAGTTGGTGTGTTCTGAGTCTTGTAGTGGAGTTACCAACATGTATATTATAGGTATATCCTATTAACAGTGTGTGTAAATAGCTTTCTTGTTTTTGTGTTTCATTATTTTACTTCTTTTGAGATACGTTGTAATTCAAATTATTACTTTTTCTTTTTTCTATTGTATTTAAACTTGTTCTGCAACAACCATCAAACTATTTCAAATTAATGTCTAACTGGATGCACTGTGCTGATGTGCTGAGAGTTTGTGTCCCTCCGTTGTAAAAAATACTTGTACCAGTGGGTTAATAAAATTACTCTCTGTCAAAGGACCCATATTATTAATTTCAAGTTTGGCAAATGCTGGACTATCTTCACCCCCAATTAGAAGAATAACGGTCTCTTTTTGAAGAGGATTAGAAGAAAAGGGCAAGACTTAATATACTTAAAACCAAAACAAAAATACAGCAGTTTATGTGTGCAAATTGAAATGCGGACGCCATACTGTAAGGTTGATGTCATATCTTTACTGCATTCAGCTTGAACGTAAAAACCTTGGCTGTTTAGAGGATGACAGGACTAAACACTCAGGCCGTCTGCACACCTGCACTATGCAGTAAATTACACCTCACTGTATTGCTAATTAGCATCTTAGATCTTACTCTGACCCCCTCTCTGTACCTTTCTGGGCCATTGAAGCCCTCTGTTCTCATTTCACCTCTGTCTCTGCAGATAAGACATCTCAGTCAGTCTTTCCATGGCTGGGTTTATCTTCTGTCCTCCTCGTGTCTTCTTCAAGTCCACTTTTGTTTCCTCGTTATCGCCTCTGCTCTCTTATCCTTTTCCTTTTCCAGCTCTCACCCTCTTCTCCTCCTCACTGCCACCTTTTTGTCTTTTCTTTGCTCCCTGAAATGCCTTAAGAAGTCTAAAGCCTTTCACTATAACGCATACAAGTATAATATAGTGTGATATGATACAATATCTCTGACAGACAGAAACCCTCAGGTGTTGAGATCATCCTCGTTGATCTGTTTGAATCTGCCAAACTTTCCAAGAGACACGTTTATCTTTAGGGGTCATCCCACTTGATTTTTCCAGGATTTAATCAGTGTTTCTGACTTTGTGACATCCCTGGAATGAGCACATCCTCCAGCCTCAACCCTTATCATCTCCAGCCCTGACATGTCAGAGAAGCATATATGTGCAGAACCTTTAACTGTGTGCAAACCGGCGTGAAGATGGAGCGATAAAGACAGACAGTCTGTAATCTTTACATTTCTGGAGTGTTTGCAGAAACTCTGAGCTCACTGTTGGAGCGTGTCGGGGCCGGCGGTGTGGATGTATGGATGTTAAAGGTGTGAACATCTGTAGCCTCAGGGCAGTGAAATGCCAGCTGTGTGGTGTGAATATAAAGCTGCTTATTGGGAACATGCAGCCTGTTATTAGGTTTCCTTTAGGAGTGTTGGTTTGGTTTCTCCGCCTTTTATTTACAGGTCTGTGGGTGCTGGAAGGTCCATGTTACTCCATCTTATCTGGAGAAATAAATCTACTGAATTCAATGAGGCAATACTATGTTTTTTTTGTTTCATGTGCTTTTTGGTATGTTTCACATCTCCTCAGTGTGATGAATTATGCACAAGCCTGGATCATTTAGACCCCCCGCTCCTCCTGCCTGAAACAGCCGACTAGGACATCAAGCTGAGCAACAGTATTAAAATGTTTGCCATAGAAAGTCCAACCCTCTTGCAGCGTCTGCATATGGAGACATGAATAATTATTTATCTGATGTTTATTTTTATAGGGACAGTATGAAGCAAGAGAATGTTGCCAAACACTACAGCAGTTATAGCTTGAGCTAATTTGCAATACCCGTCCCTAGTTGGGCCTTTAAAGGCATAAAAACCAACAATAAATACAGTTTAAAGGGGAAAAAAAACAGACAAAAAACTGACAAACCCAATAATTGGACAGAACAATACCAAACAAATACATACAACAATACAAAAAAGGAAGCACTCGATCATTAATGGTTATTCTGACCAAAGTCAATTTTAATCCAGGTTTGAACATGTTTATTTCTGCTGTGAGCATCGGCTTTTTGACAACGAGTGTGTAAGTGACTTCAGGTGCTCCTGCAGGCAGCCTCTAGTGGACAATTTAGGAACTGCAGCCTCTGAATTGCCTTCATTTATCAACCCAGGTTGCCCCTTACTCGGTACATGTTGATCTCTTTTGTCATTTCTCTAGGTCGAGGCAATTTTTGACAAAGTGAGTAGAAATGTTGCCAGTTCCACCCTCCATGAAATATACTTAGTGCTGGGTGATTGATTGAATTTGGGTTACAATTACATTTATGGCCTCCTACAATCACAAAAACAAAGTTATCTGCATTACAGTACTGCATGCCGTGCTCACTCTTGTTCTGCAGGGGAGCTCCCCCTCCTCTCACAGCACTGTTTGTCTGCTCTACAGTTTATTTGTTGAGTCTTGGTTGGAGCATGAGTGTAGTTTACTCTGGAGACAAAACTCGAGTATTTGCTTGATCTGCGTCTTGCCTGTCAATGTGTCCATGGCTTCAGTGATGTGTTTCAAAATGAAACCCTGAGATCGTTTTCACACCAGGATTTTCTGGAGAGTTGTTCTTATACAAGTGGGCATTTTATGCTCGGTATGGATAGTTTGAACACAGCAATCGATCCCTGTTTAGGCACGAATAACCACGCTGAGATTGCCAGAAATAGATGGTTATGGCTTGTTTCCAATCGGTTCCTGGAGCGGTTCGTTTCCAGTGAGAACACAATCGACCAAGCACAATCAGGGTGACGGGTTAACTCAACACACCGCTGTAGTAGTATAGAAGTAGCAGTAGTAATAACAACTGCATTTCTGCAACCAATCTGATAAAAATTCCCTCTTCTTTCTGCACAGAGTTTTACACTTGTATCCTGAGGCATGTCCTGCATTGATAAATATGTTAGCCTGTATAATTCTACATAGGGTTTTTATTTTCACACTTTTTAATCTTTTCCTTGATTCCTCTGGATCAGACAGTCCCATCATGACAGACATCTGGCTCTGCTCGAGGTGTCTGATTTATCACCAGAGTGTCCATGCTATTGCACATCCAAACCACGTCAAGAGCGTGATCTTAACATCGCATTATGTCATTGAGAAGTAATGATTGTTTTATGATGGGATTATGGAGCTCCAGGAGCCAATAAGTTCTGCTCTATCACTTTAAACCCATCTGTACCATCCATCACTTTGTGGCCTTTGTCTGACAGCAGGCTTAACCTTTTCAGAGTGGACATGTAGAGCAGCTATAAACACTTTCTCTGAGTATAAATCAGCTCTGCGCGGACACGTCAGTCCTCAGCTTTGATAGGCACACTATCACTTTCAGACCTTATAATTCAACGGGACACATTTAAAGAGGAGAAACATGAAACAGTGTGAAAATGCTCTCACTGAAATATAAGACGAGCCCTGAGTCTCTTCCTGCAGGATTCCTGGTCTGGAATTCTGTCGTGGAATTCTGTGTGAAGAGTAGACGGACATTCCCGAACCCCTGCAGAGAGACAGAGATGTTCGGATGGCGTAGACAACTTTGAGGTTCCTACAGACGTTCATTTCCTTCTCCAGAGTTTCGCTTCTTCATAAAAAAGTTCTACACGTTTTTCTGACATTAAGATGGTGCTCTCTTGCAAATCTTGGGGGATAAATTTCCAGTATGGGTATCAAGGACTTCATTTTTTCATCTCATCAGCATTCCAGGAAAAGTTTCTCAAAGTTTTTTGAGCTCGACTGTGACTCTAGAAGAAAGACGACAGGGGAAATTAGAGAGTTGGAAAAAGAGGAGGTATGGATGAGTACATGTTCAGGGAGGATTAGAGGAGGACAGAAAGACGCTGAGATTGACTTGGAATTCGAGGAATGACCTCTCGCTCTCTGGAAGCTGTCCAAGCCTGACACACACACACACACACACACACACACAGCAGTTGTCCCCAGAGAGACGTCGCACATGAAGGGAATCATCTCTTGGACTTGTTTCTCGTGTCAGCGGTGATGTTTGTGTGATTAGAGCAGCTGCTGCTCTTGGCTGGCACCGCTGGACAGGTCTGCAGAGACACACTGAGACAGATTAGAGTCCAATCATTAGACCGCTTCCTCCGACTCCTTCTTATCTGTCTGTCCGAGTGAGTGAGATAAAAACTATCAGTGACTTTAACAAGGATGCTGTCTTTAACTTTGACATCCTCTCTGATGTTTCTGACACTTTTAAAGGCAGGAAACACTCTTTTTTTATCGTGGCAGATGCTTAAGGGTTTGATTAGTTTAGTCTGAGGAGTTAGGCATTAAAATTAAACTCTCATGTCCTGGTTCAAGACAGCAATAATATGGAAAAACAAAACTGAAGTAATCCAGTAAGGACTCTAAATGCAAATATATGAAAAACAAGAAGCTGCTGCTCCACTGTGCAGCACAGAAAGGAGGGATCCTTACTCTAAGGATGTATCAGACAGTCAAAAAGGCAAACAAGGCGATTTCTGAATGTGTTGACTTTTTATCTCGACTTGCAGCATTAAGATTTTTCAGTATGGATAAAACTTTACCTCTGTTACAAACACAGAAGCCTGCACAGAGGAGGGATCACTTGGTCTCCATATTAAACTTCAGCAACATTTATAACTAGAAAAGCACTCAGAGAGCGCAGACCTCCACCAAACAGCTCAGTCCTTTTTTTAATACATGTGTTTATTAGTTTTTTGTTTGCAAATTACAGTGGATCAAACAGTAAGATTTTCAAGGACGTTTCCCAGAACATTATGTCACAGCTTCAGCTTCATCCTGCAAGCAGCTCAGTTCTGGCAGTGGCTTTTCCACAACCCCTGTAAAAGATCCAGAATAGAGCCTGGATCTGGACCAAACTAAGTACCTACATGGAGGTTGTTATCCTGTATGAACACAAGTTTTGGGAAAATCACTTAATATTTTGATTTTAAATGAATTATTGAATGTCGCCAGTGGGATTTCCCATTATAAAGTTCAATGTTTTTTAATCACATCAGTCTGGATTGAAATTTCTGGATTTTTTTGCATCCAGAAAAATGTAGGCATAAGCTCCAAAATCTAATCATTTCTAGGCTGGGCCGTTACCAACATCTCCTAAAAATGTCAGCTAAATCCGTCCAATAGTTTTTGCTTAATCTCGCAAACCATTAAAACAAACAAACTAACATATGCCGGCACAAACATAACCTCCTTGGCAGAGGTAATAATGGCACTGGTATCAATAAAATCTCATCAATTCCCACCCACAGTCCCAAAGGTGCCTCGAAATGGTACCATGAACAAGCCTGTGGACCCTTTAGCGATATTATCTCACAGGCACCCTCTGAAAACAGCTCCTCGACCCACGCTGGGGTGCTGGACCACGAGTTGGGAACCCCTGCCCCAAAGCAGTGATACTAAAAGTTAATCAGCCACCTCGAAGCCACTTCTCCTCCTTCATCCCTCCATCTGTCCCTCCTTCCTTCATCCCTCCATCCGTCCCTCTGTCCTTTGTTGTGCGTCTCCGTCTTATCTCCATGGTTACCTGAGGCACCGGGAATGTGGTGCCACCAAGGAATGTGTACAATTATTAAACCAGCCAGGGGCCAGACGCACACACACCTACATTCCTCAGACATGTGCACACTTCAGCACACACTGTCACATAAGATGACTGTATCCTAAATAAATATTTCAAACCTGGGGCAGAAACCTGCTTTAATTAACCTTTCATCAACCTTTGAATATATCTAATGTCTTAATCATCTCTATCTCAGCCTGACCTCAACCTCGCTGCAGGGCTTTGACTGATGGCTGGACAGGCCATCAGAGGGCTGACCTGGGAGGGCGCCGCTAATCTATAAATCCTGCAGAGGTGTGTGTGTGTGTGTTGGTGAGAAAGAAAGGGTCAGCAGAGCCTTTTGTTAGTGTGTGTGAGAGAGTGTAAGTTTGCACGAGAACAGACAAACTCCCACTGAGAGCTGGAGACAGAGAAACATGGTTTTTCAGTTTCTGCATTTGTTTGTGATTTAAAGTCCATTTTTTTTATATTGTGCATTTTTCCCTTAAAGAGAAGAAGTAGGCGCTCATTTATGCATCTACAGGAAACATTTTTTGTCCAACCTCATCATTCATTGGGTTATTTAAAGGGTCAATGTTGGCTGTGGTCAACATTTACCCGATGGATTAACCCAAATGAATTCATCTTGCCAAGCTTCAATTTACAACAATTATCCATCCATCAGTCCATCATCTACACTGCACCACCTTTCACGCTCACACTAAAACTTAAGGGCAAATTGGAGTCATCAGTCAACCCTAATGAGCATGTTTTTGGTCTGAGTGAGGAAGCTGGAGTGCCTGAAAAGAGCCCACACATGCCCTCATATATACAGTATAAACATATATGTATGCAGCGTAGGCCTGGGTGAAACAGCCTAAAAATGAAATCCCCTTTTTTTTCCCACAACACTATTTACGAATTTAATCGATTTTTTTCCCTCTCAAAAAAACAAACAAAAAAAACCCTCCAACTGACACAGAAACAACATGAATAAAGTTTTGCCTTAATGTCATCAAAATATCCTCACAAACTGAAACAGTATTTTAATCTTGTAGTTATAATGTATGCTGTACTTTTTGTCATAAAATGTTGATTATGTTGTTCAGCAGGCAGGCCTGTCTACATTTACACTGAAAGCTGAGCTGTTTTCACAGTTTATTAACATGAAACTCACTGATCAATATTTAATCTCATTTAAAAATAAATATAAGCCTAAACATGTGCTTGTGCATGAAAACTGTACATTTTTTAGAATTTATATTTTCAGACTTTGCAACAACTTACAATTGGAGTAAGTCAAGAAAAAAAACTTGATTTTTAATTTTTAAATCTTCTGCAGAAAATAATTAGAATTAATCAATTTAATCGATATATTGCCCAGCCCTAATACAGCAGGTTACTTTGTTTGCCATTCAGCAAGGTTTTTGGTCTGAGGCAGGAAGCTGTAGTGCCTGGAGAGAACCCAGGCACACACAAGGTGAACGTGCAGACTCCACACAGAAAACCTGCTGAAACATTGTGCCACCCTACAACGACTATGCTCGACCCAATCAGCGTCCTTTAGAGCAGGAAGAGGTGGAGCTGAAAGCGAGAAGACAACAGGAAGTAACTTGTACAGGGATTAGCATGGATGCTAACAGCTTCAGTAGCAGTTTAAATCAGATTTGAGACACATGTCTTCATTAAATAAAAAACAAACAACACTTAAAGGATATTTTCACTCCACTTTTACATGTTATGGAGGGAGTTTGTTCTAGGAATTGGCTCACATTTTGTCCTTTACATCCACCTACTACAATATCTGATTGACTCGTAATGAATGTGATTGACGGATCGATCATCCAATCACCTGCCAGATATTCTTCTAAAAGGTTCGGCCTATTCCCAAACATTTCCTATGGGCTCTTTTCCAGATGGACTAGTAAAATATATTGAACAGTCCATGTGGTGTGTCAGGTTAAATGAATTTAACTGAGGAAATGATGGCTCTATCACCTGGATCGGCCTGATCACAGACATTGAATCAGGTGCAGCATTAATATCATACATCCCTCTTGAAAAGGTTGGAGACAAATCAGTGAGGAGTAAAGATGTAAACAGCAGGTAAGCAGGATTTAATTTGCTGTTAAAAACCTCAAAGCTGCTCCATAGATGGAAACACACTCCTTTTATTTCTGGTCTTTTTCAGCAACATGAAATCATTTCTCTTTTGTTACCACAGCAGAAAACTTGAACTTCAGCAGGTGGAGATCTTGAGTCATAGCTGACCCACAGAGCAGGTTCGGTCTTGTGTTTCCAGTTAAAAACGTCTTTTCTCCTTTAAAGGATCTCAACGTTTCTGTGAGCAGGTCAGACTTTAACCCTGGAATCAGAGCAATGCTCCTGGGCTTTTCTTTCAATATCTTCGGCCCCTCGGGGACGAGCAGAGGTCTCGACTTTCGTGTTTCCTGTTCTTTAGATCTGTCAAACCCGCATCCATACAAACACAAATCTGCTTTATCAACACTGACTTTGAGTTATGTCTGAAGTCAAACCCACGCTCTTTCTGCACAGCATCCAAAACTGGACTCTTTTATTGAGCGTGTCTTGTCTTGGAGGACACATCGGTGAACCGCGGGGTAGAGGTAGGACCTCCATTAGGCTCTAGCATCTGGAAGAGACTCCTCCAAGCCTTTGCTAAATTTGTGTAGGTGTGATTGTCCATGAACGGCAGAGCTTCAAGTTTTAGGAACAACAATGTGAGAATGGCTGCACAAACATGGCGCGTCCCTCTCCTCGTCCTCTGTCCCTCCATCCTTCATCTTCCTCTCAAACATGCCAAAAGCATTCCTCGCCGATGGAGCAGCGCTGTTTTTACGGCTCTTTGTGTGCGATTTGTTTGTTGTCATCGCCTGTCAGCTCTGCTGTCATGAGGAGGAAGTGTTGAGATCACAGAGGGACCTGCTGATGGACGGTCGCTGTTTGTGTCTTTGTGAAAGACCCACAAATGTTGGGACGTGCTGAAACATGGACAAGAGAGACTAATTAGTCGGCTTTAACAGTTGAATTTTGCGCTCAGTAAGACCTTCGTGTCCAAGGTTCTTCACATCCCAATGGTTTGGAAAGTTTAGGATCATGACATTAAGAGCATGTTCATCCAAAAATTTTTTTACATTGATTGTTTTAAGTCTGTAAATGTTTGTTTCTTAGAATAGTTTATTTTAGGTACTTTCAAGAAGAAAAAAAATGATAAATATATTTTTTCAGAATTCTGCAAAAAGGATTCTTTTTGTTGTTTAATATAAAACAACAGAAACAACCAACAACAAGGAAAAAAATACAATAAATAATAAATGCAGTATAGTATGTATAGTTATATAAATGCATACGCACACATAAAAAAATGATAAAAAAATAAATAAAATAAAAGCAAGTGGAAAAAGGGCTTTTGTTTTATTTTATTTATTTATTTTCACTGATTAATTTTTATTTCTGGTTAATGTTTGTTTCTTACAACAGTTAATTAGGAAACTTTCAAAAAGAGAAGAGGAAAATTATTTTTTCAGAATTCCACAAAAAGGAATAGATTTTTTTGTATATTTTTTTATTTATATAAAACGACAACTAGCAACAAGGAAAAAATACAATAAATAAAAATATATTAAATGTAATATATGTATATGTATATATATTTTGTTTTGCAGTATGTTTTTTTCATTGATTATGTTTTATTTCTTCTAAATGAATGTTTTTTATTTACAATATTATAATATATAATTTTATAATTAGATTATACATAATTTTACATATATACATATTTGTTGTATTTATAGAAAACAACAGCAACAACCAACTTAGAGACAACAACCAACAACAAGTAACAAAAATACAATAATAAATAAATAAAAATAAATATAATATGCATATATATGCATACACAAATAAAAAATGGTGATAAAATAATAAAAAGCAGAAAAGGGCTATCAGCCTGTTGTGAAAGCTGATGGTCGTTTTTTTAGGACTTTTATTCATGAAATCATGAAGTTCTCGGTACAAAAGGAGCTGCTGGCACCATTTCTGTCTGTGACACAGACCCTCAGAGGACCCATGAAAGCCTGGAGCTGATTATAATTGTTTGAGTGTCGTTAAGTGTGTCATGGTGTTATTTCAGTCTGTCCTGCTGCACCTGGAGGCAGACCAAACACTGCAGCTTCAGCTCCTCTGTGTTCGTCGGTGTTTGTCCGTGCCCATGAGAGCAGTTTGTCATCACGTCTGAGCGGCTTCAGGCCGATCAGGAAATGAAGGAGGGATGACACCAGGGCAGCGAAACAGAGCGAGAGCGGAGCAGCATCTGCTCCTCATTACTGACAGGAACAGCTTTTTGATGAAAGCTCATAACCGAACATTTAACATGACAAATCAATCAGCGGCTGTAATTGGCTTTGACGTGACGTCTCCGGGGAGGAAGCTGTGTCATTGGTCAACTTTTCAGGTCGCTGCAAAGGTCGACATGTTTTATTAGCAGCTTGTAGGATGATTTATTTATTTTTTAATGTCAACTGTCTGTTATTTCCTCTTCTCCACACCTTTCACATGTCTCTACTTTTATTTTGTTTTGTATTTCTTTCATTCTTTTACTGAGAGATGTTCCAGGGCTTTGGTTTGACATTTCTGTGTCTGCAAAAATCTTTTGACTGGCACTGTCATATCAGTTTTAATTTAATACTTTAATTTAAGATCACATCACTGCTCATTCAGAGGAGAGTTATTATTGTGCTGGAGAAGTGACCTGTTGGAAAACTGAACTGTTTTTGGGGTCAACTATAAAAGAAATAGCCTTAACTTTCACATTCAGTTCATTTCTCCATCATCTTTACTATTTCTGTTTGTACTGAACAATATATGAAGCATTGTGATATTTTTAATATTGTTGCTCCTTTATCCTGAAGGAATCAGAGTCAGGATCAGAAAATACTTTATTAATCCCCAAGGGGAAATCCGGTTGCTCTTATACATATTATAGCTGTAGGAATATCAAATAAAGATATTAAAATACACAAGAGCATAAAAAAAATAAGTGAAAAATTAGGAAAGCAGGCTGCAACATGCAAAATATTTGAACTTTATCAACTTCCATATGGAGGAAAAATAAATAAAATAAGTAAAGTGAGACTATGAACAAGACCAAGAAATTTACACTATTGACATGAACAATATTTACAATATGAATATGAATATATATATATATATATATATATATATATATATATATATATATATATATATATATATATATATATATATATATATATATATATATATATATATATATATATATATATATATATGATATGGCAGTGCTGTGTGACAGTAGAGCACATTTGTCTGGGTATTGCATTGGATATTCTGTTTTCTTATTAACAGTTATTAACAAATTTCAGAGGTGAAAACAGTGAAAAAATGTTTATTCTCCAGGACCTGATATTATTGGGGGGCGTTAAATGTATTATTGTTTAATACTTTTTCTTTTTTAACTTACTGTCCATACCATTTTCTAACTTTTCTTTCTTGGTGTCCTTTCTGGTTTCTCTTTTTGACCTGCTCTACATTCTTTTTGCATTCATCTTCTACAATTTTGTGAACTTTCCAGTCCTTTTAAAGCCACTGCTCTGTAATTTATTCAGCAATTGAAGCCTCTGCTTCCATCAGTCAAGCCTTTGTTGATAACCTAAGTGCAAGAGCTCTTAACTTTAATCTTTTACCCTGTTGATGATGAAGTAAAAAAGCTCAAAATGCTTCATTTGCCATGACAAAATTAAGTGGCAAGAAGATTTATTTCCAGATTTATTTTTCAGGTTGAAGCTTTCAATAGATTGGACAGTCTTACAGTTTGAGGTTTGAGATTTATTTATTTTTTCTAAAAGTGGGACAGTACGCATTAATAGACATTGGCATATAAATGCATGGGATTATAGCCGAGTGGCTAATTTCCATCCCCAGTCCCATTAGCAGGTTGGTGTCAACACATAGAAACAAGAAACAGACATCCGTAATAGAAAGAAAAACACACAGAGCATATTAAAAGACATACAGACATACAGACTAAAATGTCATACAGTCTCAGTTGGAAACTGAGCCAGAGAGTGGGAAATGACTTTAGGTCAAATCAGCCTCAGACTTTACTTTAACCACAAATGAGGCTTTCCCCCCCCAGTGGTAATAAATTCAGCTTTGGTTATTTTGGTGTTACATTGGAGATTTTACTGAGTATGCAGTTTTTTATATCATCTCTGGGCTAGGCCACACTTATGGAAAACTCAGCAGTTTTTTTCTCTTTTTTTGTCAGCCTAATCTCCTGTTTGTCTTCAAGAATCATCTCAAATATTGTGAAGAAATGTTGAAAATCCACCCTCATCGTTGACTTTTTTCTCTTTCCTGTCTCTGCAGCTCTTCCACGTGGCCTACGTGCTGATCAAATTCGCCAACTCCCCTCGCCCTGACCTTTGGGTCCTGGAGAGATCCATCGACTTCGGTCAGACCTATCAGCCCTGGCAGTTCTTCGCCTGTGAGTCGAACACACTCACACATAAATCTAGATTTTACTGTACACATGTATGTCAGTCCAGATGTTCTGGGTACCTCAGAGCGTCAGATTCCAGCAGCATCACTTCATGCTTTCCTAACCCCCCCCTCAGGCCTCAGATTAACTCTCCTCTAATCCCAAAGTGAAACAGCTGCCCCCCGAGGGCAGACGTCTGATTGGCTGGTTGGTTTTTGTCAATCAGATCATGAAGGGGGGGTCATTACATCATGGAGCTGCCAGCTGATTGGCTGTGGCAGCTGTCAGTCCAGGTGGGCTGCGGGGGAATTCCAGACCAGCAGGTCTCAGCTTGATGTTCGGGAGCAGAGAGGGTTTGAATCAGTGTTTTCTGTTCCCACATAATGAGCCAGGATTAATTATGAACATCATCAAACACTGCTGCGGGTGTCAGATGTGGAAAACAAATTAAATTCCTCCTCTTTAATTGATTTCTCTAACCAGAATTTCTTATGAAGAGGCTGTTTTTAGACGGCTGAACTCCCGCTTGAGGTTTGTAGTCGTTCCTTCAGTGCGACCAAAACCACATCAAGGCTTCAGCAAGTAGTTTTAAGATGATATATTTTTATTTCCTTTTTTTTATTATTTATTATTTAGATTATTATGTATATATATGTATTTTATACCTGTGAATTGTTTTTACTTTTTGATATCCTGTGTTCTTTTATACATGTGTACTACACAATGCTACTGGAATCTTCATTTCCCTGAAGGAGTTTTCCCAAGGGATTAATAAAGTTCTGTCTAATCTAATCTAATCTAACCTAATATTGAGTTTTTATGTTTATATGGGACACATTTTCTAAAGATGTTGTGCCATGGAGGGCAAACAGACTTAATAATAAGGGGCTTTGATTTTGTGCCAGAGATATTTGATTAATGGTGAAAAAAGGCCTTCAATCATGTCTAAAAATTTAATTTGGATTTCCTTTTAAACCATGGCCATAGCAAAGTTTGTATTTTTGGTATTTATGATTCTTTATTAACCTTGCACAATAGCTGGATCAGCCTGATTCAGTGTCTGTGTTCAGGCAGATCCATCTTGCCAAGCTCCAATCCACAGCGATTGTGCTCGGCCCAAAGCAGCACGGCCAACAAGAGGCCATTAGAGCAAGAAGAGGAGGAAGCTACGAGCGAGATGACACCTCGTACAGAGAATAGCATAGATGCTAACAGCTGTAGTAGCAGTTTTATCATATCTTGACCACATTTCTTTATTAGATGAAAAACAAACATCAACACTACAAACTTCTACAGTAAAGATATGTTCGCCACACTTCCAACATGAGAGTTTGTTTTATGAAGTGGTTCATGTTCTGTAGTGCAGTAGCGCCCGCCCACTACATTATCTGATTGGTCCGTAATGAATGTGATTGATTGAACGAGCGTCCAATCAGCTAGCCGATATGCTTCTGAAAGGTTCTGCCCGTTCTCAAACACTTTCTATGGGCTCTTTCACAGGTGGACTAGTGAATTATATTGAATGATCCATCTGGTGTGTCAGGTTAATTCTTTATTGAGACATGTAGGATCCATACTGCCGAGCTGTAGAAGAGGCTGATTATTGCTCGCCTCAGCTGTAAAGAAAGCTCAGATATGTTAAAGGTGGACTGTTGTTGAGTTTTACACACAGACTTCACCCTCCTGAGACCCTCCTCTAATTATCACTCAGATGTTTTTAGATCCCTCACACTTATTTTCTCTCAGAGTTTAAAATGAGAAGGTGCTGCTCACCTTTTTGCACATTTGTGTTTTATTAAAGGCTTCTTTATGACAGAGTGTGTTTTTGTGCGCAGCCTCCAAGAGAGACTGTATCGAGCGTTTTGGACAGAGGACAATCGAGAGGATCAACCATGACAACGACATCATCTGCACCACCGAGTACTCACGCATCGTCCCACTGGAGAATGGAGAGGTCAGTGTTACTGTGATGTCCCTCTTTGTACAATGTATATGAATATATATTCACAAGATACTATAATGAAGAGAATCAAGTGGTGGGATAATATGACATGGTTATTGCTATAATATAATGATGAATTCTGTATATCTGTCTTCTAGTGAATATGTTTAATATGAAAATGTATGTAATTATCTTTATGTATGTGAAATTATACAAACTATTGTGGATGGAAATATTTTGTTGCAGTGTCCAAGCAAGAAATTAGTGTGCATGGACACAGATGTTTGAGTATGTGCATAACCTCTGCATTGGTTCATAAATAATTGTTTGGTAAAGGTGTGGGAATTAATACGTTTTTTACTTCTTCCCACTCCTTTTCCAATATGTTGACTAGATAGATATTGTCTTGTTTTGTTTTTTTCTTCTGTCTTTGACAGTGATTTAATATTAACTTCATATTCAAGATAAATGACAAAAATCAAAACTGAGGGGCGGAAACAGAGAGTCCCAAAATTAACCTGCCAATAAAATGTTGCTTTTGGCAGCTTCTTTTCTATCATGTGTTGTGTTGCGTTCATGAATTTCTTGATGTTTTACCCTTTTGGATGGACACTTTTTTGGATTTCCCACTTCTTTAAAAGGGCAGACATAATCCCAAGTGTGATATCTGCAGGGCAAGACCATGTTTAAAAAAATGATTTTTATGAATTGATATGTTCAACACTTTTGTTTCCCCTCTTTCCTTGAACAGATTGTTGTGTCCTTGGTTAATGGTCGACCAGGAGCGATGAACTTCTCCTACTCTCCGGTCCTCAGAGAGTTCACAAAGGCCACCAACATCAGGCTCCGCTTCCTGAGAACCAACACGCTGCTGGGACACCTGATGGGCAAAGCGCTGCGTGACCCCACCGTCACCCGCAGGGTAAGATCTTACAGACTTTTCGGTCGTCAGTGTAACATGATTATTGATGAAGCTGGTGCAGCGGCTACATGTACCACTCATTCAATTTAATAACAAAAATGGCTTCTCCTGAAGTGAACAAGCTTCTCAGAGTTTGGAGGTGAAATACTTTAACATTCTTGCTTGATTCAGTTGCTCAACAGTCCCGGGTCTCCATTGTCATATTTTGTGCTTCATAATGCTCCTCACAGTTTCAATGGGAGACAGACCTGGACTGCAGCAGGTCAGTCTAGTACCTGCACTCTTTTACTCAGAAGCCACGCTGTTGTAACATGAGCAGAATGTGTCTTCATTGTCTCTGAAATAAGCAGGACCGTCCCTGAAAAAGGCATCCCTCTGATGGCAGCACATCAGAATCAGAAATCAGAAATACTTTATTAATCCTCGAGGGGAAATTGGGTTGTTTCAGTTGTTCTTATACACGGCGTATAAGCCATTTCAAACTTATTTGAAGAATTTATATTTAAGTCAACAAATTATTAATCATAAGGATCACTTTCATTTAAATGTATTAATTTTAATATAAGTAAATGGGTTGTTTATCATAGATTAATCTATACCTGTCCGGAAAATGTTTGGTTATGGGTGGAGTTTTAGTTATACAGGTCAGCCAGCACAGGTGTGGAGGTCAGCCTTTGGCTTTGTTCAGGTTGAGACGAGCCCGACGCAAAATGTTTTTTGTCCGTGAAATGGGGAACGTAAACCACGGGATAGGTTTTTTGTTTGGATGTTGAATCATGTAATCCTCATCTGCCAGTATAAATAGTAGACATATCAAACAAAGACATTAAAATAGATAAGAGCATAAAAATAAGTAAAAAAAACGAGTAAGTAGGTTGCAACATGCAGAGTCTTAAAGCTTTCAGCATTAATGGAGCCTTCACAGATGTGCAAGTTACCCATGCCATGGGCACTAACACCCCCCCACATACACACACAGACACAATCACAGATGTTGACCTTTGGGCTTTGCTCTGATAACAGTCTAGATGGTCCTTTTTTCTCTTTAGCCCAGAGGACACCAAGTCCATGATGTCCAAAAACAACAAGTCTGAAATGTGGACTCAGACCACAGCAGACTTTTCCACTTTGTGTCAGAGTCCTGACCAAAGTCAAAATGGGTCAATATTTGCAAATAAACTATAAAATATGTCAGTTTTTAGCATCAAATTCTTGTCTTTGTCTTGTATTCAACTGAATATGGTTGAAAAGGATTTGAAAGCCATTGCAGTCTTTTTTTATTTACATTTTACTCACCGGTAATGGGTTTGTATGTTGATAATAATAACAAGATGAGTTCTTTATTTTAACAGTACTACTACAGTATCAAGGACATCAGTATTGGAGGACGCTGTGTGTGTAACGGACACGCTGAGGCCTGCAACGCCAAGGACCCCAACGACCCCTACAAGTAAGAACTTCATTATTCAGACCTTCTTAAAACATGCTGAATATCAAACATTCACTCAAACATAGACTCAGACGCACTGTCATGAGCCTCAGACGTGCGGTAAGCCGGCCTTGTGTTGACTGAATATTTAAGTGAACGCGTGTTTGTGTCTTTAAATGGAGATGAGAGGGAATTCTCAGTAAGACACGTCCTTACCAAAAATGATTTATGTTGCTGCAGGGATTCAGATGCGTCTACCTGCTCCCACACACAACACTCAACACCTCCTGTGCACAAACACTCCACGCTACAAAAAAGCACCTTACAAACATTCATACCCCGGAGCGTCGACTCTGATCCGAGGCTCTCAGGTTTTAATTATTCTTGGCTGTGGTTCCTCTCTGTGCCAGTGGTGTCTGGCATCAAACCAGCGTGCTTTAACACAAACAAGCCAGGAGATCTGTTACAACACATGAGCCTGAAGACAAACAAAAGAGGTGATGAGAGAGGGGAAGCTGAACTTTTAATTATGAAGAAGATAAGGACGCACTGGAGCTTAAACTATTTTGAAATATCTCCCAAATAAATACACTAAAAAATCTTCTGCCACTGATTTTCACAAAGAGGAACATGCAGGAACACGACTGAAAGGTTTATTCAGGAGCTTAAATAAAGCCATTAGTGTCCGATTTATGCCAGAGAAGGTCAAACAGAGGGTTCAGAAATAAACTTAAATCTAATTTCTCCTCCTCAGTGAGTGGCTCTAGATTTGCTTTCAGATTGGTTGAATCAGCGATGCTCTATGTTATTCTTAATGTATCAGTACAGACAGATAATTGCAGTATAAGTTTAATGTTTTTAAAAGATATGAATGTGTTCACCAATATTTATGGTCAGTATAACACTCACATATATCAGCATTACGTTTCTGAGTTTATCCAAACCTGCAGTTAAATTAGATCACAGACAGCTGAAGCCAGAATATTAGGTTATTTGTAAAACAATGTGTAAAATCCAAACTTAAGTTCACAAGCGCCAAAGACCTGATATTGTTACATGACTGAAATAATTCAGATGTAGAATGCAAACCTCCACGCAGTGTTCTCTTTATATGTCCTGATTGACCTAGAAATATGTGCCCATAGCTCAGTCTCCTGAACTGCCCGTTAAAAGGCTAAATCTATTTAGATGCTGCCCTTACACGTGAAGTTCACGCTCGAAAACCTCCCAGTATGGCTGAGTTAAAACAATTCTGCGAAGAAGAGTTGGCCAAAATTCCCCCACAGCGATGTGAAAGACTCATCACCAGTTATCATAAATGCTTGATTTCAGTTGTCTCTGCCAAGAGTGGCACAACCCATTTTCACACAGGGCCAGATAGTTACCTCCGCCAAGGAGGTTATGTTTTTGCCAGCGTTTATCTGTCTGTCTGTCTGTTTGTCTGTTTATGTTCAAAATAACTTGAAAAGTTCTGAACGGATTTGGATGAAATTTTCAGGAATTGTCGGAAATGGGATATGGAAGAACTGATTAAATTTTGGGGGTGATCCGGATCACCATCTGGATCCAGGAATTGTTTAAAGGATTCTTTAACATTGCCAGATAGAACCATTTTTGCCAAAGTGGACCGAAGTTGCTTGGCAGAGGTCTACGCTCTCTGAGTGCTTTTCTAGTTTGGGATTTTTTTTCCCGAAACAAACTGCATTTTGTATTTACTCTTTGTGAGATATTAACATTGGCACTGTATGTCAATAAAAAAAAACGTCCCTCGTACAAATGCAGTTGGTGTCTCTGACCTCTGCTGTTCCTCAGTCTTATGCACAGAGCACACTGTTTACTGCAGGGGAGTTGAGGCCACCCCCAGACTGTTGAAGCCACACATTTGAGCCCCTGAACTACATAAAGGGAAGCTGAAATTGATTGTTCAATAAAATAATTATAACATGGTAAAGTTCTACTTGTAAATCTGTTGAAATGTTTTTTAATTGTATTATTTCACATGGATGTCCGCCTATGACAAAACAGATTGTTAATATTTGAGTTTGGATATGATCCAGTTCATTTAAATTACCCCCAATTTTTTGTTAATTCCCATAAATTCAGATAATTCCCACAGAAACTTTCCAATTTGAAATATTTCCAAAATTCCCCATGTTAACTTTCCATGGAAAGTTTTAGGAAATTTTCCACCTCTGTCCAACCCTTGTTAAAACAGATGTTGAAACCAACAAGAGAACCCACAAACCTCTTAAATACCAGGAACTGATTAAGAGTATTAGATATGTCTCGAAGTGAAAGATAAACGCTGAAATATTCACTGAACATGCCTGCTAACACCAGTTAACATGGCCACAAGTTAAACCGTAACACCAGTCAGACTTCTGTTTGGAAAAGATATGAAAACAAACGTTTTTAGCATCAAAACTGCACAAATAAGAGAAAATTGCTTTTCTAATCACTGTTAACCCTTTAATGCCTGAAAACAAATTATAGCCAGAAAATTTTTTGGAGCTGAAATGTTTATTTTACTTTCTACTGAAATCCTAAAACATCAAAATTTCCATAAAACTTAACAAATATATATTTTTTGTATCTCATTTGACACATTAGGTGTTTTTGGCAGCTGATAGTCCACTTGAGGACATTTTTATCATTTACCTGATTGTATTCAGATGTTTTTTTAGTAATTTGTTGATCATATTGATTAGATAGAGGTATCATAAAAGTATGTATCATATATGGTACTAAAGGGTTAAAAGGTAATTAACAATGTTTAGTGGTGCATTCATGTATTTATTTATTGATTTATTTATTAATGCTTTATTGGTGGGACAAGCTGAGATTTACAAAACAAGGCAAGAATAGGACTGTAAAAAACTGAGAAGTAAGTGTTTAAAACAATTAAATGGGAAAAGAAGAAAAACTAAATAAAATAAAATGAGAAAAAACAGAGAAAAGACTATGCACACAAGCAACAGACAATCGAGTAACAAAGGATCCAATACATGCATTTATATGTTTTTGCATTTTCATGCTGATGTTTTTATGTAAAACCTCAGTTTTTATAAACACCAGCTTACGTGTGGACACAGCCTTAAAAGCATGTTCCCATAGGTCAGAGGTTGCTCACAGGTGTGCAGGTTTTTTTGTCATTTTCAATTTTTTATACATCAAATACAAATTGTCATGTACCAGTTCCAGTTCTTATCTGTGCTAATGCAGCATTTCTAAATAAAACCTCTGGTTATTGCTGTCATGGAGGTTTAAGAACAATACTTTTCTGTTTCTCTGGAGAGAGACATCTGGATCGCAGAGGAAGACCCTTTCTCTGATTACAACCTCCAAACACAAAACTTCCTCGACCTTTATTTAGATTTGATTGTTGAGGCTCTGCGACATGACGGGGCTTGTTTTAATGCCCGTCAGTTTACTGTAGACTGAGTGTGTTCATGTGTGGACTTCCAGATAAGTGCAGGTGTTTCATGGGAAGTGGAAGTTGGCAGCATGTGGTTAATTTAATAACAGCTCTGTTGTGTTGTGATATAGTACAGTGTGCAGATCATTTGTGTCTGTGTGTGTGGTTACCTGCAGGCGGTGGATTTTACAATAGTCCGACGTTACAGTCGGATCCACCGTGAGTCATAAACACTCTCTTATAGGTAAACACACCTCCGTCTCTCTTCACTCGTGCATTCACGCTCTCGTGCTCAGGCTTGTCGCAGGTATCCAGAGAGAGTAAATCCGGTGATGTAGCTCTTTCCCTGTTGTTGCACGTGAGTGATTTGGAGATTTGGGAGGAAAGGAGGGGATTTAGGGGGGAGGAGAGGGGGTTTCAGGTAGTTTGATGATCAGTTGAGGGGAATAAGAAGCTCCTGGGGTGTTTACACAGAGACCCTGACGTCCTGAGGAAAGTATTCAACCTGTGGTTTGATACAGATGGACCTTTATGAGCTTTAGGGCTGTAGTTGTTTGTCTGTTTGTTTAGGTCATTGAGAACAAGCTGTAAACAACCAGTGGTGGACAAAGTAGTCAGCTCCATTACTTGAGTTAAAGTATAAATACTTCTGGTCAAATATTACTCCAAAACAAGTGAAAGTTGTTCAGTCAAATTATTACTTAAGTTAAAGTACTGGAGTACCTGCTTTTGATAATACTTAAGTATTAAAACTACATTTTTACGTTCATTCTTCCAAAACAAAACACCACATCTCCAAGACTGGTGATTTATTTTTGACATTTGGACTCCCTTTTTGAGATATGCTAATAAATGACTTGCAAATGTTGTCTTAAAGAGGACGATTGATTCCCTTTAAGGCAAAATGTCAGTCCTGGGTCATAGGTCTGTAGGGCTTTTAGAACTGGAAGTTTCCCTTTTTTCCTTTTTGTTTTTATTTATTTATTATATCTGACTTGCATAGTTTTTATTTTTTATTTTTATGTATGCTCAGTCTTTATTTTGTCCCAGAGCTGATGTCCTCAAACAAAAGTTTTTTTTAAAAGAAGGCTTATTAGTATTCTCACATTTGCTGCTCCAAAGCACATATTACCTTTTTTCCATTATCTTTTTATTAGAGAAATGTTGCATACGAAAACAAATATACATATAACCTTTTCAGTGTTATTCAGCATTATTTTACAGCATCCATTTCTCTCTCTTTTCTTTTTTTAAACAAACAAACAAAACATATGAACCAAGGCAGCTTTCACAGTATTCATACAGAAAAATTAAATAGACTTAAATTTAGTTGTAGCCCAAATTTGGTCAAACTTAACTTTTTTAATTTTCAGGCAGTAGGTCAGTTTTTCCATTTGTATATCTCAAGAATTATTCCAAACCACTCCTTCAGTGTGGGAGGTGATGGATTCAACCACTTCCTGGTGATTGCTTTTTTACTAGCTGTGCACATATTACTTTAATGGACTGATAATACACCACCCACGACTACAGGGTGGCACAGACTAATGTTTAATATTATTACAATGGAATAGATTGGGGTCTTTATTTTGCCCAAAGTTTATGTCCTTTTGTCACAGTCTCATTCCTGGCAACTACTGATGTATTGAACTGAGTGCAGCCTGTACATGCACAGATTTATGATGAATAATATTTTGTTATGGACGTTCAAAACTACATTTTGGACAGTAAGATGTATTCTGTGTGTCTGTGAGGAATGTATTTGCTGTGGCCAAAGTTTATTTGTTGTTTGTATGTTGTACTGTATTGTTTGTTGGTGTGTTCAAAATTTAAAGTTTACAAAAATATTGTATAAAAACACCACATCTCCATTAGTCAAAAAATGGTTATCAGATTGATTATTTTTGTCTGCTGCAATAAATTAATATCAGTTGAGTGTTTGGCCAAGAATTTTTAGAAGTGCAAGTTTGCAGTCTCTGAAGTTTGTTGGAGAAGGCTGCATTGGTGTTATCTTTATGTCTTTACAGTATTTTAGCCCCGAGGTGGGAACAGTGGTTTGGTTCCCTCTTATTTTCTCACTGGAGACAAAAGCTCACCCTCAGGAGTGGATATTGAAAAGCAGAGACTTAGGATTGTTTAGGATGGGATCTAATCGAGAAGTGTTGAATTAAATACGTTTTTTGTACTGATTAGACTTTGTGCTGCTTGGAGCTATCAGACACGGATATATGAACCAGCAGATTTAAAACATTAATTCCCTCGGTGAAGATTAAATTTCTGATTTAATCGAGCAGCCACAATAAGCAGCAGCAGAACGTATTTATACTCCTTTGGCTCATCGGTTAAACTCTGCAGTGGTGAGTCCCTCGGGGTAAAAACAGTCTTCAGTTACTCCCAGACGTTCGCAGCAGTCCCTCCTGAAGTCGTGTCTGTATCTCATGGACAGAAACCAGAGCAGAGCTCCGGCCCAGACGCTCTGACAGCTGTGTGTTTAAACTACAGCTGCTGAAATGGGGCGAGACCCCTCTGTGTGTGTGTTTGAGTCTGGGTTTGCTGCAGGCAGATGTGCTGGACTGTGTGTTTGATGGCTGTTTGTAATATCTTACCGTAAGAAGATCCATGTGTATACTTAAAATATCTGCTCTCATGCACACAAGTCCTCACACGCTAGAGCAGGTGACCTTCTCGTTATGAAAGAAGACCTCTTAATCAAGTGTTCTCATGGGAAAAATAATCATTTACCCTTGATTAAAGCATTTTAGTGGTATTTTGGCACAGTCTGAGGTTTGTATTGACTCTCCTGAAAGATTCCTTACTACCATGATGATGGAAAGTCATTAAATAAGACAAGTAACCTAAAGACGCCTCCTGGATAAGAATAATATCTGCAGTCCTGGCTTTGCTCCCTTTTTTAAGGATTATAGAGGATTTAAGGAGATTATGGTGATAAAGCACATTGATACTCATCTCTGTAGAAATAATTGGGCTCCTTTATAATCCACAAGAGCTGTATTTGCTTTTTAGGCTTGTACGAGCATGCACAGTGTATTCCTCCTACACATCATCCGCTTTTTTGAGCCTTCACCGCTCAGCGAGGCCAAAAGTGCAGGTGTTGTCATTGTTTGGCCAATGTGTCACGTCCTGTGCTGCTAAATTAGATCATAGTTGACTCATTTAGGTGGAAATATGGTTGCAAAACAAGCAGCATTGAGAAAAGGCACTTGAAGAAGTCTGCTTGTCCTTTTTGTCCATTTTGTCCGTTTTGAAGAAGTGAGTAGTAAAATAAGTGGTCCTAGAATGGAGCCTTGGGGTACACCACATGGGAGACGGGGCAAAGGATGAGTTAAAATATCTGAGTCAGACTTTAAAAGGTCTCTTTGACAAATAAAACTTAAACCACTTCAAACAATACCTTAAGACCCACAAAGTGCTTGAGATGAGACATGAGAGTTGTGTGGTCAATCTTAAAGGAACAGTCCAACATTTTTGTAGTTTTCATGTCTTGCCTCACTCCCGAGTCCATGACAAGCAGGTAGACACAATTCTTTAGACTGTGCATCCAGTAACAAGGAAGAGACAGACAGAGCTCGCCCACCGCTAGTTAGCTTTAGCTTAAACACTGGGAGTCAACAGGTAATGCTAGGCTGCCTCTGCCTAATATGATCTTCTTCTACTCATAAACAGAGGCTTTGTTTTGTTGACCTACTTACAAGCATGTCGACTGTGGTTTGCACAAGAGATGTGATGTTCGCGAATGAGTCTTTTGAACAGCTCTTTAAGTGAATGATGAGAACCGATTCGCCGCTCGTTTGCGAGCCTTTCTTAAATTTGCAGGCAATTTGCATTTAATAATGGCTTGCAAACTAAAGTCTCACTCACAACTGCGAATCGGTTCTCATTGTTCACTTAAAAGACTGTTCAAAAGATTTGATTTGTTCACAAATGTCACATCTCGCATGAAAACCACCGCAGAAGTAGGTCAACAAAACAAAGCTTCTGTTTAGGAGTAGAAGAAGATAATATGAAGATAACAAAAGATAATGTAACCTAAAGGTAAAAAATTGAGTCACAACAAGCACACACGACCGTTTAGAGTTGCTGAAGAGTTTATCTGATAACTGTAGGCAGAGGTAGGCTAACACTACCTGTTGACTCCCAGTGTTTGAGCTAAGCTAACTAGCGGTGGGCGAGCTCTGTCTGTCTCTTCCTTGTTACTGGATGCACAGTCTAAAGAATTGCGTCTACCTGCTTGTCATGGACTCAGGAGTGAGGCAAGACATGAAAACAACAAAAATGTTGGAATGTTCCTTTAAGATTGACCACATAACTCTCATGTCTCATCTCAAGCACTTTGTGGGTCTTAAGGTATTGTTTTGAAGTGGTTTAAGTTTTATTTGTCAAAGAGACCTTTTAAAGTCTGACTCAGATATTTTAACTCATCCTTTGCCCCGTCTCCCATGTGGTGTGTTTGCTTTGTCTGCCTTTTCCTTGTTACTGGACACACAGTCAAAAGAATCGTGTCTATCTGCTTGTCATGAACTCGGGAGTGAGGCAAGACATGAAAACAACAAACATGTTGGAATGTTCCTTTTAAACATCTCAACAGAAGAGTCGCCAGAATCAGTTCTTAATAAAAACAAGGGAAACTCTCGCTCGTTCCCTTTCCCCTCTGCTGTGCCAAATTTTACCAACATACTTGTCTTAATCAGACGATGTGCAGAAGTTTGTCTTTTATGTTTCTGCCAGTGTTTGGCAAGATTAACCTTGCAGAGCAGCTGGATCCACCTGATTCAATGTCTGTAATCAGCATATCCATCCTGCCAAACTTCAGTCTACATTGGTTGTGCGTAGCCTGAGGCAGCACGGCCCAATCAGGTCCTTCAGAGCAGGAAGAAGTGGAGCTACGAGCGAGATGGGATTAGCATAGATGCTAACAGCTTTACTGAAAGCACTTCTCAATAAAAAGGATATTTTCCACGTCTCTAACAAAGCTGATATGTCGCCCCGCTCTACCTTGATCCAAAAATGCATTTACTGGTCCACTGAAGACCAAACAGCTTCATAAGCTTCCCCAGAAACCACTTCAAATATTGAAAAGTTACTGTATTTAACAAGCATGGAGAGAGCCATAAAGATAACGGATTACAGCTCATTTTTGGCTTAATTAAGCACTCACAGACTCCATGTTGGATCATACTAGGGCCAGCCGTCTGCCTGGTTTCTTCTCTTCTGCTCCATTTGGTTTCACTTTCTGCGTCACCTCCAGTTCAGGACCAGAGCTCAGAGAGGTGAGGCTACATCTGGGTTAATCATCAGCACACCCAACCAGAGTGTGAGTGTGTGTGCTGTCAGTGTAATTGTTCCTGAACCCGTGTTAGTGTGTGCACTCGGGTTAGAAAAGAAAACAAGCTTTACCGTGGGGAGTCAGTAAGGTGTTGGGATAATAACAAAGCATAAAGAGGAAGGAAGTGCAGAGGAAGATTAGCTGTTTCTTTGCTTTGTAATGTGTGAGGATAAATTCTGTTTAAGTGATTTTCTGAAGGCTGTAGAGGGAGAGATGAGCAGTAAGCTGTGAAAGAGGCTCATGTCCATGTTTCTATTCTGCTTATTGGACAGGTAGAGGAGTAGTTATTTCCCGAAATGCACTGCTGTTATGGGAAGAATGTTACAGCAACGTTGTTAATTCTGCATGTATGAATAATTTTCAGTGTGTAAGTGTGACGTGACATTATTGAAGGGAACAAAAACACATGATTAATAAGCTGGGACAGTTTTGACCAAATTGAAACCCTTGGTAGGGATGGAATTCAAAAAACAGTTCCAGTTAAGAATGGATAATAAATAGCTATTCTGATCAGTATCATTAGCCTTTTTGCTAAAGAATTCCTTCCACCAGACGTCGTGCTCTCATCAGAGGAAATCAGTCCAGCAGTGGAAGATGTGAGTTAATTTAACACATTATGACACCAACTGCACAACCCCTGAGCTGTGTCTTTGGTGCTGTTGAACTTAAAAACTTGTGTAAATTGCTTTTTATTCACGCAGAAAATCCACAGGAATCGATAAATAATTTGATCAGTAGGCAGAATCGATAATGGCATTTTCATCAATCTCCATCCCTACCCCTCAGGGTTACATTTGAAGGTCCAACAGTTACAGATTCTTCTCCTTAAGGCAGCTTGTCCAGGTTAGATTTGGTGCATACTGAATCAGATTATTCTCCACTTTCCTACTTATTAATTCCTACATTTTTACGTTTTTTCTGTATCCTGAGCAATATGACACATTTCTATATATAGTTTTTTCTATTTTAAATCATATTCTTAATATTTATCCTTTTTACTATTTTATATTGTAATACAGTAGGATTTTATCTTGCATATTTTTGTAAAATTATATGATTGCACTGAAGAAGGAGAAGCTCTCCAGTCTCCAATCTCATTGTACATTAAGTATAATGACAATAAGGACATTCTCTTCTATTCTATTCTGTTCTAATCTAATTTTATAAGTCTGTACAATTATAAACAAACATCTCAAGCTTTACTTTAAGCTTTGCTTTACTTCCATACATGGTTAGATTTTTGAAAGTGATCAACCAAAAGCAAACTGAACAACTTAATCAAAAGTGTCTGTTTCGTTTCATCACTTTTGGTTTCACTTTTGTAGTTTTGTGGTGAATTTTCACAAAGCACCACTACAACAGATTTTTCCGGACTTGTATTTGTACATGACAAGATGTGTGCTGCCGGGATATAGAGGCAGAAAGGATGGTAGAGCATAACACACAAACACAGGGAATTCCTCACATTTATGTTGAAGAAAATGCTTTGCCATGTTGTTTTTGCTGCCTTGACTGTACAAATTTCTTTACTGCATGAGCAGTCTTTTTTTAAGTGTAGTTCTGTCATATTTCCACTGCCATGCTCCACAATGATCCTCTTCCTAAAAGTTTAGTTTACATGCTTTGTCATAAACCACATCATGCTGTGCATGTCAGGTGCTTAAAGATACATAAAACCTTTGTGAACAGCAGTATTCTCCCAGAATATTAATCTATGAAGAAGATTTATGTAACTGTTAGGAAACGAAAATCAGACCTAACACTCACGTCCCTTATCAGATGACTCTTAGACACTTGGATCCTGGTTTTTGGTACGATGTCTAGTTGCAGAGGACAGGACATGAGGAAGAAGAGGAACGCCCTGAAGAATGTTGATAGTCCTTTATTTTTTGTTTTATTCTGACGTCATATTTGATTATGTACATTCCTTTAATTTCTTTTCTGTCTAGCCACAGCTAACTCATTATAACAGATGGTAGCCATGTGGTATTTGTGTTTTTTGAGGAGTTTACAGTGAAAACTCATTAAAACTGTCTGTATGTTGATGCTGCCCCAAGTTTTTAAACTCTTTCCCATCTTAGAGGAAAACCTGACCAGCTATTTTTGTGTATATAATCAGTATTTTTGTGAATTTTCCAGTAATTCACCACTATTTTTGGGTTTCCAACACCAATTCTCACATTATGAATAGTTTCCCAGCATAAAATGACCTCTCCTCCTCCTTTTATTACAGACAGGAGCTTAATATATTTTACTGTAACTGTAACCACAATTGTGAAACAAACCTAAAGTACCAGACAGTTGAATTATCGTGTAATTATGATGCTGTTCTTCTAGTAAGACTCAAGCTTCTACCTGAGACCATCTTTCAAACAGCTAATACCTCCTGAGCGGTCTGATTGTTCTCATATTATCACAAACGCTTAAAAGAAAAAGAAAGCATGAAAGAAATAAGTTTGAAAAGTGCCATAGGTATTTGAAAAAGGGTGTACTGAGAGGTTGATGTGGGCTTTTCAGATTTCTGCAACAATCCATTCATAATTTACCCGAAGCCAACTCTATTCTCAAAGTTTCCTGCAGCCACACGAAGGAGAAATCAAAAGGATAATCAATATCTGAGCTTCAGAAACAGCTGTTTGGAATATCCCAAGATTAACCGAGCTTCAGGAAGCAGACAGTGTTTACCTCATGACTCACTGGCGTATTTCACACATAAAAGAATGATTAACTTAATGGAAAAAGTAATCTCACAGACATAAATCTTCCTTTAACTGTTTAGAGTCTTGTTAACAGGAACATTTAAATGGTTATTGTTGGGATTCAGATTTAAGAGGCAGAAAATGAGCAGGAATGTAAGCCCGTGGTATGTAAATTCATTAAAACATTCCTCTCTAACATTTCCATAGAGTCATGCTCTGACTGTTTAGATGAATACCTTTGGGGAAGAATAATCATTTATAACCAGGCTCTTCAACCTTAAGTGGTGCTTCTGCTGTGAGGGGAAGAGAAAGGACTGAAGTGTGGATCCGTTTATTGTGAAGTCTCGCTCCTGAACATCACTTATTGTAATCATTCTACAGACTAGGCTACATATGACACAGTATGTTTACTTTTTTGATAATTTCTAACAACAATTGTGCTACAGATTATGAAACAATATGAGAACATTATATTACAAGCATTGTAAATAATTTTTACTATGTACAACAGTCACAGTTTTGTGATTTTTTTGCACAAGTGAAAATGCAAGGGCTCAAGCTGGTGATCATGATGGTCAAGGTGTGGCGTCAGCATCAACGTAAACTTTGACCCCATGCAGGCCGAGGTTTAGGGAAAAATAGGTGGTTTTAAAATGTAAAGCACATGTAACATTTGGGTTTTTTGCATTTATTTAATGTGGTTATTTTAGGAAAACATGACGGTGAAAATAAAACATGTCTCTCTAACCTGTGGGCTAGCACTTGTTGGGTACCCCTGGTCTAGATCAGCCGTCTCCAGTCTTTTTACTCTGCAGAGTGGTTTCATCTGAGATGGTCGGGCCCATCGTACATCAGGCACAACATTTTTTTGTTCAGCACAGGTGTCTCTCCTCTTTTCCACCTGCACAGTTACCATTTTCAACATTTCACTCATGTTGAGTAAAAAGCTAATGAACATGCATCCCTCGAGCCCAGGAGTGTGTTCGTCCAAAAATGAGGGCTGTAGAAAATTACTGCACCTTAAACCCCATAAAACATGGTCTAGAGTCTAAAATCTGTGACACAGCGGTGTGCTTCTGGTGTTTTGAGGGCACATTAGAGCAGAGATCCCCAAACACTTGGCCGTGGACTTGTACCAGGCTGAAGAGAAACAAAAATAACCAATTTATTTCAGTTCCCGAAGGGTGACTGGATCCTTGCATGTGGCTTGAAGGCACAGACTTTACACTCAGGCTCTCTGTCTCTGTTTCCGAATGATAAAGTAAAACTTGAGATAAACTCGTGGATAAACCCTCAAGCTTTTCTTCACCTGTGCTCTGGATGTAGCAGGCATGCAGGCACATACTCCATCCTCTTTGCACCCTGTACTTGGCTCTACGTGGGTAATTTATTTTTTGTGATCAAATTTTTATTTTCATTTTAACAATTTAGCAAAAGAATACAGGCAGTAAATAGTACAGAGCTTATACGCATATACAAGTCCACAGCTGGATCCTTTTGGGTACCAGTACATGAATTCATCAGGCAAGCACTAGTTGTCTGTAGCCCCTTGTCTGTTGATAAACATGTTAAATTATACATATATACGAAAAAAAAAAAAAGTCCCAATCCAGGCCTTTGCCACATAGAAAAACCTTTTAGAATACCAACGTGGGGAATTTATGACATAAAAATTGCAAAATATAGACCAAAGAGCCCGAAACTCTGCACCACATGCTTGTAGACACTGTGCTTCGTAAGGTCGAAACAGGACCAACTATCTTCACAGACCAGCCACTGAAGGGTGGGCTGTTACCATACAGCCAAACAAACATGTCTCTACTTTTTCTTGTTATTCTGATGCATTTGTCCTCACGTATCCCTCAAATGTTGGAATATGTTTCCCTTAAAAAGCTCTAATGTCCTGAGATCCTTATAGAGGGGTTTTCTGCAGTGAAACAGTGGTGACTTTACTCTGCTCTGAGCTGATAACTCGTCTGTGTATTATGTTTCTTCAGCCTGATTGTATTTCCAGGTTTCACCTTTGCTATCAGATCCATTCATTCAGCCAGTCCCCGTCTCTTTTTCTCTCTTTCACACCATTTAATTCACATGCTTGCTCATGCATTCCCCTCCTCTCTCACCCTCCATGCTTCTTTCATTTCCTCCCATGCGATCAGTTCTGTTCAAGCGGTTTAGGAAACGACTTTCAATGGACAGTTTCCACCTGAATTCACTACTTCCTGGTTTTGATCGTTAGGACTGGACCAGCAGTTTCCTCTCCAAGCAGAGTAAACTTGGTGTTTATTCAAAGGGCCATAAAGTCCCACTTTTTGATTTATTTAAATTGGTTATCTTTAAGGGCACAAACAGGCCGGTAAGTATATGGTTTCCTGTGTTTTGTAGAGAAGTGGCTGCTACCATGTTCCTGCTACCACCTCAACTTATCTGTAAAACTTCAAGTTCAGATCATTTCAGAAGCCTTGATGGGACATGCATGCGTGCAAATTTGGGCTGATTTCTAGTTCTCTAAAGAAATAAAAAAACATCCTGAGTAAACCAGCTTTGTTGTGCTAAAATAACAAAATCAAGCGAACAATGAGAATTTACGTTTGTTGCAATGATTCTTGTTTTTTAAACATGCATGAAGTGATATTGTGGCAAATACCATGTTGTTTTTAATGATCTGAACATTGTCCTAGGTGATTTTAAAGGGTCCAGAGTCGTTTTCTGTACTGTCATGGGATGTAAACATGTGTTATATAAAGATTTTAAGTAAGAAGCATGTGCTGCAGCTCCATACAGTTGTTTTTTTCTACTCTAATTTTTAATGGATTTTAAGAGTGTACATGCAAAAACAGGGTTAAAAGAAACTTGAACCTAGGTTGAAGTTGGCTTTTTTGCTTGCAGCAAGTAGAACTTTGTAAATATGTCTGTCATTAGCATTAGCTTTTCTGGAAATTTACACAAGTGTATTATAATAGATGAAGGCGCAACTTGTATTCCAAAAATTCTTCATAATTATTTTCCAATCTACTGCCAATATGAGTGAATTTTAGGAAATGTCTGAAACGTGTGAAAATGGTTCATCATTGATTGGTCACATTTTCTTCTACCTTCATTCTGACCTCGTGAACTCCTTTAAAATTTTGACTTTTGGATTTTTTCATCAGAATTCATGACATGATCTTGAATTAGTCATCTTTGACTAGTCATCCTCAGATGTCTTCAGGCCTGATCCTTTCTCCAATTTCTGTTTAACATAAAAAGTAGAATCATTTTTGTACATTTGTAGTTTTTAACAAATCAGGGACACAACATGCTTGTTGTCCTTTGCAGTAAAAGCAGGCTGTTGAAAATATTGGTCATATTAAGGTCGCTGCTTCCTGTTAGTTGAATGTCTTTATCGAGTTAGTCTCTGGCCTGGAGGTATCTCAAGGAATCAGTTTTGTCAAGCTTAAGTGTGTCTTTAAGGTGGGTGCATTTCCCTGCGTCATGGTACAAAAAGCTCCAGACAGTTGTGAATGCTAACACTTTTTTTTGTTTTTCTGCTTTCCGTGCTGCTCATGTGACTCTTTGCTATTAGTTCCTACTTGCAGCTCCTTTCCCATTCATATCACTCCTTTCTCTCTGTCCTGTTTGTACAGAATGCCCTTTATTGTTATCATACAAAATGTACAATGAGATTGAAGAGCTTCTCCTTTTGCAGTGCAAATAGTTACGTAAGAAAAACAGAAGTAAAGTAGAAAATAGTTACAAGTATAAAATAGTTGCAAAAAGTATAGGTACAAAATATATACAAAATTAAAATCCTACAAGACAGTGCCATTGAAAAAACTCTATATACAAATATAAGATAGAAAGGATCAATATTAAGAATAAAAAAATATTTCTATGTATACATGGAAATGTGTTGAAAAGGATAGGATAGACACTTACAGATGATTATATACCACGGAATGGTGAGGGCATAAAAGCAAAATAAGATATATTAAAATGGTAAAATATTTTCCAAAAATGAGCTAAATATAAGTATAGGCTAAATAGAAAATTAGCACTTAAAGCTAACATCACAGTTTGGGGTTATTTGTTTGATAAATAAAGAAGTGAGTCATCAGCATAAGGGAGTAGTGTTTCTTTATGAGCACTCGTGGTCCTGTTTATTCAGCTGCAGCTCGAATGACTAGAAATTCATTATCTCCAGATAGGACTCGAAAGATTTCTAGATTAGAATAAAATAAAAACAGCAGGGGTATGATTTGTTAGCAGATTTTCAGAGGATTTATTCCCCTCTTTTTGAATGCTGTCCTCACTCCTGTGACTTCAGTCCTCTGCATTTGTCTCTTGTTGACTTGTTAAGAGGACTAAAAGAGACAAGAGAATAGCATTAAGGAGGTTTTTTCCTCTTCCCCGCTGTGTTTTGGCCACACTCTGCAGGCCGCTGGTTTACAGACTAATCCGATTAAAAAGCCGGGGCAAGGCAGTCAGCCGCTGTCCACGGAGCGGGAAGATTAACTCCTTTATTGTCCGGGGGTCTATTCCCGCTTTTGCCCTTTTTCTCGTCTTCTATTCAGTCTTTCCTTCGTTAACACTGAAGTGAAGGTTCAAGAAAGAGGAATGTGAACCCTTTAAAGTTCAAATAATGTTTTACCCAAAGCACGAAGGGCTGAGAAAGGTACACACTGCTGCATTCTTGGAGTTTTTGTCTTCACGTGAGTTTAAAAAGTGTAAAAGCCAAACTCAGACTCGCCTGTTAATCAGTGTTAATTTTGTTGACTAATTATTTTCGTCATAATTTCATCAACAACCTTTTTTCCCCTGATGAAAACTAGACAGTAACTAATAAAAACAAGTGCACATGTACAAAAACTCAAACTAAATGAACTGACGTTTTCATCAACAAATAAAAGCTAGACTAAAATGTTTGACAGAGACTTAATCCAATCAGACCTAATTTGTTCATGTAGAAAGTAGAGACAAGTTAGGAATATATCCAATCACAGCTGCCTTAGCTTGGTGGTGGTGGGATAAGTTGTGGAGCGATCCAATCAGAGCTCCTCTCTTTATGAATTGATATATTCATGTAGAGCAGGTTCACTGTTTGTTGTCAGTTCTGGTATTGTAACTGAGATGCTCTGCCAGGTAGCCTAAATAAAGGTGACTGCATTTCACACAAAAGTTCAATTTGTTTCTGTTCATTTATACATTCAGACTTTACTAGCATTCAATAAAGGGTTATTAGATGTTTGATTTTATCCAAGTGTGAAACATGACTTCAGAAATTCAAGGAAACATAAAAAATGCCTTACCCTTTACACTTCATATTTTCATCGACTTAATTTACAGCAGATTTCATCAACTAAAACTAGACTAAAATGAAAACAATTTAGATGACTAAATTATGACTAAAACTAAAGATATTTTAGACAGAGAAAACCTGCTCTACTGATCATGTGCAATCACATATACCCACAACGTCTTTATAATGTAAAATACAGAACAGAAGATCTACTGTGTATTTGTGTTTAAGTTTGATTAACAGACATCACCTTAAAAACATGAAAAATGATCTTACAATGAAGAGACTTGTTAAAATCAAGGTCAGGCCGCCTCAGCCTCATCTCCTTATAAGGTCTGCAGTCGTCCCTGCACCATAAAGCTCTTGAGTAAAGGTCTGTGGACGTTGGAGGTCTGTTTGAGTCGCTGCAGCATGAGTCACTGTGCGACTGCTTCATTCTGATAACACTGTTACTATCAGACTCTTCAGTCTTCAGGAAGTGCTGATTCATTTCACTGGACTGTCACCAGAGCTGCAGCAGGGAGGATACCCCTCTAAAGATCAGCTCTCACATTTGAGGACATATTCTGAATGACTCTGAATCACTCTGTTCATTCTTGAATATGACTGAAGGTGTAAAATATCATCAATCCTGATATCAGGATAAAAGATTATAACTAAAACTAAATTAAAAAGGGCTGCTAATCATACACTGCTGTTAATCACCTTATTTCACAGGTTTGTCTCTTACTTTCTTCACTGATGTTTTTGTTCGTTGCAGGTTGCAGTGCGACTGTCAGCACAACACCTGCGGCGTTTCCTGCGACCAGTGCTGCCCCGGGTTCAACCAGTTACCGTGGAAACCCGCCACGACCTACAGCGCCAATGAGTGTGAACGTGAGTACCATGCACGGACGAACACAGTGGGGCACGTAAGGAAGAATAGTGCTTGGGCAGACTCACACACTGTGGCAGTAATCAGTGATCCCTGCAGAGGAATGTGTTTTCTTTCATGTCGACGGAGCTGCTCGACCTTAATTCACTGAGGCTGAACGCACTCCTCCACTGCTTGATAACTTTAGCACATGTATGTAATTACAAAATCTCTTTTTAACAATGTTTTATGATTTTCCTTTTTCCATAAAGCACTGCTATTTGTCACCTTCCACACTGGTGGCTCATTTTATTAAATTTAAACCAGTGGAAAGTTAAAAAAAAAGCTTTCTCTTTCTCTAATTTGGACAGTATGCCAGCAGTAAGGCACTTTTAAAAAAGTTTCTGAACAGCTGCAATCTGAGTTGAGAGGTTTCAAGGATATTGTAACCATTTTTATATAAACAGTGCCCAGCATTAACAAATACACCCCATATTTAAAGTAATGTATTAAAGAATATCTAAATGAACAGAAGAACAATTTCCAAAGTTTTGACAAAGCTGACCTTAAATTAAGAAAAATACTTTTTTGTGTGTAACTTGAAAAATCTTGTTTGCAATCAATGGCCCAGATTTGAGGGAACATTTTGTGGTATAGTTCACCTTTGAAAGGAAACTAAAGGTTTTCTGACAAATCTGAAGGGGTGTATTCATTTATGCAGAGCACTATTTACATATATATATATAATAAAATAATAATAATAATAACAAAATAAAATAAAATAAAAATGGCTGCTGACTGGCTACTACTACTACTGCTCCTTCCCGTCCTCTGTCATCCTGTAACGCCTCTAAAACTTTCTGTATTGTTGTTTCTGCTGCTGTGTTGACTCTGTTACATCTCTTCTGCCTCTACACTGATCTACAGCTTGTGTTTATGCATCTTGCAGCTGTGTCTAGTGTTATTTTTAGAATGTGCAAAAGCAACAGTTGAGAATGCATGTCATTCGCATGCTTAGCAAAAGTTTAAAGTAAAAGACTTCAACAGCTTAATCCTAACACAAACTTAATTTCTAGAAGTTTACAGTTTAGACCTGTAGTTCACTTTGTTAATTCTATAGCACCAGCTTGCATAAACATTGATGCAGGAATTTTATGCACTACGTCCATGTGCATACTCCAACTTTTTGATTCGTACAGCTCACTGAAGTTTATCTTGCTTTTATTTTGACCCATGGAAAATAGACAATAAGCCTCAAAACTACCCCAGAGCCTTGCAGCCAACTCTCTGACCGTGTCCTGCTGCAGTCTGGCACATGTTTTCTACTCTGGGGTTATATTTAACAAACCACAACCTGCTATCACGCTGGTCTGAAGGGTCACCAAAGGGCAACGAGATATGAGCGAGGGCGGCAAACGCGAAATTCTGCTGCACACATCCATCCATTTTCTATACCACTCATCACTTTTGTGGTTACGGGGGGTGGAGCCTATCCCAGCTGACATTGGGCAAGAGGTGGGGTACACCCTAAACTGGTTGCCAGCCAATCACAGGGCCACATAGAGAGCCAGACAACCATCCAGTCTCACACTCATACCTAAGGGAAATTTAGAGTCACCTTCAACCTAACCTAACCTGTTTTGGTCTGTGGGAGGAAGCTGGAGTGCCCGGAGAGAACCCATGCTTGCACATGCAAAGACAAAAAGGCCTTCAGCGTCACAGGGATCGAACCAACAACCTTCTTGCTGTGAGGCATGCTGACTACCTGCTGCATCACCGTGCTGCCTCTGCAACATTATCTTTAATTTATCCCTTTGGAGAAAACATTAACGAGTTCACACAAGAAGTGGAAAGTTGTGCTTATTTAGAGACACATCCATCCACCTCCTGCTCTGGAGATTCATGATAGGTTTTTTTAGGTGCTGGTTTCAGAAAGATACTCCATAGTTCCTCAGGTCAGAGAGAAACCTTCTCCCGATATCACGTCTCTCTCTATCAGGAGCCGGAGTCAGAGCCGGAGGATAAGGAGCGCTGGTTTATTCAGCCGGCATCTCTCAGGCGCTGAGGGTCAGATAAGAACAACAAGTTCTATCTCTGAATGAGGAGGAAAGGTTGCCGTGGATTTCCTGCAGCATTTCTCTGTATCTACACCGAGATTAAGAGAAGAAGAAATGTGTGTAATCTTCAGACGTGTATATATAAACTATGATGAGGTCAAGCCTTCAGATGTTTTATCTTCCTGACTCCTAAAATCAAAGCAATCAAGTATTCAGACAAACAAAAATCATTTTTGTCTCCTCACCATGGTGATAACACGGCTCCAAGACGCATCACTCACGGTACAGCCTCGCAGCACACAGCGTACAGAAAAGTGCTCGGATAACTGTGCCACATACCTCAACTTAAGTGTATGAAAGTCCAGGAGTTTGGGATGGTCAGTTAAATTTCAGTCGACCCTGGCTGGCCCTGGAGACCATAGATCAGCCCCTGATCAGGGCAAAAAGCTTGGATTATCTCCTAAAAATAAATCTAAAAAACTACCAAAGCCTTGTGTAGTAATCCTTACAGAGCAGGAGCAGCGGTGTTTGATGGCTGACTGTAATCAGACATGAAAACCCTCTCATGGATCATGAAACATCACCTCCGTGTTTGTGCTCCAGACCACACGTCCTGATATCTGACTTTCATCTGCGGAGGAAGTGATGGAGCTTGTGTGGTCGCGTTAATTACAGGGTCTCTGGTTTCAGAGTGTTTGATTTGTCAGCAGAGTGCGTAATCTTCATCTTTAGATAAGGGTCCGTCTGAGGAAACAGGTTTTAAAACAACAGTTGGGTCTGAAGTGACTTTAATCAGCAGGTCCTGATTTATGAGGAGGCTGCTGTGCTTTCATTTGCTGCCTCTGTGCTTCATCTCTTCTTCTCTTATGGTTGTTTATTCCTCTTTTTACTCTTTTCTTCTGCCTCTCGGCTCAGTGCAGCTCCTGACCTTCAGGTGAACGATTTTGTTCATGTTTGTGAGCATTTGTGCATGTGTGTGTCTGTTGGCTCTTTGCTTAATCACCTGCAACACCCCTGCATACAGCCGGATAAATGAATGATATTGGATTTTTACTGTTATCTAATATGCCCATATCTCTGAACTCGTTACCAGGCTGTCACATTGGAACAAGTTCATTTTGCATAAAGTAAAGACTTTGTGCTCTTGACAAATATATCAGTATCTGCGATAATAAGTTCAGAAATATCAGATATCGTCAAAAATCCATTATCGAATTTTTTCTCAGAAAAATACTAAATCTGTTCATCTTGTTCTTGATTATTTGTTTTCATTTTATTTAATTTTCAGTCCTCATTTTCTTAATGTTCCCTCTGAATTTGTATGTATTGACTTTATTTTGCCTTTATTTTACTAACTAAAGAAGCTTGTTCAGATTAAAAATGTATTTTCCAAGTGCCAAAACAGGCAGCAGTTACTGAGGACAACAAACATACAAAAAAAAGAAACCTGAAAAATACTTCACTATTAAGATGCCACAGAATCCTTGAAATGTGAAACTTCTTCACCTCTTCATGTCTGTTTGTGGTTGTATGATCTTCTTTGTGTTTATTTTTTAATAAATATTAATTCAGTCATTTGTTTTCTGAGCTGAAGTTAGAGATTGAACCGCTATTCTTTCCAACTTGAATGAACAAAACGTTTAATGAGAAGAAGAATAAACAGAAAAAGATAATTAAGGGTCAACTTAACATCTTTCTCTGGAGCTTTTCACCCTTATCTCATTGACTGCAAAGGAAAAAACATGTTTATATGCTCATACTCATTGTTTTATTTTGTTGGAGTATTGAAGTTGAAAACTTTTAACTTTTTCTGCGTTAGTCTTACTTTCATTGTGTTCATATTTCAGCCTGTAACTGTCACCGTCACTCCTTTGACTGTTACTACGACCCAGAGGTCGACCAGCGGAGAGGAAGCCTCGACGTCCACGGACACTACAGAGGAGGAGGAGTCTGCCTCAACTGTCAGGTGAGTGAAGGAGCATTTCTACCTGCAGTACCAGGAACTTCATTAGAAAGAACTTTACAGGGAACTATAGGCTCTACCTGCCTGGACACTTTTCCATTGCACAAAAGTATACAATTCTCCAAAATAACATTGTTATTAGCCCACTTGTAGTTTGATTTCTTTTGCAACATGAAGACGTGCAAAGAAATTTATCAAGTTTGATTTTCTGTAAGATTTTGGTTACTTTCTGTCATAAAAAAGTTACATTTTAGCCATAAGAGCAAACAAAAAACTTTTCTTTCAAACTTATTATAATTACATTTTAGTATTTTTTTATATATATGCATATTATCACTGATTTATTTGAATTTATTGATTATTTTTCAAAGGTTCAGAATATGCAATTAAGAGTTATTAAGTTGGATTAATGAGTCTGATGAAAAATTTTGATCTCAACATCACTATTGTCTCTTTTAATTATTGTTTGTTGTATTTTATTAAATAAGCTCCAGTCCTTAAATCCATGTAGAAATAGTCTTTTTTATTTTGTTTTAATATACACCAACTAACTTTGATTTTCTCTCTCTTTTTTAAATTGAATAGCCTTGTTTGATTTTTGTTCATTTTATCGATTTATATCATTTTTTTAAGTTGTTATTTTGTTGTTTAACCTTTTGTTAAACCTAGAGATTCAGCCATTAAAGTGAAATATTATTTGTGATAAAGCTGTATTTTTGTTATTATAAACTTCAATAAAAATATTATGGAAAAAAAATTATATGATTTTTACGCCTAATTCGAAGTATTACTATAAAATTAAATTTATTGAGTGGAAGAAGAAAAAAAACCTCAAATATTCACATTAAGATGGAGCTTGTTTGGTTTCAAAACAATCTGATCATTTTTTATTTGATTATTGATCATGTTTCAAGGTGAAAGTTTATGTTAATTCAGCTTTAATAAAAATAACAGTGAACTAAAGTTCATCATCTCTGAATCCAAAGCTTAACTCCTTTTTGTGTTTTGCTGCTGAAGCCGACCGGCTCTAAATGTAAAAATACAGATTGTGTGGTTATGAACTCTAACAAAAAAATAAGGTCCTTAAGAGAAAAAATGTTAATCCTAGTGTTGAATTTTTGTTATCACTCTGCATTTGATAAGATCTGTTTGATGTTATTATCTTTTTATTTTCTCCTGTAATGTTGCATGAAATTATATTAAATATTATTTACAGCATCACACCACCGGAGTCAACTGTGAGCGCTGCATCCCGACCTACTACAGATCACCGGACCACTCCATCGAGTCCCCGCTGGCCTGCCTACGTGAGTAAAACCCGTCAAACTAGGAAAAGTAGATATATTTATTCAAATTAAACCAAACATCCGGGCTGATTTATCAAGTAGAAGTGTGTTATTATTATTTATCCTGTCATCATTTCTAATCTTGTTTCCTGTTCTCGTCTTTTTCTGTCTCGCCGTCCCTCCTCAGCCTGTAACTGTCAGTCCCAGTTCACAGACGGGACCTGCGAGGATCTGACCGGCCGCTGCTTCTGCAAACCAAACTACGCCGGAGAAAACTGTGACACCTGCGCCAGCGGCTTCATCAACTTCCCCGACTGTTACCGTGAGTGAATAAACCAGCCAACTCACCAATGAAGAAAACAGTAAAACCAGAATAAAGAACATTTAAGGAAACATCTACCTGCTTTTGTTTTAACTGAAGTCTTTATTTCTCTCCATCAGCCGTCCCAACATACCCCACTGACAACAACAACAACGGAGAGGCCAAGACGGCCGGAGAGATCATCAGTGAGAGTTTTAATGTTTTAATGTTTTATTTTCTGAAATGTTTTTTCAGTTTGGAAGATGCAGTTTATCATAATAGTTATTTAAAGCATGATACTAATGTCCTATTTCTAGCGTTTGCTCTATTCACCTCTATTCAAAACCACATATTTGAAGACATGAATGCAAATATATTTGGTACAGTTCTGCCTTTTCCCTGATCTTTTTCATTAATTTGTCAATATTTTAGATTTCATCTGATTTTTTTAAAAGAAGAATTAACCTATGAACACTTTCCTAAAATGAAATATTCATTGAAACGTTATCGTTTTTCAAAATAATCTTAATACTCGATAAATGATACCATTGATAAACCTTTAACTGGAGATGTGTGATATTATCCACATAGTGTTGATATGGATGTTTGTTTTAGAAAATGAATATTGATACTGAGCAGATATGAACATTTTTTTAGGACATCTAAGGTAAATATTATAGCCTTAATTATGAGTATTAAGCACGTTAAGGTTTTGCAATTTAATTTTAATTTAAAAGATGATTTTGCTGTTACTGTTAAAAATACATTTGGGGTGTCATCTTATCACCAAAGTCGCTACTTGTCAGGAAATTACTGAATGAATAGATATTGTTTTAACCTGATTACAAGGTTTTTTATACTTTTGTTTGACTGAAAGTGTATAAAACCCACTCACCAACATGGGATGTGACCAAAGGCACTGTTTTATGAAGGTTTTTTTTTAACGTATATCAATTTCAGTATTGGCTAAAATAACTTTGGAAATACTGATGTGCCAGATGTTGCCAACAAAATCCAATATCATGCTCCCCTACTTTAAGCTTTTTTTTGTGTAGATACTGTGCAAGTTACTTTTCAAACTAAAGATACTTTAATTTTCTGCACCAATAGAGTTCAATAAACTTAGACTAGTATTAATCTGTCTTATTAACAAGTTAAAGGGATAGTTCAGTGTTTTTGAAGCTGGGTGTATGAGGTGCTTGACAACAGTCCAACATAGTTTCATGGCTTGTTTTTACATTAAACCCAAAACTCACACAATTACTCAAAATAACTGTACCCATTAACAACAGTGTACCTTGGGTTAGGGTTAGGGTATATGTAAATCCCTGATACAACCCAGCTTTAAAAATACTGAACTATCCCTTTAAGAGACAGCATGAAAAGTCGAGGTAAAGGGAGTTATCAATGTGTTTTTAAAGAAATGTCACCAGATGAAATTCCAACTTTAAGATAAATTTGTGTTTTAGGAGTCAAATCTAATCAGATTTAAGACATTTGATAGAAGAAAGGCTGACGTCTTCCTTTCACCTGCACAGCTGGTGTTGTTTTCATGAGAATCAGGTGTTCTGGGAACATTAATATGATGGGAACTGAGTTTCATTGGAGCTCAATAATCAAGACTTAAACTCCATAAACCATGTTTCACTCCTCATATCAGCTGTCAGTGTTTGCTTTACTGCGGGGAGTTCTGTTTGTGAGAGACTTCCTGATTCTCATAATAAAGGCTGCTCGACCGTGCATCAAGTGTGTCTTATTGACAAAAACACGTCTTCATTCTCTGCAGATTGTGAGTGCAGTGCAGCTGGAACCGTCGATAACTCCTGCAGACCCGACCCAAACACTCGAACCTGCGTCTGCAAACAAGGCTTCACCGGCGACCACTGCGACACCTGCGCTCCGGGCTTCCATGGACTCAACTGCCAGCGTAAGAAAATGATGAATATATGTTTTAAAGCTGCGGGCAGCATCAGTTATTATTAATCAATCAGTCAATCTTTATTTGTAAAGCACCAGATCATAACAAGTGTTATCTCAAGATACTTCACACTCTTCACTCTTCATTTTTATAGATACATGTATATACATATTGTAATTTCTCACTTATAACACGCACTTTTTTACTTTTCAGTGTGATCTAATTTTTTGGGTGCGTATTATACACGAGTACAAGCAAAATCCTTACCATGTTTCATCTAACCAACATCGCAATTGCAACACATCTGATTCAAAAAGCCGAAATATTCTCTTTCTCTGTGAAAACACAGGCAAACACAGGGTGCTACCATCTTGTGAGCAAGGGGACGCAAAAGAGCTGCGCTGTGATTGGTTGAAGAAATCAGCATGCTCTCTGATTGGTCGGTACGCTACGACTGAGCATGCTCGGGCAGAAATCGAGTAATTGCACATACGTGAAGCGAAATGCGTTTGAGAGAGAAAATCGCGTACGGTATTTGTTGTGAAAATACTGAAATTTCATTGATTAAAACTTTGAATAAAGGTCATTTTTGAGTTGTCTGAGAGAGTAAGGATTGGGTAACATTTGGGTGGGTGTTTTATTCAAGCACAGTGTTTTTCCAGGCAAAAATCATGAAATATGGGGTGCGTGTTGTAATCAAGACATTACGGTATATGCAAATACATATAATTAATATATTTGTTTATACATATACATACATACAGAGATGGATCGATCCAGGGGGAGAGAAAGGGACTAAAATCTCATTTGTCTTTGCTGAATATAGATTCAATCAGTCAATCTTTATCTGTGTAGCACCATATATGCTGAATATAAATTTATTAAAGGTAAGCCCTTTGAGATGTGGCATCTCGTTTTCAAGAGGATCCTCATGTCTGTGTGGCTGTAAAGGTAGTTACTATGGATGTATAACCAGTACAAACATGGATAGAGGGATCAATCTAATATTAAAATAAATATATATAATGATAATTATTATCATGTCATTTGCTGATTCTTTCATGCTTTATCTGTAAGATCATTTGGTCAATCATACATGAGGAAAGAAGCAAACTGTCAAATTAAATACCCAAAAATGCAAACATAAATCCTTATATTACTCTGTTAGCACACTTCATTTAGTGCAATTTTTGACATTTTTGACAATTCAAGTCAGAATTAAAAAGGACAATCGAGTAAATCATGCAAACTTGTAAAATAAAGGTGTCTGGTTTAGTTGCATTGTTAAGGGTGATGGATTTGGACATTTCAGGTGGAGTTTGGGCAACAGAACGAAGACAATAATCATGATTTATCAAAATTAAGCTGCAGAAAGCATGAAGATACAGAAATAAAAGCACAGCTTCCAGGAGCAGCTCCTGCTTCCTTATGTTGCAGTCTGTTTTCATGTCAACATTTAACATGTCAGGTCTTGCCTTAACCTGAACAAGCGCTGCATGTTACAGCGATAAAAGTTTTAAATTAACTGCTTTAAAAGTTGCTGAAATTGTTCTGTGCTGTGTAGTTGTTTTAGATCTTGGGTCCCCAGCCTTTTTGAGCCTGAGAGCTACCCTACAGATGAGTAGTTTTGATGGCTACTTGCGTGATTTAATATTCTTAAGTCATTTAAATTTGATAATTTACCTTAAAAATCATAGATATTATGCATTGATAGGCTGCAGACAACACTGTATGTTCACTTTTAATGATTCCTACGATAATTATTACCACAGATTATTAAATTATATGAGAACATTATATGTACACACATGATGAATTATTTATCATTCTGTTAAACATCACTGGGATGTACAACAGTCACAGTTTTGTAAAATATAAGGGCTCTGGGTAATACCCGTGGTGACAGAGATGTGATGTCAGCATTACTGTAAACTTTGACCCCACGCAGATCAAAATTTAGGAGAAAAACAGGTTTTAAAATTTGATGCACATGTGCCATTTGTTATTTTTGTATTTATTAAGTGTGATATATAAGCAAAACATCAAATTGGAATAAAAAAGCTTGTGTTATTTGTAAAATGCTGCGGGCACCATGTTGGGTACCTCTGGTTTAGATATTTCAGTCAGACTTTTGCTGCAGAGTTTGATGTGTTTTGGTCAGTTTGTGCCACTTAAATTTACACAGAGGCTGAAATTTAAACAGGCAAACAGTTGGGTGCTTTATTTACCTGTTTGTTTATTCGCCTGAGTGAGTTTGTTTACCTCACAAACACAGACTCCTGAACAAACAACATTCCTCACAGCTGTGTCAGTCACTGTCCTTCAGCCTGTAAATATCTTTCTAAATAAAACAACAGCACAGGAACACCCTCCTTGACTCCGTTTGTCTCAGTAAATCTTATTTATGAGTCTGTTTTCTGTGTTTTTTTCTCTCTCCAGCCTGTCAGTGCTCGAGCCCCGGCTGCCTGGACGGGTCATGTGACTATGTGACCGGTCACGGTATTTGCCGCGGTGGTTTCCAGGGTTACCATTGTGACCAGTGTGCACCGGGGTACTTCAACTACCCGCTCTGTCAATGTGAGTCATTTAGTTTGTGTTTGTGTGACAATCTTGTGCACTTTTCAGCAGGTCTTATCATAAAAAACACTTTTTTTAGCCTTCACAAGATCATTAATTTGTGTTTATTTGTGCCAATTGAATCAATATTATAAAAAAAACATCATGAAAGTATGAAAGATTTGTCAAGATATCTGTTAACATAACATTACAATAATAATAATTTTATTTCTATAGCACCTTTTAAAACAGATGTTTACAAAGTGCTTTAACATACAAAACAAAGGCAGAAAAAGGCAGAACTCTGTAGACGATAAATCAACAATCAGGTCAGACAGGGGCCAAAAGAGTCAAAGGAAAAGGCAAAATAAAGCAACAAAAGAAAAGAAAATGGTAAAGTGGAAATATTATAGGGATATACTACATTAATACAGGCTAGAATGTCAACATGTACATATGACTAACGTTAGAAAAGAAGGTATTTCGTTTTATATATAATGATAAGAACACAATAAATAGATGATAGATAAATAGATGACAATTGACATCACAGTAAGATGGAAAGAAGAGGGTAGATAGAGGAGAGATTAAAACAAATAAAGAGCATATTAAAACATGAATAGATGGTAAAAACAGGACAAAAATGATGAGAAACCGATGAGTAGAGTAAGAACAGCAGAGATTAAAACAGTTTAGTAAGTAATTGTAAACTAAGAATGTAGATAAAATAGAATAAAGAAAAGAATAAATTACAATAAAAAATCAAAATTATTTAAGCATACAGAGTATATATACATATATATATATATATATATATATATATATAGCTTGAAAAATAAAGGTAAAGTTAGCTTAAGTGCCTTACTAACAGTTCAACCCTACAAACTTAGCTAACTGACAAGACTAAATTCAGAGTCAGAGCTCCTTGTATACCAGCCATTACAGTTTAAATGCTTCAAAAACGACTTACAGGACATTTATAACTCAAAACAATGCTTATTTTTGTCTCAGAAGTTTGCTGCATCCAATGAACCAGTGTGACCAATATACCATCATGAAGTGCTCAGACAATTTCCATCATGACTGCAAGTGCAGCCTTTATCACCACATTTTCTGTCTTTGTCATGATCATAAATTCTTATTTTTAGCTCCTTTATCTCTGCATGGATGGGTACATCTCTAGCTATATACACTATATTGCCAAAAGTATTCGCTCACCTGCCTTGACTCGCATTTGAACTTAAGTGACATCCATTCCTAACCCATAGGGTTCAATATGATGTCGACCCACCTTTTGCTGCCATTACAGCTTCAACTCTTCTGTGAAGGCTGTCCACAAGGTTATGGAGTGTGTTTATAGGAATTTTTGACCATTCTTCCATATGCTCATTGGTGAGGTCACACACTGATGTTGGAGGAGAAGGCCTGGCTCTCAGTCTTCACACTAGATCATCCCAAAGGTGTTCTATCAGGTTCAGATCAGGACTCTGTGCAGGCCAGTCAAGTTCATCCACACCAGACTCTGTCATCCATGTCTTTATGGACCTTGCTTTGTGCACTGGTGCACAGTCATGTTGGAAGAGGAAGGGGCCAGCTCCAAACTGTTCCCACAAGGTTGGGAGCATGGAATTGTCCAAAATGTTTTGGTATCCTGAAGCATTCAAAGGTTCTTTCACTGGAACTAAGGGGCCGAGCCCAACTCCTGAAAAACAACCCCACACCATGATTCCTCCTTCACCAAATTTCACACTTGGCACAATGCAGTCCGAAATGTACCGTTCTCTGGCAACCTCCAAACCCAGACTCGTCCATCAGATTGCCAGATGGAAAAAGCGTGATTCATCACTCCAGAGAACGCGTCTCCACTGCTCTATAGTCCAGTGGCGGCGTGCTTTACACCACTGCATCGGGCGCTTTGCATTGCACTTGGTGATGTATGGCTTGGATGCAGCTGCTCGGCCATGGAAACCCATTCCATGAAGCTCTCTGTGTACTGTACTTGGGCTAATCTGAAGGCCACATGAAGTTTGGAGCTCTGTAGCAATTGACTGTGCAGGAAGTCGGCGACCTCTTTGCACTATGCACCTCAGCATCCGCTGACCCCTCTCCATCAGTTTACATGGCCTACCACTTGGTGGCTGAGTTGCTGTTGTTCCCAAACTCTTCCATTTTCTTATATCAAAGCTGACAGTTGACTGTGGAATATTTAGGAGCAAGGAAATTTCACGACTGGATTTGTTGCACAGGTGGCATCCTATGACAGTTCCACGATGGAATTCACTGAGCTCCTGAGAGCGACCCATTCTTTCACTAATGTTTGTAGAAACAGTCTGCATGCTTAGGTGCTTGATTTTATACATCTGTGGCCAGCCAAGTAATTAGGACACCTGATTCTGATTATTTGGATGGGTAAGCGAATACTTTTGGCAATGTAGTGTATGTATTTTTTATATATGTATACATGTGTATCTATAAATGAAGAGTATGGCTTCAGCCTGCTCTGTTGTAAAGTTTCTTCAGATAACACTTGGTAAGAAATTGGGCTATATCTGAGTTATCGAGGCTAAGATTTACATACAGCTTGAAAGAAAGTGAAAATATTGAAACAACTCTATATTAACTAGACCAAAATATTTATACCATATCATTTAAATTTGCCCCACACATTTTCTGTAAACATTGGTACAAGTATAGTTTATAGTCACTGATGTATGAGCTCACAATTAAACACATAAAGTGAAATTTAGAGACTTGATTTGATTATTATTCTCATATTTTTCTGTCTCTGTAGTCTGTGGCTGCAGCACGGTCGGCTCTCTCCCTGAAGGCTGCGATGCGTCTGGTCGTTGTCTCTGCAAACCCGAGTTTCAGGGTCCTCGATGTGAGCAGTGCAGATCTGGGTTCCATTCTTACCCCGACTGTCAGGGTACATTCACACACACACACCCTCACAAGCAGCTCATTCACACACACACACACCCTCACATGCAGCTCATCCACACACATGCAGCTCATCTACACACACCCTCACATGCAGCTCATCCACACACACACACACCCTCACATGCAGCTCATCCACACACACACACACCCTCACATGCAGCTCATCCACACCAACTCATAAAGAATCCCTGACTGAACGCACCTGTCTGTTGATCCCCTCGTCCTGCACAGACAGTTTAGGACATGATCTCCATCAGACTGAGAACATCTGGACTTCACGTGGACACACTCCACTTTATGCACCTTCTTATGAACTGTTATACTGCCTCGTTAACTTTTATGAGGCTCTATTATAGTTCCCACATCGAGCTCTCGGTCATACACTTCACAAAACCACAAATACACCGGCTGAATAAAGGAAGCATTTTGATACCACACAGAAGATCACCGAAGAAGAAGATAAATTTTATCATCAAATTGGAGCCTGTCAGTACAACTCAAAGACTTTCCGCTGGAGTTTTTCTGCTCCTGCTTTCATAAATGTAAACCTCTCTGACATACTATTTAGATAAGCTTGTTTGACATGCCTGTATGTGTTTTTCCTTTTGTCCTCGTGTACTAAGTGTTCAAATTGATCTCTGAAACAGGCCAAATATGCTAATTTTCTTCTTCTGTCCAGAGAAGAATTGCCTAAAGTAGAAAATCCAGTTATTCTACAAAGAAAGTGCATAGATTTTTTATGTATTTATTTAATTTATTGATTTATGATTATTTTTTATCTATCTTTTTTAATATATCTACTTTTTCAAACTGCTGTTGGAATCCTAATTTCCCTGAGGGAGTTTCCCAAAGGGATTAATAAAGTTCTGTGTAATCTAATCTAGATCTAGTTGAACCTGGTAGTTTGGAAGAAAAAGCTGAAAATATTTAGGTTTTTACATTTTAAAGGGTCAACCTGAGGGGCAGAGGTCAACGTTTTGGCTCCATATAGGTGGGAGTTTGTCCTTTTCTTGGAAATGTTTAGGTTTAACATACAATATCCAATGTTTTGATTTATTTTTCTTCACTTATTTGTCAAAAAAAAAAGTCTTATTATTTGTGACAGATGGCAGAAAACAGATTACTTATTCACTTAAACCTCACCGCTAACATGATAGATAGAAGTTTTAACTTCATCTTTCTGCAGGAATTTTTCTTCTCTTATTCATGACTTTTCATTATTTAACATGTTGCATGTGTGTGTCTGTCATTACTGGTTCTTCTCATCTTGCACTACTAACTTGTAATCCATGATTTTTCCTGTTATGTAACTGAACGTCTCACTTTTCAGTGTGCAGCTGTGATCCTCGCACCTCATTGGACAGCAGCTGCACCGCGTCAGGTCACTGCCACTGCCGCCCCAATTACAGCGGAGCATCGTGTGACCAGTGTGCACCTGGTTACTATGGCTACCCCAGCTGCACACGTAAGTTAACTATTTATATATCTATACATTCCTAATAATGTTATTTCTCTCTAGATTTGTGATTAGGGCTGGGCAAGATATCTGGCAATACTGTTGATTATTTTTATTATGATTATTGAGAAAAGTAAATGTTCAGTGCTCAGAAAAGATCATTTAAAGTCAGACCTACCAACGTTGTTCTGTGTATTTATGAGACGTTAATCTGTTTAAATTGTTCGTCCAGATGGGGAAGTCTAGATAGTTGAAACTTGTTTAAAGCCACAGCAAATGGACAAAACTCTTCTTCTCTCTTGAGGTTAAAAACAGGACAAAAGCTCATTAAGTTTCTTCTGTTTTTGGTGCCACTGATCATTAAAACAACGGGGATTTATTATTTTAACACATGGTGTTGAAGAGACTGGAATTTCAAAATCAGAATCAAAAATACTTTATTAATCCTCAAGAGGAAATTTGGTTGTGTCAGTTGCTCCTATAAGCAGTATAGCAGTAGGAAATATCAAATCAAGACATTAAAATAGAGAAGAATTTAAAATTTTAATAAAATAAAATGAAAAGCTAGGTAGACAGGTTGCAACATGCAGAATCTTTAAGCTATATCAACTTCCTTATGAAGGAAAAATAAGTAAATGAAGTAGAAGTGAGACAATAAATAAGGTAAAGAAATTCACACTATTAAAATTAACAATATGAATATAAATATGACAGTTTGTCCGAAAGGCAAAGTTTGACAGTAAGGACACTGCACTGGGTATTACATTTGTGTCTGTACTAATTAACCTTATTTTTTTTTAAACCAAATAAGTTTTATTTTTCATATTATTTAGATAACATGTAAGAGTGATTTTTGGTTCTTGGAATGTAATTGTGTGTCTTGGACTTCTGCCTTTTTGCCTTGGTAATTAACAGGCATCATTTTTTTCTGGTTTTAACTAAAATCAAAGTGCATTATTTAGTTTTGTGATGACCCTTCATTGTTATTTAAAGTATTAGTGTTTTATATTTTGATATAAGTCTTGGCCCCTGTTTTCCAGCTCCGGCACTTATTATTACCAACTCTTTCAAAATAAAGTTTATTTAAGAAAACAAAAAGAGGTTGCAGAGATAAATGACTGGAGTGTGTTGTTTGTTGTTTCAGCCTGTCAGTGCTCCGCTGAAGGCTCCCGCTACAGCAGCTGTGACCAGGTGACGGGACAGTGTGGGTGTCTGCCTAACGTGGTGGGACTGAGGTGTGACAGCTGTGCACACGGCGCCTACGGCTTCCCCCACTGCCGAGGTATTTCTGATAAAACACACACAGGCACGAAGCAATAAAGGACAAACACAAGTGGAACGAATGGAATAATAATGTCGATCATTCTGTTCTGAAAAATTAAAAATTAAAGGTCATTTCAAGTCCTGATCCTGATTTTCTGAAGCATTCAAGCATCTTAAACATGAAGAAATATATGAAAAGACAAATGAAAAAGCTTTCACAGAGTAAGATCGACTCAGAATTCTTAAAATAGCACTTTCTCCTTTCATTCGAAAAGGGTCCAAAGATGATGAACTTACCCTTTTTTAGGCAAAATGAATTCATCTAATTCAACCCCAAGGCCTCCAAAATATCAACAAATAATACAGAAAAAGCAAATTATAAGCTACTCCATCTCAACAAATGCAGTAAGCCAAAAGAAACAGTATTTATTTAACAGAGGAAGTAATGTATTGTATTGATGATGAGGGAGGAAAACAGTAAAATCACTGATTTTATTCAATAATTTTGCTTTTTTTTCCTCAAGATTGCTTTACCTGCACCTTGAATAGTGAATAAATGAGTAGTGAAAAAAAGCTCCAATAAAGGACCATGCAAAACAAAAGCATGAAACTGTGTTAAAAAGGAAATTAACACTGCAAAATACAACACTTTAAAGTATAAAATGGACCGTTAAGTGTTTTCTAAGTGTTTTTCACATTTTAACATGATCCTTCATTTTGTTTCCCAGGGATCAATCATTTTAATGATGTCATTGCAAAGTTGTCATAATTACCAAGAACAAATTGTTGTGCTTAAAAACAATAATTATTGCACAAAGCCTGTATATCTTTATAATAGCAGAGGGCACTCATGGGAAACCACAGGAACAAATCAGAGCTCAACAAAGCAGTAATAAAAAAGCAGAACAACAAACAAATACACACACACTGATGTTTAACCATTAAAGCATGTTGTTATGTTGGCTGTATGGAAACAAACTGTATTTTTGTGAAACATTATGACACACAAAGTTCTTTTCTTTTGGTCACAGTCCATACTCGTCTTTATGCTTGTCAGGCTGAAGTCTGATCTCGATAATGTGAAGGAAAAGGAAGAGGGTGATCACTTCATGCAACATCAGTATCTACAAATCACTGCTTTTATAATTTTATTTTTCTTTTACTGTCATTCACAGCCGGTACCTGCCACCCTGCAGGCTCCGTCCAGTATGTGGTGCCCACACCTGTGGTAAGTTTTTGCTGCTTTTGTCAAAATTATTGCAGAATTATTTCAATGAGTTTTATGTGCAACACAGAATAATTCACCTGGAAGTGCCCAGACAAAATAGCACCAGAACAAACACTTTATAGTGTAAGTTTTGTTTGATATAACTGCGCAGTATGTTTTTCATTGTAAGTTTCCCAGAAGATGCTGCATTTCTTTGAGGTGCTGTTTGGTCCAAGGTTTTTCCCCCTTTGTGTTTGTCATGGGTGAATTGCTTCTTACTGTAGGTCAAGGGTCAAGCACAGCAAAATCTAGATTCAGAAATTGTATGAAATATTAATTTTTGATTATATCAATCAATCAATCAAACTTTATTCACATATAGCACTTTTCATACAAGAAAATGCAACGGAAAAATTAAAAAGATTAAAGGAAGTATGACCCAAACCGACTTTGCCCAAACCCCTAATTCACCCACCCTGCAATCAAATACACAGTATCAGCAAAATGCATCATAAATAAAAGACGGTAGTAGAACAGGAAAAGTTATTTACCCAGTACAAACCGAGGAAACACCATCTTAAGGGTTTAAAATGAGTAAACACTTGAGGTTAGGTTAAAGTATAAAATTAAAAATATCATCAGCTAGAATAGAAATAAATTAAAATGAAGTAAAAAATAAATACAAATAAATAATAAAAGGGTGCTGTAACGGCAATATTTTCAAACAGGGGAATAAAACACTTAAGAAGAACTTGGAGAGAAATGATAAAACAAGAGGATAAACTGCCATTATTATGATTTGTATATTTTTGTTTTGCTTAATCATTATTCACCGTTGTTTGCTGTTCATATGTCCTCAGTTGGATTTTAAATTATCTTTATCTTTAGTAGCTGCTCATGCACGCACTAAATCATGAATATTTGAATATTAAGTGTATCACTGTGATGTCGGCTGCAGACTCGATCGTCTTTTTGTCGTTTCTCGTCCTCTCAGGGTCAGTGTGTGTGTCGTCAGCATGTGGAGGGTCCGGCCTGTGACAGATGTAAACCTCTGTACTGGAACCTCTCCCCCGACACTCCTGACGGATGCTCCAGTAAGACAGACAAACACGCAGATGCAGTCGGGACATAAATATTTTTAAGTTCAGTAAATGAAGCTGATGAATGATCTGTTCTCTCCTGCAGACTGCGAGTGTAACATTGCCGGGACGATCAGCGGGGTTGCAGAGTGTTCACAGGTGAGGCTGAACTTCACTTCTTCTGATATCCAGGTTACACTGGAATTATCTCATTTGAGTCTTAAAGTAGTCAAATATTTACTCTGAAGGACAAAATTGAATCTTGGATCAACATCTTTGTCACTGAATTGGGCTAAAGCTCAGTGATTTATCAAACAGAAAATATAATTTTTGCCTTTTCTGAAAATATTCACTGATAGATTTGTCTCAATGCAATGGAAAAATATCAGGAGGCAGAAAAAATAAATGACAATAAAATAGTAATGATATAGATTGAAGTGAATATTACATGTTGAGTGAAAAGTCAAGACAAATTATTATTTTATAAACCTTTTAGTGTTGCTCAATTTTTTCTTTCAAATGTATTTATTATTTTTGTTTCCTTTTAAAGAATAAAAATCACAATATTTACTTTGTTTCACTATTTTATTTACATATTTTTTAACAAAAAGAAAATACATACATACATACAAAGAAGTATAAATCAGAGGTTAAGTTGGCCGCAAAACTCATTCATCAACTACAGTGCAGCAAAACGTAGAGCCCAACCAGCTAACAGTTTATGATTAGGGAAACAGGTAAATACCCATGTGTCTTGACAAATACATAAATACATATAAACATAAACATACATGTTTAACAAGAATGTCTGCAAAAAATTAGAAAATTAATAATGAAGATAAATAAATAAAAATAAGTGGAGAATAGACAAATCTTGATGATAATAACAAGTCTTAAAATAAATAAAATCATAGTAAAATTGAACTAAACCGGAGGAAATAAAAGGTCAAAGCCTTAAATTACACAAAGTGACTGATAAATCATAGCAAAGTAAAAAAATATGTAAATAATTAAGACCTCGATTATGAGACTGACTAAAAGAAGACAACGCCTCAGTGTTAGACTTGGATTTCAGCTTTAGTCTTTATGCATTTTTACTTTTCTGAAGGGCCTGCTTATTCATGAAATTGTTCTTCAGCATCATGTTTTTTTTTTTTTTTTAATTCTTTATTTTGGGATGGAAGTATTTATATTTATGCAGTACATCGAAACAGACGGTCTTTTCCTGTCTGCCGTCAAGATTTATTAAACTGTAGGAACTAAAATCAAGAAGAGAGATAAAGAGTGAGCACCAGAGTGGAATTAGAAGACAGAAAATAATGTAAAATAAATGTTTGAAAAAGAGTGATAAAAAAACAAGAAAACACAACAAGATTAGTACGTCATCACCTCCACCTTCAGCATCATTTTGATCATTTTTACCTCTGGACTTTATGACTTCATCCTTTCAGTTTATTCAGAGAGAAAACTCCCCATGCTTCATGCCTGGCTCTAACAGTCGGCTGTGCTTTGCCTCTTTATGTGATGAGTATATCAGTCATATGAATACATTTATGGTTGTTATTTTTATTTATTTACAACAGGAGTCAGGCCAGTGTCACTGCAAACCAAACACCTGCAGTGGGACCTGCTCCACCTGTAAAGATGGATTCTACAACCTGCAGGAGCAAAACTACTTCGGCTGCCAGGGTCAGAGCTCTCTGTCTTTTTAGTTTGACTGAAACCAAAGCTTAAACGCTGAGCGTGTGAGTCTCGTGTGTGTTAATCGAACATTTACGTGTGTGTGTGCAGGCTGTCAGTGCGACATCGGAGGTGCAGCCGGTCAGTCATGTGGAGAGAGGAACGGCCGCTGTCGCTGCAGACCAAACGTGGAGGGACCGAAGTGTAACCTGTGAGTTTAACAACAACAGAATACACCTGAAGGAAATGATGAGCTGTCTGTATTTTACCGAATTAGCTAAATGCTAGTCCATGATACTTGATGTTTTGATTTTTCTTGATCAGTTAACATCAAGACTTTTATTGTTTGAGAAGCTTTGATTAAAAAAGAGACTGTTTTTTTATTTTTCAGTTTCAACTGCCATTTTCTCTTTTGTTTTATTTATGTAACTAACTTATGTAATTATTGGACAGGGAACGCAGCACCATGTATTTCCTGCTTTGTCCAAATAAAACATCACTAAAGGGTTCATACTTTTGGTTTTCTGTCCATGTTAACCCTCTAAATGGACCTGATTTCGTCCGCAGACCTCGCCCTGACCATTACTTCCCCGACCTTCATCATCTGAAGTTCGAGATCGAGGAGGGAACCACGCTCGACGGTCGACCCGTTCGATTCGGCTACAACCCGCTGGAGTTCCCGGGATTCAGCTGGAGAGGTTACGCTCAGATGTCTCCCATCCAGGTAGGACCCTCCTTGTTTCTTATTGCTTTAAAGGAAGTATTGATTATGCCTTTTAGTCAGTTTGAGGCTCGGTTGTTTAAACTTTTAACGATGTTGCAAAAGAATAAATGTACAAGTTGATCATTTTATTTCCCCTGCAGAACAAACTGATGCTTACTGAAGCTACATTACAGTTTAAAGAACTTGTTGTTGGATTGTTTTTCTGTTTGTAAATGTCGTTTATTGTCTAATTATATTACACTGTGTATCTGTGACTGTGGCCCAGTTTATTCACCTGCATGATTCAGGTCGCTTTCCTTATATGTGAATGTTTAAGCAAATTTTAAAAAATATTTCTCTTTTGTACAAACCATTTTCAGCACATTTATACATCCACAGAAGCATGGTTATTAACCATTTCATATTTTATATTATTGTTTCTTCTGGGGGACATTTTTATTGATGGAGGAGAGACAGTTGGTGGAGTCATGAAGGGGCTGATGTGCGGGTATGGGACACGGGTCGAAAGTGAACCTGCACAAAATGAGAACCTTAATACACAGAAGTAGAGATGTGAATCTTTCATGGAAAGCCGTTTGGGCGTAAAATTGATATCGGTGATATCAACTGTGGTTCAGCTCTCCTAGTACCCAAATTTGGAGAACATGTACTCAATTTTGGTCAACTAGTGCACGAGTGGACTGAACAAGTGAAGCAAAAAGTGATACTAGTACTACTAGTAGACTGTTTTGGGTTTACTAGTACTACTAATAGACTTAAAAATGTTCACTAGTACTACTACTAAGCCTTATATGATAATAAGGGGGCGAGAAAGAGCAAATTCAGGCTTCCCATTGGCTTTTGAAGATATAACAACCAATCAGAAGCTGGATTTGGTTATAATCCCTCCTACTTCATTTGCGTTAGGTCTACTAGTACTTATTAATCTTTTGGCTTAACTAGTACTATCAGTAGACTAAGAAACAGTCTACTAGTACTACTAGTGAGATATTTTGAGTTTACAATCAGAAATTTTGTTTTGCTATTGAAGGTTTTTGGTGCACTAGTGCGAGAGTAGACCTTACTAGTAAAGCAACATCATCTACTAGTAGACATTTTTGTTACTGGTAGTACAAGTAGAGCTTTGAGTTTTTTTCTAGTACCAATTTTTAAGTCTACTAGTAGTACTTATTGAGTACATGTAGTCTAAATTTGAGTACTATAGCTGAACTGTGGTTGATATCACTGATATCCAAATGGCTTTCGATAGTCTTTCCCTGTCCCACGATTTGATTTTGATTCTGATCCTGAAGATGAAAACAGGAAAACACAGTTGGTGCTAAATTACTGTCGAGCTTCTTTGGATGTTTGTGCAGAAAAATTGGATCTAAAGAGAAATATTTTTGGTTTACTCTGGGGTAGAACTGTGACTAACTGTTGCTGTAGGTGGTGAAGGTGATGGTATTAAGGTTTATTTGTTTTTCTTTATTTGTTGGTGTCGTCTCCCATCTTGGTCGTCCCTGTTTTTGTCCTCCACCCTGCTGTTTCCCCTCCTTTTCCTGATGGTTTTCACTCTCTTACCTTCTCTTCTTCCTTGTATTTGCCATTCCTCTGCGTGAAACATCTGTCGTCCTGCATCATTTCTCTCCATCTGTCTTTATTCTGCTTTTCTCCCTCGTATGAACGCCTAAATCTCCTTCATCCTTTTCTGGTTCCTCCTTTTCCTTCCCATCTTCTTCCCTCCTGCCTCGCTCGCCGCTCCCCGTGCAGTCCAAAGTCTTGGTGTCGGTGTCGGTCAGCTCTCCAGACCTCTTCCACGTGGTGCTCCGATACGCCAACTGGGGCGGCTCCAACGTTCTGGGCAGGGTGTCGGTTCTAGAGGACGGCTGGAGGTACTACTGTGGGAACTGTAAGTGCTGGGTTAGGGACATAAACTATGCAACTCCTCCTCCTCTTCTTTCTTAACTCGTGTGCAGGTTAGAATAGCAGAGAAAAACCAATCCCACAGTCCTTTCTTCCTCTTCTCTCCTCAAAATCACACGGTGCAGTTATTCATGCAGTGAAAACTGCAGCGAAGGAGCCAAAATACCTCTCGAGTTCCCTGTTTCACTCAGGATTTAAGCTGTGTTCCAAAGAGTTGAGACAAAAATTTAGATTTCACCTCAAATATCTGAATAGAAAACTTTGCCAAATGTTCGCTTATGTTATCACAGCTACATCTCTGAATGATTGATTGATTGACATCAGAACATGGGGGAAAAACTTAGGATCAGGACACCATGACTGACATGAGGCTTATTTATTATTTTTTTAATTGTTTTTTATTGTGATATAAAGGTGCTGTACAGAAACATTGGCTTGTACAGGGTGTGAGAACATGTAAATGAAAATAAAACACTGACAAGTTACAGCAACAAACAGTTAAAGAGAAGAAGGAGAATATCTGCAACAACAGTTTTTACTATTATTTTTATTATCTTTAACACCATTATTGCTACCATCATTATAGTGAGTATAATTATAATTAGGGATACATGATATTATCAATACTGTATCGGTATCCATATATGTATCAAAATTATTTTAGACGTACATATTTGACATATATATCATATATCGGCTGTAATACCCACAGAATGTGTGAATATAGCACAATGCTGCACCCTATTATTGCTGAATTTTCACATTTTAAAACAAGTGTTTGTTGTTTACCTTGGTCCACATCAATTTCTACCACAAATAGGCCTTCAAAATGAGAGAAACAGGTCAGTCTAAGTAAAAGAGATAACGTGCACTCTTGCCAAAAAATATTAACAGTTCAAATTTATCAGCATATGTAGTATCGGCAAAAATCCAGTATTGTGCATCCCTAATTATGATAATAAAAGAACAATAGTAGCAGTAAAAAAAATAATAATAAATAAATTTACCTACTGTTTTCCAAATATATAAATAGAGGAAGAATACAGTTTGAAATTAAAGTGATGTAGTTTTTGAAAAAGTAAAACAATACAAAGAAAAGTCTTATAAAAGATTTAGGTAGTATTTTCTTTCTTTATTAATTTATTATTCATTCCACTTTATACGGCACATTTTAAAAAGCGCTAAATTTTACCAAAAGACTGCACGGTGACTACCAAGCAAAAAATATCGACTCTCAAAAAGCCTTTGACGCGGACATCTGGAAGGATGTGATGAATTAGGAGATTCTCCTCATAGCCGACACATCTGCAGCAGCTTTGGTCCTTATCTTCTATCAAGCGGATGTGGACCAAAATCTCTAAAATAATATTATAGCACCCTGTTGAATCTATGCCACGAATAATGAAGGAACGTCAGAAGTTAACAGGATATCCAACCAGGTTCTAGCGAGGTGTACTAAATAAAGTTGCTGTTCAGTTTGTTCTGACACAAAAGCCATTTCAGGGGTATTGTTTATCATAAAACATATAAAGATCTTTAAGTTACCTTTGTTTATGTGGTCATTCAGCCTGGTTTCACTGCGCCTCATTCCTGGTCTCCAAGTCATTGAGCTTTTCCATCATGGTAATCAGTGTCAAAGGATTCCCCCTACCACCACCAGTGTGTGTACGTTTTTTCTTCTGTATGAGCTCAAGATTTTTGGGGTGAAGAACCAGGCCGCCCTCCCACCTGAGGCCTGTGTCCCGAGTGTCCTCCCCCGCTGTCTCTCACCCTGTCACACATCTGTCCATGGTCATATAACGGCACAACTCGCCCAAAAATACTTTGAACTCTGGGGCTAACAGCATTTCTGGGAAAACCTAAAAGAAAACAAAGTTAGGAAAAATAGTTAAACATTAACTATTGTGTTGTTAAACAAACAACACAATAGTTAGAGGAGTCACCTGAAATCTGACTGATGTGATCCCTCTGGAAGCTTTTATTTGTTATCTGTTAATTCAACGCTGAATCAACACAGGCCTTCATCATCATACCCTCCATCTTATTACGCAAACAAATCAGGTGTTCATTTATTTAGCTCCATGGTCTGGCAAAGAGAATAAAAGATAATGTAGTGGATTAATAGATTTACCAATCATTAGAGCATAAGAAAGTTGTTTTTCCAAGGATCTGACAAGGCAGATCTGATTATTCCTCTGAATAAAACAGCATCTTAGGAACCAATCAGGCTCTTTTGTAATAGAAATTTGATGTTTCCTCCCCTGAGGCCAAATACCAAGTTTGATGTTGATAGTCAATCTTTCCAAAGTTCAAAGCAGTAAAAAAAACTAACTTTACCTACTGTTTGCAAAATATACACAAGTGAAAATCTATGAAGAAATGAAGAATACAGTTTGACATTGAAGTGATGTAATATTTGAAAAAGCAAAACAATACAAAGCAAAGGCTTATAAAATATTTAAAAATTAGATATTTTATTTATACATTAATTTATTATTCAATCCACATTATTTATACAACACATTTTAAAAAGCAATCAAGCCAAAGACTGCACCGTGACTACCAAGCAAGAACAGAACAAAATGAATATTTTATATATACATATATATATATAATGAAAACTAATAATTAAAACCTAATTCTACAACAATAATAACCAAACTCAAGAAACATAATAATCACATAAAAACAGAGACAACACATTAATCTTTCACCATTAGATTTATTTCTGCTTCAGACGCAGATAAAGGAAATACAGATCTTTTTGTATTTGCTTATATATTCCACCGTACAGCTATATGAGACTCAGCAACATGATAGATACATTTAAGAACAGTTTAATACATGCATTTAAAAAGTAAAATATTTATATAGTCAGTTGTGTTTTTGTTTCTTTGATAGGGTCAGAAAATCATGAGTTCACGCAGAGTGCCTTATTTTTTGTAAACACCATTATTTGCTTTAAACCTAAACAAAAGGAGCAAAAAATGAGGCAACATGCACCTTTGATACAAATGTTTGTTTCTTTAAAACTGTAAATCAGTTTTAGGATGAAATGAAAGATTGTGTTTTTGGCCAACAGAAAATATGTTGGGAAATTGTCAGACGGATCTTTGATAAAATGTAATGTCATGTTTTGAATTGCCGTTGAGAAAAGAATCTGAGGACCTGATTTCCAAATGAAATATTGTGAAAACGTAAATCCAACCAGCTTTCTATGGCAGTGATCTCTGCTTTTATGAATTCTCAAAATAAACAGCATTGTAGCAATGACAGAGATTATAACAACGTGATCAGAGAAGTAATTCATGTGTTTGATAATTAGTTTCCTTATATCTGAAAACATTATAAGGACGTCTGATCTCAGTACATCTCATATCTCACATTTGAAAGACCAAAGATCCACTGAATGTTGTGATGTAGTCATTTGCCCAGACACGTGAGTTTGCTCTCATACGTACATACACCTGGTCTCCAGGCTGCAGCTGTAAAAACACTGCGTTTCCTCCCATATCAGCTGGGTCCTCGTTTGATTTGTGATCGCTGACAGTGACAACCCTCATGTTGTTCTTGTAGATGTCCAGTCTCAAATCTTGATCCCCTCCAGCGTGGCAGAAGATGGTGAAGTAGTAAACACCTGCGACAGGTGCGGTGAAGATGCCTGTGAAAACAGCAGAAAATACAGACTTTTTAGGATGTATGAGCTCAACTTAAATTCAGCTGATTTAAGGGTGAACCAGCTCGACACTGTTTAATTCTAAAAACTCTGATCCCAGTGAAGTTAGGACGTTGTGTTAAACACAAATAAAAACAGAAAACATGATTTGCAAATCCTTTTTGAACCATCTTCAATTGAATGCACTAAAAAGACAAGATATTTAATGCCAAATCTGATAAACTTTGTTCATTTGCAAATATTTGCCTGCAACATGTTCCAAAAAACACTGGGACAGGGGCATGTTTGTCTCTGTGTAACATCACATTTCCTTTTAACACTCAATAAAAGTTTGTGAACTGCGGACATTAACTGTTGAAGCTTTGTAGGTGGAATTCTTCCCACATTCTTGCTTGATGTACGACTTCAGCTGCTCAACAGTCTGAGGTCTTCGTTGTTGTTCTTGCTCTTCATAACAGTAGTTTTAACTTTTACTTGTGGATGTAGTGACGAGCTGTGTTCACTGATGATGGTTTTCTGAAGTGTCCCTGAGCCCATGTTGATATATGCTTTACAGAATGATGTTGGTTTTTCATGCAGTTCCACCTGAGGGATCGAAGGTCAAGGTCATTCAATGTTGATTTTTTTAGCCTTGGAGGAATCTCTAGCCGCAGAGGTTTCTCTGGATTTTCTGAATCTTTTGATGATATTATGGACTGCAGATGAGGAATTACCTAAATCCTTTGCCATTATACGTTGAGAAACATTCCTCTTAAACTGTTGGACTGTTTGCTCACACAGTTGTTCACAAAGTAGTGAACCTCAACCTCACCTCATCCTTGCTTATGAATGTCTGAGCCTTTAGGTTTCTCCTGTTATACCCAATCATGACACTCACCTGTGAATGTGAACTTCTCCAGTCTTTTGTTGCTCCTGTCCCAGCTTTTTTGGAATATGTTGTAGGTATCAAATTAAAAATTTGTGAATATTTGCAAAAAAACCAATGAAGTTTATCAGTTTGAACATCTTGTCTTTACAGTGTATTCAATTGGATATAGGTCAACAGGGATTTGCACATCATTGTGTTCTGTTTTAATTTACACTTTACACAATGTCCCAGCTTCATTGACATCAGAATTTGTACCCACTTGACTCATTTTTGTCTTTTGTCTGAGCATTACCTGTTGCTGTATTGTAGGCATTTCCCACGTCTGTAATCGCTGTTTTGTAGATCAGAGTTACGTCTGTGTTGAATGGTCCCATAGATCCGACGTCGCCTCCTAAAGCTGCACTGAAGGCCACTATTGTGTTCGCTGTGTGAAATAAAACATGTTATGTTGCTATGTCTTCAGCGTAAGAAGACATACACTCAGCAGACACTTTATTAGGTACACCCATTCAACTGCTTGTCAGTGCGATCAGAGAATGACTCTGTCCCATGGCAGTAACTCAGTTGGACTTGTAGACACAGTGGACGACCTGCGTGAGCCGGATCTACCCAATGTGGCACCCTCGGTGAGATGTTTATATGGCGTCCCCTCCATCGGTGATTTAAATATGGAAATAAAGAAATCAAGCAGTATTGTTTTTACTATTGTCTTTAATTTGATAGATAAAATGTCACCCAATTTACAGGCTTAAGAAATAAATACAAAATAATCTCGATGCTCAAAAAGCCTTTGACGCGGACAGCTGGAAGGATGTGATGGGATGGGAGATTCTCCTCATAGCCGACACATCTGCAGCAGCTTTGGTCCGTATCTCCTATCAAGGAGATGTGGACCAAAATCTCTCAGAATATTGTAGCACCCTGTTGAATCTATGCCACGAATAATGAAGCCACGTCAGAGGGCAACAGGGGGTCCAACCAGGTTCTAGCAAGGTGTACCAAATAAAGTTGCTGGTCAGTGTGTTCTGGCGCAAAAGCCATTTTAGGGGTACTGTTTAACATAAAACATATAAAGATCTTTAAGTTACCTTTGTTTACGTAGTCATTCAGCCTGGTTTCACTGTTCGTCATCCTGGTCTCCAAATCATAGACCTTTTCTATCACGGAAGTCAGCCATGTCAAATGCTTCTCTCTATCACTAGTGTCTGATTGTGCTGCAGTCGGTTCTACTGTAGTTAACTCTTCTTCATCCTGAGCGAAAATCGAGCCACAAACCAGCAAGAAAACGCACAGCTTCACAGGATTCATCCTCCAAGCTTGCTCAAGATTACCCAAGTCCCCTGAAATCTGGCTGATGTGATCCCTCTGGCCGCTTTTATCTGTGATCTGTTAATATTCAACACTGGGTTTTGTCCATCATCATACGCTTGATCTTATTACTCAAAAAAATTCAGTGTTTATTTTTTTAGTTCCATGGTCTGGCAAAGAGAATAAAAGATAGTTTAGTGGACAAACAGATTTAGTAATCATTAGAGCATAAGGAAGTTGTTTTTTCCAAGGATCTGACAAGGCAGGAGTCTATCCCAGCTGACATTGGATGAGAGGTGAACCGATCAGACAATTGCAGGGCCACATGGAGAGACAGACAACCATTAACTCTCACACTCATACCTTAGGGCAATTTGGAGTCACCAGTCAACCTAATTAGCATGTTTTTGGCGTTTTGGCGAATAACTGTCTGTGGGAGGAAGCCAGAGTGCCCACAGAGAACCCACGCATACACGGGGAGAACATGCAAACTCCACACTGAAAGGCCCTTTTTTGTTTAGTGTACTTTATCCCACAAAATATTATTTTGGCTTTTAGATACATTAATATTTCACCAGGCCTATATTTAATGACAACAAAATTAAATGTAATTGATGTAGGACTTTTGAAACAGTTGTATATTTGCTAATATTATATTTGAAAAAGGCTGATTTTAGGTGACCAGAATGATTTTCTTAAGAAAAAATTATGTAATGAAATGAGAAGATAAAGTTTATTAATACAGAACCTTTATTGCAAACAGTATACAGTGCTGCACATAATTACTATGAGCTGACTACAAAGGGCTAAACAAAGAGTTGCAAGGTTCAAAAAAGAATAATACTGCTTACAATTATAATAACACAAATAGTAATAATGCTAATATTGATATTATACTTATAATTACTACTAATATTATTATTGCTAAAAAAATAGCTTATATGTAGTGAGCTATTTATTTTAGTTTTGTTCGTGTTAAGTTCAAGTTTTAGGTGTCAAAATGTCCTCTGAATGATATTAAATGCTGCTTCCATTGTCTTTGTCACACTTTCCAAAGACACTGAATCATTTTTGAAATCATATCATCAGCATAGAAGTCAAATTTTGTTTCAGCATAATCAGACATTAAGCTTTGGGGTAAAGAACCAGGCCGCCCTCCCACCTGAGGCCTGTGTCCTGAGTGTCCTCCCCCGCTGTCTCTCACCCTGTCACACATCTGTCCATGGTCATATAACAGCACAACTCGCCCAAAAATACTTTGAACTCTGGGGCTTACAGCATTTCTGGGAAAACCTAAAAGAAAGCAAAATTAGGAAAAATAGTTAAACATTAACTATTGTGTTGTTAAACAAACAACACAATAGTTAGAGGAGTCACCTGAAATCTGACTGATGTGATCCCTCTGGATGCTTTTATTTGTTATCTGTTAATTCAACGCTGAATCAACACAGGCCTTCATCATCATACCCTCCATCTTATTACGCAAACAAATCAGGTGTTCATTTATTTAGCTCCATGGTCTGGCAAAGAGAATAAAAGATAATGTAGTGGATTAATAGATTTACCAATCATTAGAGCATAAGAAAGTTGTTTTTCCAAGGATCTGACAAGGCAGATCTGATTATTCCTCTGAATAAAACAGCATCTTAGGAACCAATCAGGAATTTGATGTTTCCTCCCCTGAGGCCAAATACCAAGTTTGATGTTGATAGTCAATCTTTCCAAAGTTCAAAGCGGTAAAAAAAAACGAACTTTACCTACTGTTTGCAAAATATATGTGTAAATATAATAAGTGTACATATATGAATAAATGAAGAATGGAGTTTGACATTAAAGTCAAAACAGAATAAAATGATTTGCAATTGTTTTTTTGACCTATATTTGATTGACTACACTAAAAAGACAAAATTTTTAATGCTCAAACTGATCAACTTTGTTCGTTTGCAAATATTTGCTCAGTGTGAACTTGATGCCTGCAACATGTTCCATAAAAGCTGGGACAGGGACATGTTTATCTCTGTTATATCACCTTTCCTTTTAACACTCATTAAGAGTTTGTGAACTGCGGACATTAACTGTTGAAGCTTTGTAGGAATTCTTCCCACATTCTTGCTTGATGTACGACTTCAGCTGCTCAACAGTCTGAGGTCTTCGTTGTTGTTCTTGCTCTTCATAACAGTAGTTTTAACTCTTACTTGTGGATGTAGTGACGAGCTGTGTTCACTGATGATGGTTTTCTGAAGTCTTCCTGAGCCCATGTGGTATTATCCATTACGGAATAATGTTTGTTTTGAAGCAGTTCCATCTGAGAGACTGAAGGTCATGGGCATACAATATTGTATGCTTACATGAATCCCTATCCACAGAGGTTTCTCGGGATTTTCTGCATCTTTTGATGATATTACGAACTGCAGATGAGGAAATACCTAAATTCTTTGCAATTTTACGTTGGGAAACATTCCTCTTAAGCTGTTGGACTATTTCCTCAACCAAATGTTCACAAAGTAGAGAGCCTCAACGTCGCCTCATCCTTTCCTATGACTGTCTGAGCCTTTGGGGTTTCTCCTGTTTTACCCTATCATGACACTCACCTGTGAACGTCCTCAGTCTTTTGGAACATGTTGCAGGTATCATATTCAAAATTAGTGAACATTTGCAAAAAAAAAAAACAATGGAGTTTCTCAGTTTGAACATTAAATATCTTGTCTTTACAGTGTATTCAATTGGATGCAGGTCAGAAAGGATTTGCACATCGTTGTATTATGTTTTAATTTACATTTTACACAATGTCCCAACTTCGTTGAAATCAGAACTTGTACTCACTTGACTCATTTTTGTCGTTTGTCTGAGCATTACATGTTGCTGTATTGTAGGCATTTCCAACGTTTGTAATCACTCTTTTGTGGATCAGGGTGACATCTGTGTTGAATGGTCCCACAGCTCTGTTTTCTCCTCCTAGAGCTGCACTGAAGGCCACTTTTGTGTTCGCTGTGCAAAATAAAACATGTTGTGTTGTTAAGTCTTCAGCGTAAGAAGACATACAATCACCAGCCACTTTATTAGGTACACCCATTCAACTGCTTGTCAGTGCGATCAGAGAATGACTCTGTCCCATGGCAGTAACTCAGTGCAGTTAGGCTTGTAGACACAGTGGACGACCTGTGCAGAGCCGGATCTACCCAATGTGGCACCCTTGGTGAGATGCTATATGGCGTCCCCTCCATCGGTGCTTTAAATATGTTACAAAAGAAATCAGTGTTGTTTTTTCCATTGTCTTTAATTTATAAGAAAAAATGTAAAATATTTTGAATAGAACCCTAGCTATATGCTTAATGTCTCCAAAACACAAGTTCTATGTCTTAATTAAGAACCCACGACGGAAATTAAAATAAAATATAAATTGAAATGGGAAACATAGTCTATTCAGTATTTAGGAGTACACCTACCACAAGATCTGTCAAGTTTATTTGGCATCAATTATGGCCCTGTAAACTCTAAATTAAAGGTAGATATGAAAAGATGGCCCTGCCTGCTGTATTTATTTCAAACACTGCCTGTAGAAGTGACAACACAACAATTTACAGAATGGGATAAACTCATATCTAGATATACACGGGGCAATAAAATGCCAAGTATCAAATATAAAACTTTGTAGTCATTTTTTATTGGGTATTGCTGTATATTTGAATCAATGTGAGCTTTTCCATTTAAAGAGTTAATAGTAAAAACTAATTTTTATATAATTTTATTGAAGGTGGGAGGGCTTCCGGTAAGCAAAGAAGATGGCTGCGTGAAATCTTGCTCCTGATAGCTAGCTTAAATCTAGCCCCCCAATAATCCACAAAAACATCCTACAGACAGTTTCAATGAGTGGGGGAGCTAAAACTAGAGGTAAGAAACGAGACGATCAAAAGAAAGGACATTATTCAAGAACAATGGATCAGACCGATGACGCTAACGCTAACCCGCTAGCCTTGACAATGCGCTCTGGCCTAGATGCCATTAGCAAGGAAATACGTGACTTCAAAACCGAAATGAAAAAAGATTTAACCGCGCTAAAAGAAGAAGTCACTAATGATGTTAAATCAGAAATCACCGAGCTGAAGCAAGAAATATACCAGCAACTCAACGCTAACACGAAAACCCTACAAGCACAAACATCACAAATCGCCGAGGCAGAGGCTCGTATTGCCACTATGGAGACCTGGAATATGGAGGTGAAGGAGGCGCTCTGCAAATCCCTTAAACAACAGAAAACTTTACAAGACAGGCTGACGGATATTGAAGGGAGGAGTAGGAGGAACAATATCCGCATTTTTGGAATACCCGAGGGCAAAGAGGGGGACTCTGCCATCATGTATGTCCAACAACTGCTGACAACGGAGCTCTCACTACCATCAGTGGTAAGCCTGCAAATACAACGGGCGCACAGAGCGCTAGCCCAAAAACCCAACCATAACTCGCCACCAAGATCTATGATTGTGAACTTTTTGGAATTTACCGTCAAGGAGATGGTTCTAAAGAAAGCTTGGCAAAAGAAAATCATTATGGAAGGGAGGCAGCTGATATTTGACCATGATTACGCGACCGAAGTGGTTCAGAGGCGCAAAGCGTACAGCGGGATAAAGAAGTCTCTGAAGGAGAGAGGGATCCGCTTCCAAACGCCGCTTACTAAAATGAGAATTTACTGGGACACCGGACCGAGGCTTTACGAATCTGCACACGAAGCTGCCCAAGACATGCGGAGACGGGGGTTCACTGTCGAGCTGCCTGGAGTCGCCACTACGGATCATGAGGCAACGATGGAGCGGCTGCAGCAGGGGCTACCATGGCAACGCGTCGGAGAGAGAAGAGGAGCGGGAGCGGCTCAACGCGCAAAAGAAAAGTTACAGGAATTTGAGCGGATTCCAGCAGAGTAACCAACTCTTCCTAATTAAGTTATCATCATAATAGCAGCTCAGACAGTGGTTTCACTTTAATTCTTTTCCTTTTTTATGGTCACTCAACGAGAAGCTGCTTATAAGATACAAGTCTGTTATCTACTGACAATACCTCGCCAGCATCATACAGTCTGTCTATCGAGCAAGCTCAAGAAGTTGGATTATAAGTTGGACAAGCAGAAATGAGTGAAATGTTCTATTTCACCACTGCTGATGGGCCCTCATTACATGTGAGGAATTCCCCTTCACCCACCAACAGGGACCTGGAGTGGTATAAAACCACCCCGTCTTGGAAGTCAACACCTTCTGTTTTTTTGTTTTGTGTTGATAGGCCATATGTTCAGGTCTGTTCTGTTTGTATTTTTCAGGGACTACATTTCTTATCATTGAACATGAGTAATGTCATCTAACAGTGTGAAAGTTGTATCACTTAATGTAAATGGTCTAAATAATGTTATTAAGAGAAATAAGGTTTTTTCCAAGCTTAAAAAAGAAAAGGCTCAAATATTGTTTCTACAGGAAACAAAGTTGAATCAAAAAGAACATGAGAAACTTAAACAACTGGGATACAGGAAAACATTTTATAGCTTCAACAAGCCTAATAACAAAAGAGGGGTAGCAATACTTATACCTAACTCTGTATATTTTGAAAGTTGTAAAGAAATAAGTGATACAGAAGGAAGGTATATTTTGGTAAAGGGGAAATTACAAAGTGAAATGGTAACTCTAGTAAATGTCTATGCCCCTCCGGGAAGCAGGAAATGCTTTTTCAAATCCCTCTTTAATCTTTTAGCTTTAGAAACAGAAGGCATCTTGATATGTGGTGGTGACTTTAATGTGATATTACATCATGGGTTAGACACTACAAGTGCCTGCAATGACAAAAGACATATATCAAAATTCATTAATATGGCATTACAGGAAATGGGAATGTTCGATGTTTGGAGGGATCTGCACCCATTAGAAAGAGATTACACGCACTACTCAGGAGCTCACTTGGTTTATTCAAGAATTGACTATTTTTTTATGAACACTATTGAAAGGTACAGGGTGGAAAAATGTGAAATTGGAGTGGCGAGTGTCTCAGATCATAGTCCCGTCTCTGTAACAATCTATTTAAATGAAAGAAAACAAAACACAACATGGAGGATGAATGTTAGCATTTTAAATAATAAGACAGTGGTAGAACAAATAAGGGCAGAAATTAGAAAATATGTAGAGGACAATGACAATGGAGAGGTGGACCCTGCCATATTGTGGGATGCTTTAAAAGCAGTTTTACGTGGCAAATTGATTGCCATGACTGCAGCACAGAGGAGAGCAAGAAGACTCAGATATGATCAGCAGGTGGGAACCCTGATGGATTTGGAAAGGCAACACAAAAAATCCCAAGATCATAAAATTCTACAACAAATTAAAAAAGTAAGGGAAGAAATAGAGGACATTCTCAGAGATGAAACAGAAAAGAAAGCAAGATTTTTAAAACAGACATATTATGAATCAGGTCCGAAAGCCGCTAAATATTTGGCAAGACGCCTACGTAAACAGCAAGCAACCAACACAGTTAATAAGATAAGAGATCCAAAGACACACCAACTAATTTATAAACCAGAGGAAATACTGGATGTATTTAAAGACTATTATAAAGACTTATATAAACAACCTCCTTTGGCAGATGAGGATACTATTAGAACATTTCTTAACACGCTTGATCTGCCATCTATAGGTGAAACTCAGAATAACACTCTTGATACTGAAATTAAAAAGGAAGAAATGCATGAGGCAATCAGTAGACAGAAGGCTAATAAATCGCCAGGAAGTGATGGGTTCCCAACAGAGTTCTACAGATTATTTAAAAATGAACTGAGCCCCCTGCTTTTGTCATCTTTTAACTGGACATTAAGGGAAGGAAGGGTCCCCCCATCATGGCGAGAGGCAATTATTTCACTTATCCCAAAAGAGGGCAAGGACACAGAACAATGCAACAACTTCCGACCAATCTCGGTTCTCAATGTTGATTACAAAATATATACTTCAATACTTTGCAAGAGATTCGAGACTTTTTTACCAGACTTAATTGATGAGGACCAAACGGGGTTTATTAAGGGGCGCCAAACCCAGGATAGTATCAGGAGAACTCTACATATTATAAATCAAATACAAAAAAGGGGAACAGAGGCGGCCTTAATCAGCCTTGATGCCGAAAAGGCCTTTGACAGTGTTAGTTGGCCTTTTTTATATTTAGTACTGGAAAAGTTTGGCCTAAACAAAAAATCCATTCAGAAGATTCAAACCATATACCAAGAACCAACAGCGAGAATAAAAGTCAATGGATATTTATCAGAAAGGATAACATTAGAAAGAGGCAAAAGACAGGGCTGTTGTCTGAGCCCTACACTTTTCGCCCTTTATATTGAGCCTCTTGCACAAGCCATCCGACAAAATGCTGATTTGAAGGGTTTGGAGATTGGAGAGAGGAAGCACATAGTGGGCCTCTTTGCAGACGATCTAATTGTCTTTTTGGGACATCCAAATGAAGGGTCTCCCTTGCTGTTCAATCTTCTTGAGGCTTTTGGTCACTACTCTGGATACAAAATTAATACTGCAAAAACTCAGGTACTTACTTTTAATTTCACCCCATCCCAGCAAATTAAAGATATGTACAGCTTTAATTGGAATAGTAAAGCCATTAAATATCTTGGTGTTACGATAACCAAGAAATTTGTAAAATTATATGATGCCTATTATAATGTTATTGACCAAAACATCCTAAAAGATATACACAGGTGGTCAACTTTTCCTTTAGACTTTAGCTCTAGAATAAAGGTTATCAAGATGAGTATTCTCCCAAGGTTATTGTACTTGTTTCAATCACTACCAATAATGATACCACAAAGCAAATTCGACTCTTGGGATAAAAACATGTCAAGGTTCATTTGGAATGGAAAAAAACCCAGAACAAGACATACAACCCTACAACTTCCAAAGAGTAAAGGGGGGATGTCCTTGCCTAATCTGCATGAATATTTTTATGCAGCACAGTTGAGACCTCTAGCTTGTTGGTGTATACCCGAATATGAAGCGAGATGGAAGGATATAGAGATGCAAGTTACCGACTGCCAAGCCCCAGCTATGTTGGGTATAACAGAACAGACAGAAAAGATAAAACAGGCAATCGATCCAATAACACAATTCACACTGAAAATTTGGGATAAGATAATGAAGAAATATAAATTGCAGACGGAGAGAAAAGTATTGAACTGGGTTGCATATGATTCAAAATTTATACCTGGCCAACACGACTCTCGGTTTAATCAATGGATAGAAAAGGGTATTACTGCACTCTGTACCATCCTGAAAGGAGGGAAGTGTATGAGCTTTCAGGAATTAAAAGCAAAATTTGGACTAGAGAAATTGGATTTTTTCAGATACCTACAAATCCGAGACTACATTATAAAAGAAGTTTTAATTGAACCTAAAACTGAATTTAATAGCATAATTAAAATCATAATAGAGGCTTACCACCTGCGTAAATCTCGAGTCATCTCAGCCTTTTATAAAGCCCTGGGGGAAAACAGGGTAAGCTCTACACTCTACATTAAAAACAAATGGGAATCAGAGTTGAATATTGCTATCTCAGAAGAGGACTGGTATAGAATGTGTATGACACAGTGCACTACTACTAGCTCACAGGTATGGAGAGAGTTTGGCTGGAAGAACCTCACTAGGTTTTTTATAACACCCCAGATGAAGAGTAGGCAGTTACAAACACCACAACCATGCTGGAGACTATGTGGTGGCCAAGAGGCCAACCACACTCATATTTTCTGGAGCTGCCCTAAGATTAAACACTTTTGGGAAGATGTAAATAAGACTATAAAAGATGTAACCGGCTTTGAGATTCAAAACAGTTGTGCTGTCATGTACCTGGGTAATATTGAAGAGACTATTAAAAAAAAGGACAGATACCTGATTAAAATTCTACTTATAGCCAGTAAAAAAGCTATCACCAGAAACTGGTACAAAGCTGAACCCCCGAAGAAAGAACAGTGGTTTGAAATCATTAAGGACATCTATATTATGGAAAAGCTGACATACCAACTAAAGCTCAGAGGACATACCCACGACAAGAACTGGGAAAAATGGATCACATACACAGAAAGTGAGAACAACAAAGTACTTTGAACTGTTTTGAAATGACTAGGAGGGAAAAATGACATACTTGAAATGCCCCTGAAAACGTTTTCCTGTGTGTATTTTGTGTTTATTTCTGTTTTATGATTGTTTACTAAAATGAAAATTAATAAAAATAAAGTTTAAAAAAAAAAAAAAAAAAATTTTATTGAAGGTGAATTTTTTCCTGATTCTGTGGCGCCCCTGGAGGCCACAGCAACTTTAGCATTTGTTTATGTTGCCTAATGGGCCAGCCGGCTCTGTGTTGAAGGCCTGTATCAGAGGCTTCGGCATGTGGTGAACATTTCTTGGCACATTTTGGGCCCATTATGGTTCAAACCCCACATCCTGAGTATTTAGCTGACCATGTCCCTTCTTTCATGACCATCTTCTGATGGCAGACCTCAAATCATCTCAAACTGGTCCTTGAACGTGTTAATGAGTTCACTGTACTCCAACGACCTCCACTGTCACCAGATCTCACTCAAATAGAGCACCATAAGGATGTGATAGTATGGGAGATTCTCATTCTGGTTGACAAACCTGCAGCAGCTGTGTGAAGCTATCATGGAAGATACAGACCAAAATCTCCAAAGGAATATTGTAGCACCTTGTTAAATCTAGGCCACGAAGGATTAAGGCACTTCAGAAGGTGTAGTGGAAGTTCAACCTGGTTCTAGCAAATAGAGTTGCTGTTAAGTGTGTGTTCTGATGCAAAAGCCATCTTAGGGGTGTTGTTTGACATAATGGGCTCTAATTTCCTGGCACAACTCAGGGTGGCGCAGCCTGGCGCACCCCGCGCAGTGGTAATTTCGTCCGGTGCACCGCCGTGTGCAGCCAATTTGGCAATTTGGTAGACCGGCTGCGCTGAGATGGGTGTGACGGTGCACCAGGGGGAGGTGTCGAAAGATTCAGCTTGGCGCAGTGATTATTTGTTGCCAAAAAAACGCGCGGAAGGTGCGCTGAAAGCCCGCCAGCTCCAACCTGGTCTATTCTCGGCGCAGACGAGGCGCACCCCGGGCAGTGGTAATTTGGCTGACAGGCGTACAGTGCGCACACGTCACCAAAAGGAGGAGATATAATTTCACCAAAGGTTCTGCTATTTGGCGATAACAGACCAGGAATGCAGGTGGATCACAAGCGTGATGAATGGATTAGCCTGCTGCTGTGTTTAAATGTAATTATCACTTAATTTTGTACTCATATTATGACACAGGAACAGATTACATCTGTCCCGTGAGGTGGTCCACACGGTGACGCACATCGTGGCTCCGATGCACGGCCCGGTGGCCGCTGCGCTCTCCCAGTTGCTGCAAAAGTGACAGCGGCTCTGACCTTCTTCTCCACTGAGGTGAAATTGTCACTGCGCCTCGCCCGTGGCGCATTTAAAGGCGAGGAGAGGCGTTCATTTGATTGGTGAAGATCACACTCGGCTGTGTTAAACCCACTCAAGTCTTATCTCCTCCCTCTCTGCTACGTGCTCCGGTAGGAGAGACGGAGGCGTGGGTGCGCCTGCCTACACCAGACTGGGCCGTGCACGAAACTTGCAAAATGCCCTGGACACACCCTGATGGGGTGCGCCCCGCCTGCGCCTGGTCTACGAAATTAGAGCCCAATACATCAAAAGATCATTAAGTTACCTTTGTTTCTCAGCTCCTGAATCTGGTTTACGTTGTTCTCCAGCCTGGTTTCACTGTTCGTCACCCTGGTCTCCAAATCTTTGAGCTTTTCCGTCATGGAAATCAACTACCTCAAAATCTCCCGCATCTCTGGAGTGTATGATTGTGGTGCAATCATTTCTTCTGTATGAGTAGACTCTTCGTAACGCTGAGCTGAAATTGAGTCACCTGAAATCTGACAGATGTCGTGTCTAAACTTTATCAATGATCCGAACAGTTTGCTAAGTCAGCTTCAAAAAGGCTTAACAAACAGAGAATGAGTCTTTGGTTGTCATAGCCTAAAAGAACTGACTGCCAGCCTGCATGTCTGTCTTATATATGGGTACATGGTCTTGATCCTGCAGCTGTGACGTCCTCAGGAGACTTCCCTATCTCTGAACCTGTAGATAAGTGTCCTTCCCAGAATCTTTATCTCATCATGTGCAGATAAGCATTGTTGGAGCTGAGACTTTTCCTGGCCCTTTCTTATCCTGCCACACCAGTCTTTCTTCTCAGGCTTATATCTAATACGTACAGTATATAGTCACGCCACATCTGATTAACTATTTTTAACATTTGCTTCATGATTTCTAATGTGTGATCAACATGAATCAATACATATCTGATACACATTTTTTCCACCACAATATGATCCCTCTGGCTGCTTTTATCTGTGAACTGTTAATTCTCAGCACTGGATTTAGCCCACGGCCTTCATCATCAAACCCTTTATCCTGCACAAACATATCAGGTGTTCAGTTATTGAGCTTCATAGTCTGGCAAAGAGACTAACGGATAGTTTAGTGGAATAACAGAAGTTGTTTCTCCAAGGATCTGACAAGGCAGGCTGTGATTATTCCTCTGAACAAAACTGCATCTTAACAGAAATAGTCTGTCCAAAAGCTAGGTCTTTATACTGCTGCACATGGGGCCACAGGTTTATCAGGATTTTAAAGCATTTTGGCAAATAACTGTCTGTGGGAGGAAACCTGAGTGTCTAGAGAGAACCCACACATGCACAGGGAGCACATGCAAACTCCACACTGAAAGACCCCTGCTGTTTTGTGTTTTTGTTGTTGTTTTTTTTTAGTGTAGGGACGGCCTTTAGACACTGTTTACCCGCAAAATATAATTATGGCTTTTAAATAAATTATTGTTTCTCAAGGCAACAACAAAGTTCAACTTCATTTCTTTAGGAATTTTAAACAATTGTATAATTGCTTCAATTATATTGGAATAAGGCTGATTTTAGGTGACCAAAATGATTTTCTTAAAATGTATTTAGGTAATAAAGAAGAAGATAAAGTTTGTTAACACCAAGCCTTTAACCCTTATAATGCTGCACAATAATGTTATAATGATATGATGACTACAAAGGGCAAATCAGAGAGATTTAACTGTTTAAAAGAGAGCAATACTGTTTTAAATAATAGTTATACAAATAGTAATAAGGCTAATATTGATACTGATATGATCATGATTATTACGATAATTATTTTTCTAAAAAACAAAAATGCCTTGCATGTTGTGAGTTGCTCTTGTCTTGTCGCTGTAACTTAGCTTCCCAATATCTCCAGACTGTCGCTTTAGTGTTGTGAAGCTGATTTTAGCTCAAGTAGCTCGCCCGTCCATGCTTTTTATCATCATAAACACATTATTTTGTTTTTATGTTCACCTTAAGTACAAGTTTTAGGTGACAGAAGTTCCTCTGAAAGACATGAAATGCTGCTCACAGTTTCTTTGTCGCACTTTCCAAAGAAGATGAAGAATTTATGGAATCGTATTAACAGAATAGAAGTCAAACTTTGTTTTAGTCGAGTTTCTGCATAATTAGACGTTAAGCTTTGGGGTAAAGACCCAGGCCGCCTTCCCACCTGAGACCTGTGTCCTGAGTGTCCTCGTCCGCTGTCTCACGCCTGTCACACGTCTGTCCACTATCAAATAATGGTAGAAATAGGAAGTAAAATACTTAAACATTATTAAGGGGATAATCTTTAATTTCTGCCTCTTAGACTCGTAAAATGACAGTAAAGTCATTATTTTATGATCTAATAGGGACACAGCTAAATCCTGGGTAAGAATCGTCCATCTTTCCGTCTCTGCTCCTTTTCCTCGTCGTCTCCGTCAGATATTGGTCTATCTGATAATCGAGGTTCTCTTGGTGGTGGAGGCTTCTGTCTCTTCTCTCTTCACCGTCTGGGCCACAGATCAGCAGAGTTTAGGGTTAAAGACCAAGGATTCACCTCCTCTACCTGCCTACGCCCTCTCTCCTCCTCCTCCTCTCCTTCATCCCTCCATCCCCATAGACTGCAGTGAAGCTTCAGGTTTACGTGAACGAGGCAGACGTCTATCTGACTCGCTTCATCCTCAGATATGTGAACACTGAGGGCGACACCTCCAGCGGTAAAATAACAGCCTATCAGATCAACCGCAAAGGTAGGTCTGTCCACCAATCACAGCAGAGTGTCAGTGTTTTTGGTTTTGTTGGACATAAACAGCATTGAAGGAGGTGAATGTGTGAGTCAATTAATCAACAGTTTTGAATATTCGTCATTTAACTTGATGTTAAGTTGTCAAATTTTCACATTTCTGCTTCAGACAAGTTCAGGTTTATTCTGTTGAACTTTTTTAAAGTCTAAAGTTTGATTTTGACAGAGACATATTTCCATTTTTAATCAACACGACTCTGCTTAGTGAGCATCAAATGTATATACATATAGATTTTTCTCTTTTGATCATTTTTATTTAGGAAAAGCAAATCTTATAGTTTGTAAATTTAGGTACATCTGAATAGATAATAATGGAGGTAAGGAATTGTAAAATATCTGATATTCTAATATCATTTTGCTCTTCTTTTTTTTACAACTTCTTTTTTTAAACAACTTGGATATTCAGTATTAACAAACAGAAGAACAAGGGGGAGCTTTGCTCTGTGGAAGTTGGAGTAAAAAAAAGAGAAAGAAGATGAGATTTTTTTAATGAAACTCTGGAGTAAAAAGAGAGAAAAAACATCTTTTATATCTGCATCCTGTAGCTTACTCTGATTTTTTTTTTTTTAATATCAATATACATATATTTATGCCTCTTTTTACATCAATCAAAAAAAAGTTTGGTTTAATCTTTTCTTTTGGACCTTGAGGTAGAACAGCAAAAATATATTTTAGTAAACTTTTTGGTGTATTTTTTTGACAGTTTACCCCAACAATATTAGTGTTACTGTTTGTCTTTGGATTAAACTGCTGCCGCTAATCTCACGTAGCTCTTGATGTAAGTTTTGGCTCTGAGATAAAACACAGCAGTTGGCACAGGTAAATGATGACTCGAGGGTCTGTTGCAAGACAAAAGAAAACCATAAACCCGGGGCTAAAGCAGTCAAACCTTCGAGTCCCCTTTGAAATATGGGAGGCATTATTGCTCTTATGTAACAAATCATGCTGTTAATTTATCCTTTGAAAACTTCAAATTAAACTCCAGCACATTGTCTGACTTTTAGGAAAGTTATTGATTTGCAGCGTTACAGTCCAAGACCTTCATCAGGCAAAAAGTTTGATAAAAAGGGCAGGCTGGGAGATTTAGTATGATAAAAATCTATTTACAGCTTAAAATGGAAACTGCTAAAGAAATTTTCAAGTCTAAAATTATTCAATTTGTGGGACACTGAAGGTCCATAAGACAAGTTCTGTTGTAAGGAAGCATCATAATAACCCTAAAGTCAATGCAATCATTTAGTCATTGAATCCGTAAAATCTCCACAAGGCTACAGAATACATCAGCCCTGCATTTTCAGTCTGAATTCACCTTTTTAGGCTGTAAATAGATTTTCATCATACCTACTCTTTCATTCAGGAAGCTGATTTTCAGTTGGTTGTCTGTTAAATTGTTGATGCAGATTTGACGTCATGATGAGCGTGTAGTCGCTTCCTGTTTATGACGTCCTGCCCAAAAGTTTTGCCTGACAAAAGTCTGAGATCAAACATTGCAAACAAATTTGACTAAAAGTTTTCAATGGACCCTCTTTCTCCATGTACCTGTTTGATGATTTAATTGTGCAAAGTATTTTTACACTTTTGGACTTTAAAGTCTTAAAGCCCTTATGTGTGTGCCTCAAACCCCGGTGTGTGTTTCACAGGCTCAGAGCAGTCCAAACAGATCATCTTTTCTCCCAGCGTGGAGCCGACTTTCGTCAACGTTCCTCAAAACAACTTTGTGGAGCCGTTTGTCCTGAACCCAGGAACCTGGACCGTGGTTATAGAGGCTGAGGGAATCCTGCTGGTGAGACACGAACACACCACAAATATGTTTGTGCACAAACAAAAACATTAAACAATCAAGTTTTATAGTCATTTCAGCCGTTAACAAGTATACAGTGAGATTAAATTAGGTTCCTCTATGACTGTGATGGCAAAAGCTGCATTAGCAGAGAAGACTGAAGGAGAACTGCAGTGTTGTTCCTGCCAAGATGATAACCAGAAATAACAAATGTAATCAGTCAGTCAAATATCTCTGTTTTCATGTCCTGTTTTGTTTGCAGGATTACCTGGTTCTGCTGCCAAGTGCCTATTATGAAGCCCCCATCCTGCAGATCAGAGTGACTGAACCCTGCACCTACAGCTCCGTGCAAGACGCCAACCAGAAGTAAATCCTCTCTTGTATTTATGAAAAAGTTGTTACCTCTTAAGTCACAAAATACAGACAGAAACTGAAAAAATGCTCACTGTTGGCAGTTTCTACTCTTTGGATTTTGCACAAATTATACATGAAGGATCCAATATGTCCATACATTTTGTCCATCTCACTTTTATCCTTCTCATTTCTTGTTTTTATTCTAAGCACTTCTATCCGGCAGCTAAGTTAATCATCATTTTTGTCAATGAACTATTGAAAATTTTTCATTAATTTAGGTCAAACTCTTAACAAATAAAGAGACCAAGTTGAGGTGGTGCTTATGGCTATTTAACAAACAGTCCTGTTATTTACGTCTCGAAATATGCATCCACATAAATGCTTGATTAAATTAAATACCAACAACTTCTATAAAAAAAAAAAAAAAATCCTGCCATACCACGTGAGGGCATAGAGACAGGGTCTACTCAAATTAAAACTGTGTTTTTTTCAGCTCTGTTGAACATCTTTACTAATACTAAAATTTACTTTTAACATGGAGTGTTAATGTGGCCTCCCCTACTTCTGCAGACAGTCCCTAGTGGATATTCGAGGGACTGCGGTTTTGTGGCACTTTTGCACTGGCTTTATTTTTCAACACTAGTGGTTACCGCTTATTTTAAACACGTTAAGCAATTGACTCTCTCGGCATATTATGGCTTAAAAAACAAGTTTATAGGTTATAAAAATATGCAATCTGAAGATTTAATTTATGCCCACATAGAAGTATGCTGAGCTGACAAACTTCTGCTTTGACCAAGTCCCCTCTCTCTTTGTCCGTGCAGCTGTCTGATGTACAGGTATCTCTCCCTGGATTCCTTCCCCTCCATCTCTGGTAATGATGCCAGCTGTGTCCATGACAACCACCTGCCACGCCCATGCCCATCCGAGAAGGTCACCCCACGCCATCCTGACATGGCTGTGTGCAGCGGCCAGGATGTAAGAGAACGGGAAACAGCTTTAATTTTAGACATTTATATGTGAGTCCACATGGTAAGGTACTTCATTGCCTCTTTTTCTCGTTTCGTTTCCGTCTCAGATGAGCGTCGAGCTGCGCGGTCGTCTGTCGGCTCCTGGTGAATACGTTCTGGTCGTGGAGTATTCCAGCGAGGAGGAGCTTCCTCAAACTCTGACGGTCGCTGTGAACACGCCTGAGTCCAGAACAAAACAGCACAGAGTCACTCTGCTGCACTGCAAATACAGGTATAAAATAATCGCCTGATTCTAAGTTACTTATATTTGCCTAATGATTAAAATATACTTTAATTATTTACACTTCACTTGAATAAATGGCTTGTACAGGTGCTTGAAATCCTTGAAGATACTTGAATTTTAATCATATTTTAAGGTTTGGAAAGTTCTTGGATTTTAGATAAACCAAAAAATAACACAGATCCAATGTAAGTATCGTCCACTTCACAGCAAGTCTCATCCTCTGGAGAAATGTTGAGCCTTCAGAATGGAGGCACTACCAGAACGCAAGAAGAAATAGAGACGTTATTTCAAGTGTTGATCTGCTGTTCATGTAGCAAGAGAATGTACAACTTAGCTGAAATGCGCCAAGTGTGAAAGCAATCACACAGAGGTAACTTCAAGGTGCACAGAGATCTGTGGAGAAAGTCTCCCAGCGAGGTCTTGTAAAAAGATATGTTTAGTGTGAGTTTACCCACAAGGACAACAAGATTGCTCAGTCAAGATGTATGCCATCCTGACCAGAGCAATCGCTCACTGGCCAGATCTGATTTTTCAAGGTCTTTGGCATCAATGGCAGCATGTCATCTTACCTGATGAGAACAAGTGCTGGCTTTCAAATGGAGTCAGCTGATGGAAAAGTTTGTCTTGACATACCTGCAAAACGGGTGCCCTTCTCTTTTTGCACCATGCCAAACCAGATCTGCATCAAAACGAAAGTATACTACGGCGGGGAAGCACAGGCACGGCTTATCTACTCATCTGTCCAGTCATCCTGCTGCTGCTGTCCCTGTGGAGGACAAGCTTGGACAAGATGTGTCTGCAAGGACAAGCAACGATAACAAACCTGCTCTGGCTTTGAGGACGAGACCTTTCTAGAGATCATGAGTGCAGAGTTCCAGAGAGATACGCAGAACAGTTATATAGCTCCTCTACCATTCAGATCATCCAGACCACACCTGTGAAACAATCGCGCTCAAACCCTCTCTTGTCTGCGTTCATTGCAACATACGTTAAACAAAAACACAGAAATGGCAGCTGGTTGTTGAACAGCTTCTTTATGGAGAAGCTCTTCAACAACCAGCATGCAGAAGAAGCACCTCCTCTCCATGAAAATGAAGAGTGTTGGTACTTGCCCATCTTTGGGGTGTAGCACCCCTAAATGCTGGGTCACATTCGTGTAGTCTTTGACTCAAGTGCTCGAGAGGATGGCATTTCTGTCAACAGTGTCCTGCTCTCTGACCCAGACCCAAACAACTCCTTTCTGAACTTAAGTGCTTCTTAAGTTCAGAAAGGAAGTCATCGCCCTAACAGTGGACATTCAGCAGATGTTTTATGGGTTCCTGGTCCAAGAAGAGCACAGAAACTACTCAAGATTCTTTTGACACAAGGATAATGACGCGACTAAGGAGGTTACAGAGTACCGTATGTGAGTGCACATGTTTGGGAACAGCCCCTCCCCTGCAGTGGCCGTTTATGGCCAACAGAGAGCTGCTCAAGAAGGTGAGAAAAAGTATGGACCTTACTTGAGCCTTTTTGTCGACAGACACTTTTATGTTGATGACGGGCTGGTCTCCCTTCCAGCTGAGGCAGAAGCTATTGATTTGCTCAAGCACACTCAAGCTTCACTGGCAGATTCAAGTCTGAGACTCCATAAAATTGCCTTCAACAGTGTCTCAGTGATGCAAGCCTTCAAACACGGGATCTAGCTGCTGGTCTAAAGGATTTACTGTAGGCCTGGACGAAGAGACACTGCCTGCACAAAGAAGTCTAGGTTTGTGCTGGGATATTGACTCAGATACCTTCACATTCAAAGTAGCGGTCAACAACAAGCTTTCACTTGACGTGGAGTGTTATCTACTCTCAACAGCCTCTTTTACTCACTAGGCTTGGTTGCACCAGTGACCATCCAAGGACGTTCACTACTCAGGGAACTCTCAACTGAAACCCAAGACTGGGACACAGAACTCCCTGCAGATAGCTTTGTTAAGTGGGGAACATGGAAAAGATCACTACAGGATTTGAGTAACCTCCATCTCCCTCGCTCATACAGTGAGATATGTCTGTTCTCTGAAGCTTCTAACTGGGCTATAGGAGCAGTAGCATACCTGAAGGTCATCACAACAGACGGGCATTGATGAGTTGGCTTTGTGCTTGGAAAAGCAAAGTTAGCCCCTCAGCCTGAGCCAACCATTCCCTGCCTCGAGCTGTGTGGAGCTGTGCTGGCAGTTACGATGGCAGAACTGATCCTCAACGAACTTGACCACAAGCCAGATGCCGTGAAGTTTTACTGTGACAGCAAGACTGTCCTTGGATACATTTTTAATGACTCCAAGTGATTCATTGTGTACTTGCACAACCGTGTTCACCATATACGCCAGACAACCTCACTCATCGACACCCTTTGGTTTACAGGACCTGAGTTCCTTCACAAACCACTTCAACCTGAAACACACGAAACAAACAAGTTAGTGGACCCTGAAAAAGATGCAGAGGTGAGACCACAGCTTACCACACTTAGTGCACCGCAAGGTGAACTTACTCCTCAACAATTTCAATGTTTCTCTGCTAAGAGTAGTATCTCTCTTAATCCATCAAGCTGGCTCACAGATACGTGCAAAGGATGGCAGGAGTGCTCCAAACCTCATACTCCAGAGGAGTTGAAAGCAGCAAAATCTGTCATACTCAAATCAGTCCAAAGAGACTTTTCACAGGAGTACACTGCTCAACAAGAGGAAAAACCAGTCCCAAGATCAAGTGCAATCCTGGATCTTGATCCTTTCGATCCTTTTGATGGACTCCTTCGAACTGGGGGATGTTTGAGAAACGCATCGCTCAAGCCTGCTGTAAAAAATCCAATCATTCTTCTCAAACAAAGTCATGTCACAAGATTGCTGGTGGGCCACAAAATGAGGGATCATGTTAGTGTATTGTTTCTTCATTTCATGCACTGGTTCATTCGTTTTTTTATAAAGTAGTTGATTATTTAAAAACTGCGTTATTTTAGTAGTAGTATTTTGATATTTACTCAAGAAAGCAGATAAAACTTTTGTTTTGTCTCCAAGAATCAGATGAAGATATCAGCTTAAGTCCTGTTTTATTTTGCTTTTAGATGTTTGACCAAATGATTGGAAAAACTTCATTATTTGAGAGTAAATTTCAGAATAAAATCAGATACAATTGGATGAAGCTTTAATTGAAATCAGCTGACAGCAGCGTGAAGGTCGTCTGTCATCGGTCTGAAAAATGAGGACCTCAGAGAGGACTCAGTAATGAGTGGATTCAGCTGGTTCACAGTTTACTGTCACTGTCTGCTCTTTATTAACTCTGTCAGCAGCTCTTAATCACCGTGTGTGTTTCTGTGTATTCAGCTTCCTGTGTCGAGTCGTGGCCATCGACGAGCAGAACAGAGTCGCCGTCCTTAATCTCCCCGCCGACCCGGAGATCCAGCTCATCGCCGACCGAGGCAGCTTCTTCCTGGTGAGAAAACAGAGCCAACGTCACCATCCCCATCGTAGCATCCTTTTATTGTACATATTACTTACACTGGTATAAAGATGGTATTAAAAGTGCAGCCTGTGTAATAAGACCATGATATTAAAATGATCTCTCAGATTTACCATTAAACATCAATCACTTCCTGTTCGTCCTCAGCACAAAGTCTACCTGGTGCCCAAAGACCAGTTCACCATGGAGTTCATTGAACCTAAAGTCCACTGCATCAGCACTCATGGACAGTTTGCTCCCGACAGGTGAAGAATCACAAACCTTCCTCATAAACATGTCAAAAATGTCATCATCAACACAGCTGTAGCTCTAAACCAGCCTCGCCCTCTGTCTGTAGCTCGTCCTGCGTCCCGTCCCGTTTCCAGACTCCCTCGGACTCCCTGGTCCTGAAGGAGGGTCAGAGCTCGTCCATGCAGGAGCCGATCCTCGCCTCTCCCGCAGCAGCTCCTCCTGCGCTTTACCAGAGCGACCAGCCGGCCTGGACGGGCGGAGACAGACCTCCACAGGGAGCGGATCACAGCGACCACGTCAGGCTGGATTCAGTACAGGTACGGATGAAGTTTTTATGTGCAAAGTTAGAGAAGGATGTTTATTGAAGAACATGTGTATATATTTATATTTACTTTACTTATTTACAACACTCAATACGACACAGGGGAAAATATTTCCACTTCATAAGCTACACACAGATACGTCATCCTTCAGTGTTCTTACAGTTTCCAGTGCTGCTGTTCTGATTTCTGTAAACTGTCCATTTTTTCCATTTGTCCTTCATCTGGGTTTGTTTCAGTCGTATCATGAGTCAGTTTTCCCATCAGATAAATCTCTTCAATAATCTGTATCCATTTATTTACAGTTAGGGGATCAGCTTGATACCACTTACTTGTTACTGTTTTTTTTTACCAGCCACTGTCAGAATTTTAACTCGGTATTAATCTTTCCTTTGCACATATTTTTCTGAAATTTACCAAGGTAAACTATGGATGCCCTCAAAGGCAAACTATATCCAAATATTTTTGTTTTTTCTGAATTATTTTTTCCCAGTAAGTCAAGATTTTTGAACATTCCCAAAATACATGGCTATGGTTTACATTTATTGAACCACAGTCTCTCCAACATGGGATAAATTGGTTCAGATATTGACCTTTGATTTTAGGTGTTATGAAATAGCAGATACGATTTTTCCATGAGAACTCCCTCCATCTCTGAGAGCCAGCGGTTGTTTGGTGGTTTTCACTAGGGGTGTCCCGATCCGATATCAGCAAAAAAACAAATATCGTATTGTATTGGCCTGCATCTAAAATCTCCGATATAATCACTCTGATACAAGCAGTTCATTCTAATTTATTTTTTGATTTATTTTATTTAATTGTAGTTTATTCTTATGTTTGAGGTTAAAATTTATTTAACTCATTGGTTAATAACAAATGAGTCAGTTTTTCTCATACCTACTATTGCTGACTACTGTTCTCTGTTTGAGTAATCTCACTTGATCAAGCCTTTTCTTACAGTCCATACTATAAAATAAGTAATTAAAGTATGTATGATTCCTGCTGATATCATATCAGATCGGTATCGGCCAATACTCACTGCTGCAGTATCGTATCGGAGGTGAAAAAGTTGTATTGGGACACCCCTAGTTTTCACATATTATACCAATCCCCAGTTGATATTTCAACATTTTGTTTATTGCTCATTAAAAGTGCATGGTAATATTTTGATAAAACTGTCATCAACTTTCTCTCGGATGAAATTATTGTAGAATATTTTTGCAAGATTTTTTTTTTTAAATGCAGCTTCAGTCTTCAACTTAACTGTGTTTCAAATTTATATATGATTTTTTTTTTTGTTTCTAAACAATTTGAAAATCAACTTTTCAAGGAGAGAAATCAATTTAAAGATTATTACTCTGAGATACAGATAAAGATGAAGTCTGACCGAGACCAGTCGCACCTACAGCTCAGAAAAGAAAACCTCTCCTTCCCCTTTTGAACCCCAAACTATTTTTTTATAAGGAGTGCAAATGAAATATGAACCAACTGTAGGAAGTGACCCCAACATGCAGGGGCTCGTGAGTGTAAAGAGCAGATGCTCATGCCTGATAGCCTGCAGATGTAACTGAAGTCTTGATTTTTGCTCATATTTAACCATTTCCTGATGTTCGGACTTCATTAGAAACATTCTTACTGAGCTTAGGATACAGGAATAAGTGGTCAGTGCATTTTAGCTGCCTAAATCTTCTAACTTTGTGAGGTTATAGACAAACAAAAAGCACCTTTCAAAGCAAAAGAACAAAATATTACACAAGATTTTTTTTAAAAACACAGTGGATTAAGATTTAAGATTGTTTACAGTGATGCTGCAGGCAGATAATCTGAATTTTTGAATCTCTGGAGCTTCAAAATCAACATCACTTCCCTTATTTTGTCTCCTTCATCATCTTTTTACCCAGAATGCCGCAGTGTACTCGACCCGTGTCCATGCTCTGGGCCGCTACGTCTTCATCCTCCACTACCACCAGCCCCACCACCCGACCTATCCTGTCCAGGTCTACATCAACGGAGGACGCATCTGGCAGGGTCAGACGGGCACTTTAAACATACTTTTATAAGACAGATTTACCTTCATGTTCTAATTCAGGGCATTAACTGATGGATGTTTCGCTTTATGATTCACATCAGGTCACGCCAACGCCTCCTTCTGCCCTCACGCGTACGGCTGCCGTAACGTCCTGGTCTCGGAGAATCAGATCATTCTGGATGTGACAGACCACGAGGTCTTCCTCACCGTGCAGATTCCTGCTGGAAAAACACTCTGGCTGGTTAGTTTTAGTCTTTTATTTAAAGTTCCTCCATTTTTTACGTCTTTGCGGAGTATCAGCTGCTCAGTCAACTCTGTTGGTACTTTGTCTGAATTTTAATCAAACAGTAGAAATTAACCTCTATGAACCCTTTTATTTCTTTCCTAGCTTTACGTATTTTTTTATCTTTTGCTTTTTTCTGACGCCGCTCCCCTTATCAGGGTGGGAAAAAGACCTTCATAGCCATCAATCAAAAGTTGCAGCATGCTTCGTCTCATCTCATGTTGCCTCCATGATGAATGATTTCTTATAATTTTCTATGCTACTGCGCCTGTTTAACGATGACGGGTTTATGTTTGAGTATATTCACATCCTACGCCTTTGTCAAAACAAAGGGGCAGAGTTAAAAAGGATTTAAGCTTCTTGTCATTACAGCCTCACTGAAGAAAAGCTGTTTTTTTTAGCTAAATAAGAAGTCACTCTCTTTGATTTACTTTTTGTTGTACAGAATTCAAGCAGAAAAATTAGATATGCATTCAACATCAACAAACACAGAGCCTTGTGCCCTCTTGAACCTCCTCTGCTGTATCTCCTGTGTTGTTTCTGCAGGATTATGTTCTGGTTGTGCCCGAGGCGAGCTACAGCTCCAGCTATCTGAACGAGGAACCTCTGGATAAATCCTACGACTTCATCAGCAACTGCGGCCAGAACAGCTTCTACATCAAGTCAGTATTTTAGCTTTAGAGTAAAAAGGCTCAGAAGTGAAGTAGCAGACTTGCTTAAGGATTTTAAGCTGGATCAGAAAACAGAGTATTTGAGTTGTAGTTTTGGATTTAGCGACAGTAGTTATAATTCAGCCAACTTCCAGCCGCTGGAAACCCCCAGCTCACTGAGGTTGTGCCTAAAATCCACTGAAAACATGTTCATTCATGGATCTGCAGGTTGAGATGCTGCTTCCTTCACAGGATGGCAAAGCCTCAACCTTTTCCTTGGACAGTAAATCAGCTTCCAAATCAACTGAGGGTGAACTTGACACCACAAATTCACCCAAACATGTCCCAGAGTTTACAATCTATGACTGTCAGGGTGGGCAGGACCGGTCACAGACCTCAGGGACCAGCCAAGACCCCATCAGGGGAAGTGTGGAAGTTTTAAGTGGCTGCATTTGTTCATGTTTTTTAAGATTCAGACACTTCAGGTTTATTGATTTACACTGTATTCACTGTTTTGTTTGCCTTTAAACCTACTCGATTTTCTGATTTGTTGTAAGAAATATTGAAAATACAGAGTCCAAATGAGCTGTTTAATGCCTCCTCCTTGTCCTCTTCCTCCAGCCCGTCCTCAGCCTCTCCATTCTGCCTCAGCTCTGCTGTTTCTCTGTCCGCATTCTTCAACAACGGGGCGCTGCCGTGCGCCTGCCACGAGGTCGGAGCCGAGAGCGATACCTGCGAGGCCTTTGGCGGTCAGTGCCGCTGTAGGCCCAACGTGATTGGACGAGACTGCTCCATGTGTGCTACGGGCTACTGGGGATTTCCCAACTGCAGGCGTGAGTTGTTGATCCGATGGAGAAATGCCAACTGTATCAGTCAATCAAGCTTTATTTATATAACAGTTCATACAAATGTAATTTCAGTTTAAAGTGCTTTATATTGAGAAAAAAATATTGACAAAAGACAGATAAATATGTACAAAAGCATATTTATACAGAAATAATGATAATTCTTTTCCACCCAGCCACTAAACCCTCAGCAGAGGTCCATCTACTAACTATTATTCCACTGTAATGATGGAAGAGGATGTCAAGAGGATTTGGAGACTAATGTACACCACAGAAGCTAAATTATGTAATCATATTTTCCTACAAAATTCAGGAAAACTGTTTATAGATATTGTTCTCTGGACACAAATCACATTAAATTAGTTTGTGTAAATTTCAAATATACAAGAAAAATATTCACATCCCAAAGATTTAAAGAGGGACTTCCAAGAGGAAATGAAATTTAAGCTTGAGTCTTGGAAATTAGCAAAATGTTACTTCAGCTGACTGAACTTTACTTTAACATATTTTAACTTTTGTTTCTGCCCATAGAGGACTCCTGTTGCCTTATTTATTGTATATAGGTATATTGTATTTTTTATTTTGTATAAGTTGTTTACTTCCTGTCCCTGAAACCAGACGCTGTAACACCAAACTTTCCCAGCTTGGGATCAAAAAAGTCCATTCATCCATCCTATCTATTTATCTATCTATCTAGACCAGTGATTCTGGTGGGTTGTGACCCACAAGTGGGTCCCGAATCATTTTCCAGTGGGTCGCGAGCCTTTTCCTGAGTAAAAGAAAAAAAGTCTAGAAAAAAATCCTGTGCTTTTATTTTGAAGGGGAGTTTTTTAAGCTGTGGAGTCCCATCCTTTCATACTCCTTAACAACAGGCAGCAATAATACCCTGTAATGCTAATGGACATGTTTCTCCACTAAAGACATGTACTCCGCTGAAGCTGCATGCTTTTAATTTTTTTTCTTTAACTTTTTTTATCTTATGTTTGTTGAGTCTGTTAAAAAAGGCTGAAGTTACTGAAGTGTTTTGTGTAACAGCCTCATGACCAATGACTTATTTAGTGTTACTGATTAAATATTATTAATAAGATGTCCCATGATGCACATTTTGGTTTCAATTAAAATGCAGATAATTGAGTGTAAAAGGGAATATTTCCCTCCCTAGCATTGCCACATGCGGGTCATTTTGGTTTTTCATTAAACTTAAATTTTGTGTTGGCATTCTGTGATTTTCTTTCTCAGGCTCAAAGCATCCTTTAAGGGGTGATGGTGGGTCCTGAAGCCAGACCAGTTGAGAACCGCTGATCTAGACAATAACAGGAGATACTATGATGATTTACAGTGACTTAGGCATTTGTGGGTTGAGATGAGGTTAAAAAATGGCAAAATATTCCTCCACACATTTAATGAGCTGTGATGGATGCAGACGATGTTTAACAAACCATGCCCGTTGTCATCCTCTCTTCAGCCTGTAACTGCGGCACCAATCTGTGTGAACCCGTGACCGGTGACTGCATCTGCCCTCCCAGGACCGTTCGCCCCGAGTGCACCCAGTGTGAGCCTCAGACGTTTGGCTGCCACCCGGTGGTCGGCTGTGAGATCTGCAACTGTTCTCGGTCCGGCATCCTCTCTCCGGACGTGAGCTGTGACACTTCGAGCGGACAGTGCAGGTGAGACCAGACAAAACAACCGAAGTTAAAGAGGAAATAATCAATAATCCATCTGAAGCCCTGTGTCTGGTAGTTTGTTTTGACCTTTATTTATGTTTTGGAGCCACAAATAAACGTGTTTGATTAAGTGAGGAATAAAGTGGAGTGTAAGGTCACACCATACCAACGTAGGCTTAAATTCAATTTTACCCCTACTTCCTTAAGTTATCTGTAAAATATGGTTCCTGTAGTTTATAATTTATATCATTTATAAAGCTGGAATAAAATCCCTCAAATATATGAGGACTTCCTTGCTTAATAATTTTAGCCATTTAGCAAAAAAAAAGTTTTTGTTATTAAAGGCTGCACACTTTAATTCACTACTTGTCTTAATATTTTGACATAATTAACATGCATTTTTGTTGCTATATGTTGATTAATAGCAATTACCTGGAGCTATTTCCAGCTATTAGTCTGGACCGAGATACGTGTGTGGCATTTGCTTCAAAATTCTGAGCCTGCATTGTAAAAATACTTTTTACTGATTGGACAAATTAAGTTATAATGCCAAATATAGGACTATACTATGCTTAGTTTGAATGTAACACTAGTTATGATGGATGTGGGAGCCAAATTTAGTTCATAGATTTGATAAGTAAATAAGTAGTTTTTTTTAATATAATTTATGTTGATTTATATGGAGCAGTCTATTAAGTTACTGCCAGTTTTTGCTCACTGCAGTGAGACAGTTGCAGACTGATCTAGGACTGAGCCACATGGGTTTGTACCACAGTAGTTTATAGCTCTTTGACTTTTTGACACCTGACTTTGAATTCTCCTGCACAAAGGCAATGACAAGCTGTGGATTCAAGTTATTTTTTGTTTATCCTCTTACTTTGGAGTCCTGTGGAAGTTTTCCCGTTTCAAGGAGCACAGACAAGTATCTCCAAGGCCTCTGATCAGCAACCCACTACAATGAACCTAATGTCTTTGTAGTGCAACTAAGCTTAGATTGAACTTAACTTAAACTAGTTTTAACTTAGGTTTTGGTGTGAACTACAGACCTGAAGAACGGATGCACATCTGGTGCAACAGGCAACAGAACACCTTAAAACTGTTTTCAGTACTTCATGAACTCGTAAGTTGGGTCGTTTCTCTTTTTCATGCAGCTGGACACCCCTAACCTGGCACACCAGATGGACCGTTCAGTATATTTCACTAATCTGTCTTGTAAAGAGCCCATAGAAAGTGTTTGAGGAGGGCAGAACCTTTTAGAAGGATATCCAGCAGCTGATTGGACGATCGCTCTGTCAGTCATGTTCATTACAGGTCAATCAGATAATGTAGTAGGTGGGCGCTAGGTGTCCTAAATGATGAAAATGTCAGTTAATTTAGTTTTAGTTTTTGTCCATGTGCACTTGTTTTTATCAGTTACCGTCTTGTTTTCATCAGGGGAAAAAAGGTTGTTGACGAAAAAAACTATGACAAAAATAATTAGCCAACAACATTAACACTGCTGCTTTGGGCCGATCACAGTCATCGCCTGATTACAGGCTGATCCGTCCCATGCTAGTTAAAGGAAATAAAGCACATCAGAGACACCCCAGCATTGGCTTAGCGGCTGCACAGTCAATGCACGGTTTATTTCATCATGTCTGGGTCAGAATCAGAGCCTGAATTAGTCTGAAAGTCCTGCTTGTCCGTCAAACTCGTGGACGTCCCAATTTTAGGCTCAGCTTCTCTTTATAACCACTCCTGTCATGATCTTCAGCCCACTCTGGCTTGGATAACAAGATTTTTAGTTCAGCAAGTTCAGCTCTGAAATGTCAGGCCTGTGTTCGGAAATGCCCAAAAAGGGAGGTATTTCTCTCCTGTTTTTGTCTCCTGACATGATCTTGGCTCCGTGTCTGCCTCTCGCTCGCTCTCTCAGGGTTGATTGCTTCTGTGTTTGGTTGGGTGAACTTGCCAACTCTTGTCTGAGCTCTGCTGAAGCTGCTGCCGCTCCGGCTCTACCAAAGACCGAAAACAACCAAACATCTGTCTGCCATTGTCCTTATCTCTCTGTCTCTGTTTTTCATCCTGTAACCGTTCGGCCTCCTTTGACGTAAACCTGCTGCTGTTTTTAGACCAAAGACTCGGACTCTCTGGGAGCAGTGATGTTTTGAAGGCAGAAGAAGTTACCTACCTCAGGTGTCATGCTTTGTACTTAAGCAATCAACATGCTGCAGTAGGCTGTAAATGCTCCAAATGCAAGGATTGCGCAGCTTTTGCACCATCAGAACTTTGTCTTAATGGACAAAAGACATTGTTTAACTCACAGAGCACATGCAAAAAGAGAAATGCCAACTAAATGTGCAACAAGAAAGCAACTTGCCCATGCAGTGATTCTATTTCTACATATCTAAAGGCACAGTAAACAACTTTTCAGCCTTGAAGAGCTAGTTGCAAGGTGACTTTCAACAAACCTTATTTTGAGCCACAGCTATTGTACTGAGACAGGTTACCTGGCTTCCTTTTAGCCGAGGGCTGGTGTTTGAGCTCATGCTGTAAAGACTGAGGTGCTCTATAAATATATAGTAGATGGCATGCGTGGTGGAAACTGATTAGAACAAGTGTTTTGGATGTTGGATATTTGGATATGGACTGGAAAATTGACAAACACACTTGCCTAGATCAGAGTTTGTGCAGTGCACTCATACCTATGGGGAATTTGGAGTCAACAACCCTCAAAACGAGCCTGTTTTTGGGCTGTGGGAGGAAGCTGAAGTGCCTGGAGAGAACCCAAGCATGCACAAAAGGCCCTGGCTGACACAGGGATCAAACCATTAGCCCTCTTGTTGTGCTGCTGCACCACCATGCTGCCCCAAACTTGAAAAATCTGCATAAAAAATTCAAGTGCAGTGAGATGGTGGAGAAGCAAACTTTCTACTTTCATGAGAGCAATTTCAGCACTGATCAACTCTTAAATAATTCATCTGTGGATAAAGTTTACGCGTTTTATGTGACAGGACAAAAACCAACATACTGTTTGACAAAAAGGAATTACAACACCAGTTACTGAAAGCAGCTGGTCGTGGCAAAAAATGTGAAACTTCTGCCTCTGTATGTGTCTTAATTCAACAGTTTCTTTTCATGCAGCCAAAGTCTTTTTTTCTAGTTTTCAAATTTTCCTCTCATTCATTTTAAAACCTTTTCTTTCCTTCTTTCCAACTGTTCTTCTTTCTTTCTGTCTTTATTCACTTTCTGGATAACCATCCTTCCTGTCTCACACATTTGCACTCACATGCACACAGAGGAATGTGTCGGCCATGTCGGGGCAGGACGAGGATGTAAAGCTGGAAGAGTTTCTCTACCCTACAGGCTCTGATCGTTTGTGTTGCAGCACACTTACACAAACACACACTCGCAGTGGCATATGCCCTGCAGTCGGCTGGCAGTGTTGAAATATTTATGAATAATCAGCAGTTTATGAAGGATAATATTAAGGAATGCAACTTAATCTCCTGGTTTATTAAAGCACAGTGCATGTAAAGAGGTTAAAAGTCTAAACCTGTGGTGTTATTTAATGACAGACACTTGGACCCTGAGTCCATGTTTTGAAGCTTTGCCCTCTAAATAACATTCTCATGGACATTTTCAGGCTTCTCTCTGACTTGTATTTTTTTATAAACTTAAAACTGCTCTTGTATGTTTCCTCCCCTTGTTTTCTTGTCTTTTAGGGCCTAAGTTGGATCAAGTGTAATTTAGTATTTTGTTGAGACTTTTTAAGCAGAAGGACTGATAATTTGTTCTTTTCTTGGCAGGTGTAAGAACAACATCGTGGGCCGTCAGTGTGACCGCTGCGCTCCTGGTTTCTTTGGTTATCCCAACTGCAGACCATGTGACTGCAACGAGGCCGGAACAGAGGAGGAAGTGTGCAACTCGTTCACGGGACAGTGTCTCTGCAAGGTGAGCAATGAGCAACACGGGACACCAACAATGTTTGCCACAATACCAGAATGAAGAACTTTGATTTGATCGAAGGAAAATTAGCCAATATTGATGCCTGATTTAGTATCATGGCTACAAAAGTAAAGGTTTGAGGCTGTAATCAGGGAAAAGGCCAACAGTGTGGCTTCTTTTTTAAACCGAGGGCTTTTTTTTTTATTCAAGCTTCACTGAAGTAGCTTGTTTTTCGGGGTAGGATCCTACAAAAGCAGCAAAATAAAAAAAATGCACCTAAGGAAGGTCCACATTGAATTTTTTGCTCCCCCTTTTCCACAAATCAGCTAGTAGCATCTGCAAACCTAAGGTTTTTTGTGAGCTTTCACCATTTATTCATCTATTGAGTGTGATTGTGCAATACTTAAAATTTTATCTGTGAGATGATAATGGAAGAATCCGGTGGTACCGATTACTTTTGTTAGAACCATGGCAGCAAAAATGGAAGTCTTAGACATCCTGTAGTAGGTCATTTTTGTATTTATTAAAAAAAGAAGCATGCAAAGTCCTGCACACTGTCTTAAATCACAAAAATATTGTCTTCATTGATGGATTTATCCCACTGTAGTGAAAACATCTGAAGAAAAGAATGCACGTTTATAAAGTTAAGGTACTTTTTCTGTCAATCATCAAAATAATGAGACGTTATGTTGATTAAAAGAGCCAATATTCTGCTTTTTTTCCATTTTATCTGCCCCTTGAGAAAGAGTACTTCTATGAACAAGACAACAAGGGTTTTGTCTGTAGTTTAAGCCCATTCACTCGCAATAGCAAGCCCTTTTTAGAGCAGAGAATTGCTGACGACATGGAGCATAGCAGCTGCACTGACCGAATGCCACAGGGCAGACCAGCCAACTAATGAAAACAGGCTGCACCTATTACAGACAGGGAGGGAATACAGCTGGATCAGGAGTGTTGTAGATGTTTCTTGAACATGTTGGCCTGCAGCTCTTGTTAATTTGTTAATTTAATGTGTTTAGTTAATTCATATCTTGTGGGAGAGGGGCAGGTTCTATAAGATTTTTCTTCTTTCTGCTCCTTTTCATTCACATGTTTGAGATTTTTTGTTTGTATTGAATGTTTTATTTAATGACAGAATGAAATAAACAAAGCCTGTCCCTCTTTCTCCTATCAATAAAGGCACAAAAATGCCCAAAAATAATCTTTAAAAAATACAAGCTATTAAAAAATCCTAAGAGCAGCTCTGACAGCATAGACACATAAACACTGTTCTCCCTCAGTCTTTATTTTCTGACCTGCTGTGTGTCCTCGTCCTGCAGGAGAACGTTCAGGGTTCTCGCTGTGATCAGTGCAGAGTCGGTACGTTCCACCTGGACCCCACCAACCCCAAAGGATGCACCAGCTGCTTCTGCTTTGGAGCCACGGACCGCTGTCGCAGCTCAGACAAAAGACGCACAGAGGTAATCCTGAACCTTCAGTCTGTGTCTGTGAGCAGGATTTTGTTCTGCTTTGTGCTCGACTAAGTCACTGAGTGCCTCTCTGCGACCTCCCAGATCATGGACATGGAGGGCTGGGTGCTGCTGGGAGCAGACAGGCAGGAAGTCCCTGTCGTGGTGTATCCTGGTCAGGATCTCGTGGAGGCCGACCTCAGCGACGTGCCGGACGTGTACCAGGACCTGCACTGGCACGCTCCGAAGACGTACCTGGGAGACAAGGTAACAGAGGAAAGGCAGCATTTATAGAAAGTTATAAATCTGCAAAGATCATGGCCTTCAGTTTATGACATTGTTTGCACATTATGGGGGCATGTAAGATAAAAAAAGAAGAACACGACCTATTCAGGTTCACCTTAAAACAAAACTATCACTCAGATATTGGGAAGCTACAGAGAGTTTGCACATACTTAAAGCCACGATGACTTAATTTTGATGAGAAAATAAACACAAAAATAAAAACATGCTGGATTAATTAAAAGTAAGTAGCCCTTGCAACTCCAAGCCATTTTCTGACTTTATTTTTGGAATGATGCAACAAAACCTGAACCCTGTCAACCACAATCAAGCTGAAGACTTCTTTCTTTTTCAGGATATTCATGCTGTACTGATGTCAGATTTATATATTTTATGTATTCAAAGTTATACAACCAAAGAGATGAAACTGATTGGCTGATTCACATCTGAATATAGTTCAGTAGAGCTGTGGCAATGATGATAAAAAATTAAAAGTAAGCTCAAAAACTTAGTACAAAACTATTTATGTATTTATATTTATTCCTACAGATCTTTTTTGTGCCTCATAGAGACTTTAGCGTGGCTCTTGGCTGCAATTTCTGCCTTAAATGTTATAAAACGGCCACATAAAATAACTCACATTTCCTTTTTAATTATTTTTGACGCTGTGGTGAAAACAGTAATCAGTGGAAAAACAAGAAGCATGTCTTCTTCAGTTTGTTTTGTTTTTGGGGAGGAAGGGATTTGTTTTGTTATACATTGGGCTAAATCCCACAGATGAAACACAAATGAATAAATTAATATTTAGAAAAGGTCAATGTTGGATGATTCCCAGTTTGTCCTTTTCATGACTATATTAGTAGCATCTATGAACTTTTATTTGTATTTAAGCTTTTTAATTTATATTCATCTGGTGAATATGACTATCACAATAAGAGAAATTTAATCTTTGATTTAGATGGATGAATGTATGGATGGAAAGATGGATGGATGGATATACAGACAGATTGATGTCCAAACAAGAGAAGAAGAAAATGGGTTTCCATTTGACCCGTAGGACTGACAGGACACCCTCTAAGAGTCTGAGAAAACTACAGTTATGTTTTTAATCAAGAAATTGTGATAAAAAATCATTTATTTTGGATTTTTTGCTGTGTAATTACAACATTACATTTCTGAAATAAACCGCTGCACTTCAAGGCTCAGTTAAGAACTTTTTGGTGTGGATATATTTGACCTGAAGCCGTTTTTTAATTGACAAAAGTTCAATTTTCCAAACACAGTTGTCCCCATAATTATCCTTTATACAGTTTTCGAGATATAAGTAAACAACTCAAGTGTTACTGCTTGAGTTTGAAGGGTTGTGGACGAGCGTGCAAACATCCAAAAAAGTCAATAAAATCCAATTTTACAGTGAAAAAGTGAAGTGAAAAAAAGCTTTTTAAGTAAACAATCTTAACTCTTTTCTGCATTAATATTATCCTTTTCATTAGTTAATGTCTCAGAGCTGTTACATAGAATAAGTTCTGTGAATGTAAAGTGTGTGACCTGAAATGAATTTGTCTTTTGTTGACTTTTTCTTTGTGCTTGAATCCTGCCCGTACTGCTCTGAGATTCAGTGTTTTTATTACACATCAGACATGATCCGGCGAAATCACCCTGCCGACATCTTTTATTGAATCTATTAGAGGCTTCAAAAACAGCTGCAGTAATGATCAGAGGTGGTCGTGTTTATTCAGTTAATCTGTTTATCATTCCAAAGATTTGTGCCAAAAGTTTGTGTCATCGGATTAAAATAAAAATGAACATTTTCCTTTTGTTTCGCTTTGTGATTTTTTTCAATAAATCATACTTTTCCACTTTGAGGTCCAACATTTCTTGGACTGAGAGGCCCGAACAAAAACCTCATCAAACAATCCAAAACTCGAGAACAGAAAGAAAACAGACTGGAGATCAGGAGAAAGCAGTGAATGAGAGTTCAAGGAAATTTGGCAGTGTTTTGCAGGGAAATATGACGATTATAGGGCAAAAATGGGAAAAACAGTTAAAATGTTGGAAATCAGAGCTGTTTAGTGCTACATAAAACCAGAAAAGGGCAGGACAAAAATCACATTAATTTTCTTTGATTCAGTCTTTAAATGTTGGACAACTCATTTTCATCTTTTGCTGCACTTGTCTTTCTTGATCTACTTCATCTCACCCTGTCTAAAATCTCTTTTAAAATGTTTTTTCCATCATCTATCTGTCACTGTCTCCACGTCTTTCAAGTCCTTCTTAAGAATCCTGGAGTGTTTTTTCAGCACTTCTTGGTTAAGGGGTTAGACCTTGGGCAAATATTAAAACATGTTGCAAACCTCGCACACCTGAATTTCAGACAGACGATCAGACACGTCCCACATCCTGATCCTCAGGCTCAGACGATGTTCAGATATGAATCAGTGTTTGGTCTGTATGAATTGACAGCTTCAGAGTGATTCAGGCTGGTTTTTGTTTTGTAACGCTCCACGAACCAGCTTCAGATGTCAGCACTGCCAAAACCTGCATAGAAACAACACATTTTATCTTTTCAGGCCTCGAATCTCGTTTCTCTTCGATGGTGCAGCATGAATATGATCCATTGTTGCAGCAGCCTCAGATTGAAGCATTTGTCTGTCTTTGTGTCTTTGACTCATGGCTTTATTACCTCCGCCAAGAACGTTGTGTTTTTGCCGGCATGTGTTTGTTTGTTTGTCTGTTTGTTATCAAGATTACACAAAAACTACTGGACAGATTTTGCTAAAATTTTCAGGAGGTGTTGGTAATGGCCCAACTTCAAAATGATTAGATTTCGGTGTTGATCCAGATAACTGCCATGAGCGAACTATGTTTTTGATCAATAACTGTCTAACCAATGATATTAATATGATTCTGAGTGCTAGGTGTGGGTTTGATGATAGGTATTTATGCTATTGAGAGTAGGGATGCACGATATTATTGGTTTGATATCAGTATTGGCCAATATCAGCCTTTAAAGTTAAGTATCGTATCAGCTGATATTGACATTTATGCAGATATTTACTGCTGATATATCGGCCACACATATCGCCCATATATCGGCTGGAATATATCTCATCACTGCATGGGTACATTAAATATCGATGGTTTCATTTTTGCAAGAGTTAAAAGCTGTTTTTCTTGTTGTACATCCATTCATGCGATAATATACTGTAACACTGAAAGAAATAAGTCCATTTTTATTAAGTACAGAGCTTGTTCTCTTGACTTGAAATTTCAGTATTGGCATTGGTATTGGTATTGGTATCAGCGATATTGAATCAAAAAATATTGGCATATTGGATATGGTGTATCCCTAATTGAAAGAATTAGTTTTTGTTGACATCTGCAATAAGACTGGGTTAAATATGTCAAACTCGTTCAGATTTTGTGGAGGTGAAGATCTAAGGAATTAGTGGTGCTATATAATCTGAACAAACTACACTGTGGTTGTGGTTTTGTTTTACATTTCCGCCTCTGGAGACCATTTATGGTGTATCTTTGGCTGATTTTATGTGCAGACTTTACCTCTCCCATGTTTTCCTTACACTGAAGTAAGAAAAAGAAAAGACTGACTTGCAGAGGAAACTCTGATACTTTCCCGTGTGTATGATGTGTCCTGATGTTTGTCTTTCAGAACTGAAAGATAAAGAATTAAAAAAACCCTCCACACCTTCCTGTCCCTGCAGGTCTCATCCTATGGTGGTTACCTGAGGTACCGTCTGCACACTCAGACCATGAGAGGAGACGTGCTGTCTCTCCCTGCTGAAGCCTCCAGGCCCGACATCATCCTGAAGGTACGAATTAAGCTCTCTCATAAACATCACTGTTGCCCAACACTGCAGGCGACCATGATGGAAAACTAAAGGACTGAAAGCCATATTTTATGATCAATATTAAACATTTGTACATGTTTTAATGAGTCTGATGTGTCTTGAATGTCCTTCACAGGGTAACCAGATGACCTTGGTGTTCATGGAGAGAGAGTACTCGTCACCCGAGGATCCTCATCTGGGAATCGTTCACATGGTTGAGGTAAAGACGCCTTAAACGTCCTCACTGACAGGAGATTTATGTTAAAAGCTCTGATTTAAATTGCTCACTGGCAGCTACATGACAGTTTGGACTGTAACCAAAGTATTATTGTCTATAATTTAAATATTTAGCACCAGAGGGAAGTCTTAAATCCGTTTCTGAAGCTGTTATTGAAAGAGAAGGAAGCGAGAGCTGAAGTTTTAATCCAGTCTGTTGACCTCATTTTAACATCACATTTGTTTGCATCTGACATCACGAGCTGCTTCTTGAATTGAGTAACATCTTTATTTTAGATGTGATTAAGGAGACCGTACAGACCAGTGGTTCCCAAATGGAGCGACGGTGCACAGTGGCGAACCTTGGGAATTTGTACAATTATAAGTTCTTATACAAAAACTAATGAATGAACTTTCATTGGACTCCGGCAGCAGTGAGGTGCACTAATTTTCATGTAAAGCTAAATTTCTGTGACATTAAATCTAAATATGAACAGTGGAAACAGTCTTTTGCAATCAACCGATTTAATTGGTTGCAGTTTTTACTTTTTGGACTAATTCTAGATTTTAATTTAGTGTTTCTGAATTTATGAAATTTAAGTTAAGAATAAAATTCTTAAGAACACCTGTAAATAAATATTTTATGATTAATGTTTGTTGTATTTCATTTGACACTGTTCCAAACGGATGATAAGTACAGACAGTGGATGAGTTATAAACTTTTCTTTTTTCCCTTGCTTTTTTAATGTTGCTATATACCTAAATCCTAATTAATAATCCAGTTATTTTTTGTTTGTCCTGATAAATTCACCGAAACATCACTGAACCAAACCTTAAATAGCCTAACATGCTTCATTTTTTAATATTTTTCACAATATCAATATGTAAATCTTAATCTAATCTTAGTCCAAATTTATGTTTTTAGATTAATTTTGGGACTTTTATGCCTAATGTTAGATACGAGGGAGAAAAGTGTTGAAGTTTGAGGAGAAGGAAGATGAATGTTGTGCAGTAAAGGAGCCACAGGCCTGCCTCAAACCAAACTTATTCCCCTCTCTTCTTCTCCGTCTTCTCCTCTCAGGGAAGCTTCCGGCACGCTCAGACCGGAAACTCGGTGTCCCGTGAGGAGCTGATGATGGTCCTGGTGGGTCTGGAGTCTCTGCAGATCCGAGCTCTGCACTCTCAGTCCGCTCACTCCGTCTCGCTCCGCGGCGCCGTGCTGGAGGGCGCCGAGAACCTGCCCTCTGGTCGCCACGCCAACAACGTGGAGATCTGCATGTGTCCCGCAAACTACCTGGGAGACTCGTGCCAGGTGAGCGAGCCACAGCAGTTTGTTTGACAAAAAAAATATAATTATATATTTATTTTTATGTATTAACCCTTTAACTACCAGCTCAACTGTTTGGCAGAGGTCATCAATAAATTCAGGGATATTTATTTTTTTTAAAAAACAGAACAAATCAAATCATTGTGTGATTCCTTTAACATTTCAGGAAACAGAGAAAACTACAAACAAACCAAAAACCAGATGTTTTCTTGGTGTGGGATTTAAAGTTTTTTACACATAAGTATATTACGTGATGACATAAAAATGCACAAATATGTGGGACAAAATCAATTAGAAAAGACAGAAGTATTTGCAAATTAAACAGCAATCAAAAATAACTTAAAATTGCTGATACTGCTTTTGACACTGTTATTTTGATGAATAACAGATTATTTATATATATATATATATATATATAAAAAAATCATCATACCAGTAAATGGTTAAGTATTTAAAATAATAAGGGGGGTAATAATGATAATAATAGCTTTTAGCTTTTAAACCTTAAAACTTCAGTTCTTTTGGTTTGTTTGCAGTTTTTTCTGTATCCTAAAACATCGACAGAAACAATGAAGTGTTGTGTTATTGTATATTCGTGAATTTATTGACCTCTGCCAAACAATTGAGCTGAGAGTTAAAGAGTTAATGAGAGTAGATCTTTTTATTTGTCTTCATTTGTCCTCCAGCAGCAGGTAGTAATGTTGTTATGAGAGAGTAGTAAGGATTTGAAGACACTTACCTTGTTTTTACAGAATTCCTGCCTCTAAATGATCAGTTAAATCAAATTAATCAAACTTTTCAGGAATCAGAGACCCCTCAAAGTGATGATTTATCTGATTTATGATGCCCTAACCCTAAATGTAATGTTGGACCTAAAGAGTAAATTATCTCATTTAGTAAAAACTTGAGCTTAAGGAAACCAAAATGCTCCTTTATTTACTTTTTAATACCATTTAATTGACAAAAACACCAATGAAACCATGGATTTTCCGCTGTTTGTCCTCTTCCTCTTCAGAAATGTGCTCCAGGTTACTATAGAGACACCATCGGCCTGTTTTTGGGTAAATGTGTTCCCTGTAACTGTAACGGGCACTCGGACCGCTGCCTGGACGGGACGGGGGTCTGTCTGGTAAGTTTTCTTTTAATTAATAAACTTTTACTCTTGATATCAGCCTCCTGTGTATGATTTGTCTTCATCTGTTTATTCCTCAGGATTGCCAACACAACACAGCGGGCGATCACTGTGAGAAATGCCAGGGCGGTTTCCTCGGCAACAACACTCTGGACGGGCAGGCCGTGTCCTGCTCCAGTTGTCCGTGCCCGCTGAGGGTCCCGTCCAACAAGTGGGTGCAGCTCTGTCTGTTAGAGCCTCCCGTTAACCTCCATTATGGGCTGTATGAATATGGTCTCTCATGTGTCTCTGTTTCGTCTCTCTGTAGTTTTGCAGAAGGCTGCGTGCAGAAAACAGACAGGATGCAGTGTTTGTGTATGCCCGGGTATGCTGGACCAAACTGTGAGAGGTAAAGTCAACTTTAGACGCTCAGAAAATATTAAATAAAGCACTTAAATAAATAAAGCAACTTTAGACACCCAGAATAAATAAAAAAACTCCCCTGAAAAACTCCCCGACCCTCAGGTGTTCAGGTGTAAGATGAAGCACCATCTCATGGTTTCTCTCTTTATTCTTTTTCGTTTCCTTACATGAAAGCACCACAACAAGGCTCCATTACATTTACACCCTGACATTCACATCAACTCCAAGCCTTGCAAAGGCACTCGCGGCACTCCTGTCTCCCGCCCGGTCCATGTGCCTCCAACGTCAGGCCTCTGATGCCCACCTCGTTCTCCCCTTTCTGTCTCCATAATGTTCACTTTGGACGTGAAGCATCACAGGGGCAGAAGTGTTATATCTTCAAATGGAAGTGTGTGTTTAGCTTCTGTTTCTGCTCTTAAAATAAAAATAAAAAGACCCAAAAATACTTTTAAAATGCCAAACACTGAAGGTTTTCACTTCACCATCAGTCGCTCTATATAACAATAATCACCATCTGCCCCCCTGATTTTTATTACACAGGAGAGGATAAGGGCCAATGTAGAGATTAGATTATTTTTTGTGATGTGGAAAAATCTGACTCAAAGAATAAGTCAGAAATCAAGATTCAAGTGACAATTCTTAAATACAGTACGACTTATTTCTCAGGAATCTTGCTTTTATCATCATAATTCTTACTGTATATTCAAAACTCTTTTCTTTTTCCTCAGAATTATAGATTTCAACTTAGAATATCTCATTTTTTCTTCAGAATTTTCAAAATTTTTACTTTTTTCCTTATGAATTCTAAATTTAATCTCAGAATTTTCTTTTTTTTTCCCAAAAATTTTGAATTTAATCTTGGAATTTAGACTTTTCTTTCCTAGAATTCAATCTTTAATTTCAAAATTCAGACTTTTCCCCAAAAAACACCAGTTTAATCTCAGGAGGTTTACTTTTTCCACCCAAAATTCTTAGTTTAATCTCAAAATTCATATCTGTCCCCCAAAATTCTTAATTTGATTCCTCAATCTTTTTTTTTTCATTTAGAATTCTTAATTTAACCCCAAAATTTCCATTATTTTCCCCAAAATATTAAAATTTATCTCAGAGTTCAGACTTTTTCCAAAGATTTAAAACAAGGTCAACCTCTAATCCTCTTTTCTTTTCACTCTTACTTTTTATTTTTTATTTTTTTGGGTCTGGATGGTCTTCCATGCCACCAAATTGTGAAAATGTGTGGGTAAAAATTTGCTGTTTTTTCAGGACAGTTTTTTTTGTTTAATACCTACGGCTGAGTAATAATTCAAACTGATAATATTTCATCTGGACCAAAATATTCCTTCATTATTGTTTTTTGATTATAATTACTGTTTTCTCAGACCTGGCCCCCAAATCAAGAAGAATCTGGCCCTTGTTTCAGTGTAGTTGATGGTCCCTGCTGTATCGACCAGCTTCAACAATAAAGGGGCGGGGCCAAAACTCAAGGGCAAAGCTCCTGAACTGATTTCTTTCATACTTTCATTATTTCCAACATTTTCACCTTCTGTGCAGAGAATCAAGGGTTAAATGGCTCATTGCATTGATAATCATAATTCCCTGCTTGCATGTGTATCATTAAATTGGTGTTTCCTTGCACAGGTGCGCCCCTGGTTACTACGGTAACCCCATGGTGCTGGGCAGCAGGTGTCAGCTGTGTCACTGCAACGGCAACACGGACCCCAACATGCTCTTCACCGACTGTCACCCTCTGACCGGAGAGTGCCTGAGCTGCATGCACGACACGGCCGGACCGCACTGCGAGATCTGCGCTCCTGGTTTCTACGGTGACGCCATCGTCACCAAAAACTGCTCCAGTGAGTCCAGATTCAACCCTCTGTTATTCTGATGTCTTATCCAAACTTGCTCTGTCCAGGCTGTTAGATCACAACTCAGCAGATTAAAATGTTCAGAGGTGAGATGGGATTAAAGAGAGTCTGTGATCTGTGTTTTTTTACCCAGGATGCAACTGTTCTCCATGTGGCACTGAGTCATGTGACCCCTACACTGGAGAGTGTCGCTGTAAACCAGAAGTTACTGGACCTCGATGTGACCGCTGTGTGGTACGATCTTATTTTACAGTATTTACATCTTCATTTTGTGTTTGTATCTTAACATTTTTCAAATGTTCATTCATTTCACAGAGCATAAAAGCAAGATTTGATTAAAAAACAAGTATCTAACAAGTCCAGAATTATTCCTTATCTGTAAAAATGTAATTTAGACTTAATAATGTATAAATATTAAAGGGATAGTACGGGCTTTTATAAGCTGTTGTGCCTTTATGCAGTCTTTTAATTGTGTGATGCTTTCAATTCTGCATAAAATCACATCATTGGTTATAAGGTTTCTCTCTTTGCATGTGTAGAATAAAATCTAAATCAATCAATCTTGTTGCGTATTTCCTCAGGATGGCTCCTTCGGTTTCGACTCGTGCTCCGGCTGTCGTCAGTGTGACTGCGAGGCCTCGGCGGCGCTCGTGCAGCCCTGTGACCCTCAGAACGGTCAGTGTGCCTGTCAGCCGGGGGTCAACGGGCCGAGCTGCAAACAGTGCGCTCCTGGGTTCTGGGACTACGGGCCTGACGGCTGCAAGAGTGAGTGAACGCAGGACTTACTGTGATATATAATCTGATATTGACTCACGGACATCACGGTTAAATGTTTGTTGAATTCTTCTAATATTTTTATCATTTGATATTTTGAGTTGCCTGATTTTGTGAAGTTATGACCCCAATCTTTGAAAGTCAATATTGTCCATGTGTAACTGTGACGACTGCATTAGAGCTTGTGCAGATAGCTTCTTGAAAACTGATTTGATGAAGTGAATACCAGGAAAATGACACTCCTTAGTTTAAATAACAAATGAACCTCAAATCAGTTTGAAGTCAGGGTTAATCAACAATTAATTTCTTAGAGATTTAAACTAAATCTTCTTTAAGGCTTAATTAAAATCAGGGATGCAGGATATTGGATTTTTGCAGATATACTTCACTTAAATTGGCATGTTCCTTTCAGGGTTACAGTCCAAGAAAAAATTGATTTTATTATTTAATAAATTATAATTTTGGTTTATTAAAGCTGACTTTTCGAGACGATGAGTTAAACGATTTAGGCACATTGTATATTTTGTCAATATTACAGCCAATATGTGGGATAATTACAGCCAGTTTTTACAGCCAAAATTACTCATGCACAGTATTATTGACATGATATTGTTATCGGCAGATATTACATTTTTTGCTGATATTTACTGAGACTAAGTCTGAGGAAGTACGGCTTAAAACGTCACTGATTTTCAAATAGAAATCCTTGAAGGGCGCTACTTTTTAGTGCTCAGATCTCTTTGTGCTTTATCATGTGAGCTTTTTGGATCCAGCAGCCATCGAGGGATGTGTGTGTCAACTTTCATTTTCTTGCTGATACTTACAGCCCTACATATCAGCCATTAATCAGCTGTAATATCGGCAAAATACACAAATGTACCATATTTCTTCACCTTATTAATCACTTCACGGGTACATTTTTAAATCAGAGTTTCTTTTTTTTCTAGAGTTAAATGTTGTTTTTCTTGTCTTTCGTCTGTTCCTCACAAATATTCTGTCACGTTAAAAACAACAAGTCATTTTTGCCGATATTGAGTACAGAAAAAACAACATATCCGAATGAGGCAAAAATCCAATATTGAGCATCTCTTGTGAAAATATCAGCTGCAAATATTTGCTAAAACTTTCATATCTACTGGTATTGATAACCAACTTTTTAGGCAAATATCTGCTGATACAGATATCATGCATCCATGATTTAAGTCTTAGAATTTTTATTGATATCCTTCTCATTTTAAAGATCTTTTTTTTCTCGTTTATATCAGTGCTGTAAAACAATCAAAAATAAAATTCTCAGTTAATTACAGGCTTTGTGATGCACTAATCTTGATTTATAGGATTAATATTGAAGGCAGATTACAAACAAACATACATGTTTCTCATGCCTGAAAAAAGAATCACTGAACTGGCTCATATTTTTGATATTTTTGATGATTGATGGACTCATAAATTCAACTCATGAACTAAATCTGACGTCTGTCTCTCAGAGTGTGACTGCAGAGGAGGGCGCTGTGACCCCCGCACAGGAGAGTGTCGCTGTCCTGACGGGATGACGGGGAAACAGTGCGACACCTGCTCGCACAAATACAGCGTACCTGTGGAGGGGCACCACAGCATGCACTGTGAACGTGAGCAAACACACACCCTACTGTTTACACCAGCAGCCTATGGGTTAAAGGTCATAAAGCAGAGTATTTATTTACTGTTTGTTTGTTTGTTTGTTGTTCCTCCTCGTAGCCTGCGACAGCTGCGTCATCACCCTGCTGGAGGATCTCGACAAGATGAACGAAAACTTCCGCTCCGTCGCGGGTCAGCTGAGGAATCTGAACGCCAGCTCCATGGCGTGGGCTCAGCTCAACAACGTCAACAGATCCATGGAGGACATCGTCGTGAGTGCACACAGGAAAAATCAGACTCAGAGGATGAACTGTTTCACTGCAGTTCCAGTGAGTTGAGGTTAATATATTTAATTTATCTTGACTTCAGCGCGCCATAGAGAACTACAACAGCACTCTGGACGACAGCAGGAATCGAGCTGACATGCTGGAGGCCGAGATCGTGAATATCAACGACGACATCAACGAGCTGCAGGACAAGGTGAGAGAGATTCAAACAGAAGCAGATGATCTCCTTCATAGTTTTCTACTAGGCTATGTCCAAAGATTCAGGGCCTCTGGACTAGACTGAACTGAACTGAAGTGAATGCTTTATTTTGATCATGTAAAAAACAAACATGGGTAGTCACCATAAACAAAAACATGCATATACCAAAGTTTACTAGTGTTTACGTGCTCAAAAAGGAGTAGGAAGAAGTATAATCTTATTTAATCCTACCCCTTTTATTACCACATACTACCACTGCTATCTAATCAGGAACCAATGGTCTTTAAAATATAGTGACTATAACATATCATAAGCTGCCTATATACAAATGTACACATAATATCTCACTTATATATAATACTTAATTTCTATGCATATAATACACCCCTACACACACAGAAAAAAGGCATTTCTAAACAAGACAATAAATCCATTACTGTCCTGGGTTAAACTGCTGCTCTTTGTCCTCATAATACTTTATATTTGTGTTCTGAATATTCTTTTAATTTTGCTTTTGGTTTTACTTTTCTTCAATTTGTCTTCTAAACTTCTCCATTGTCTGGAAATATGTTATTTTTTGCTTTGGATATTATTTGTGCCGTTTTAAACTGAATCAGATCTTGAAGCTTTAGGGCTTGTAGTTTCAAGAAATGTCTGATGTTTTCATGTAATCTCCGAAGATTTTAACCTAAATATCAGCCGGAGACTGTGCTCGTCATTTTAGGTATATCTAGATTATCTTTTGGGTTTGATAACGCACAGCAGCACCTCCTCTCCTACTGCCTAATTATAGCAAAAAGATCGATATTAATGGTCTTGAAAAGTGCTGCTCTGCCACATCTCAGGTGTCTGGATGATCTTACCAGCAAACTCCACCTTAATAAATAAACTTACACTATTTAACAAGACCCGATGCCTCTACCAACATGCCTTACATCCCAAATGATGAAATTAAAGTATAAAACGTATGAATGAAGGTTAGAAGGGCTGGATTTTTGTCATTGTTCTTCCTTTTTTAATCTCCTTTTAATGTACAAATGTATATATACATACATATATATGTTGAAATATAAGTGACATGATTGTGCAGAAGAAAAATAAAATTTTGAAAAATATAAATTCTCAATAAAAATGGAAGTAAAAAGAAAAGCCCCCAAATGTTTTAGCTGCAGTGTTAAATAAACCGAACACATGTGATGTATTTGTTCACCTGTAGACCCTCTAAGTCACTGCAGTCATGGGGAAACTAGATCTCACTCAATGACTTTGGTTCTGCTTTAAATTAAAATACTTTCCTCTAAACGGTAATGGGTAAAATATGCCACATGAATCAATGATTTTTAAGGCTCTCCACAGTCCCCTGCATGTTTCTCACAAACCCCTGACTCCAAGTTAGAGTTTAGATCCGGCCTGAAAATCCAGCCAGTCCGTATCCCTCCTTTTTAGTATATAATTCAAGTTTTTTTTTATTTATTTATTTTTTACAATGGATTTAAACTGTGGGATGGGACAATGAGAGGAAAAACTGTTTTATGTCAAACAAAATATGAACGATAAAATCTGTCGTCTGGTTCCAGTAGAAATGTTCTACTCCGTCTTTATTAGACTGCCTTTATTTGCCACTGAAAAGTAGAAATGCTGTATTTAATTTCTGTGTTCATTTGGCTCTCATCGTGATAATGTGGCGTGTGTGTTTCAGGTTGCAACGATGACGGACAGAGTGGGCGACGTGCGTGACAGCACCACCGCCACACACCAGAGAGCGCAAGACCTGCTGTCCTTCATCAGCAACATGACCATGGACATAAACGGTACGAGGGAGGCCTGAGAGTTCATAAATAAATACAAATTATGTCTAAATCAATCTGCACACTCTTATACTGTGAATTTTGGCTTTTTTTATCATCTTTTAACACATGAAAATTGGTCTTAAATGTAAAAACTAGAGAGGAAAATACTTTCAAACATGGAAATTGATCGTAAAAGGCTTCACATGCATTACTTACATTTTAATTATTTATTTAATTTATTTATGAAGTTTATCTAATGGGGACAATGCAAATTACATTGTTCAGTTTCCGCCTATTACAAACAAGCTGTCATTAATGTTTCACTTAAAGAAACTGTAGTTATTGCTAGTTTCCATCTCCAGTCCCTCATCAGGCTTTTAGTGGAGAGAGAAAAGGAGAGTAAAAGTATTAATGCTACAATTACAAATGTGTAAAAACTGCATGAGAAGACAACATGTGATAAATATTTACATCAAAGTTACATAAAGAAATGAAATAAGACTGAAATAAATTCTTGTTTTGCCTTCACGTCTCCACAGACATCATTCAGATGGCGAATCGTTCCTCGTCGAACAGCACGGGGGTGGAGCTCGAGGACGAGGATCGCGAGAGGAAGATGAGGGAGGTGGAGGCCATGCTGAGGGAGATGAGGTACAGGAGCTGCGTGGGGCAGAAGAAAGTGGCCGAGAAAGAAAAGACGGAGGCGGAAAAATGTGAGTTTAGTCACTCAGATGAGCACTGAAACACTTGAGAATAAATCCCCCCTGTAACAGCCGTCAGTTTGTAGCTTAAGGTTTTGTTTGGAGGAAAAGATGCTGGTTTTTCTGCCTGAAATGGGGAAATTAAAGCAAATAAGAAACGACCTTTTGGAGCTAAAGCAGTAAACTCTATAAGATTAATCAATACTACAGTGCCTCTCACTGTAATTGTGATTAACTGATCACAAATCTTGTTATTAATCACTCTTTTAACTGTGTGTACAGCATCAAATCGTGTTTTTTGTCTTTTAAAGTTTTACTTCAGGACTTGTAACCTTTATAATTGATCAGACGGTGGATCATTGAGATCATCATGCTTTTGTGCATAAATGGCATCACCTGAGCGTTTCTACAGCCCCTGACAGCACTTACTCTAACACTCATTGTATAAAGTATGAAGATTTAGCTTATTAAGTTATTCTCAGTTTCAAAAATCAAACAGATCGAATATTAAGAATGCAAAGCACTCAATTTTCCAACAGCTTTTCCACTTAAAGGGAAACTTGAACTATGTCCTTTTCATGGTTACATCCTTAAAAATCTTCCTCTTCGTCCTCTTCCTCTTCGTCAGTGCTGGATCGAGTCAACAAGGAGATGGCGGACCGTCAGAAAGAGGGCACCGACTTGGCCAAAGCCATCAGAGACCGTCTGGCTAATTTCCACGACGGGATGATGGACCTCCGGGACGCTCTTAACGAAGCGGTGAACAACACGGCTAAAGCTTCAGAGATCAACAACGCCAACGAGAAAACTCTGGAGGACAACAAGGTGAGCGGAGAGATCGTCTGTTAAAGGGATACGCCCACATTTATGTTGTTTTCGTGTCTCGCCTCACTCCTGAGTCCACGACAAGCAGATTAACTCCATCCTTTTTTGACTGTGCGTCCAGTAACAAGGCAGAGCTCGCCCACCGCTAAGTAGCTTAGCTCAACACTGGGAGTCAGTGGGTAGTGTTAGCCTGCCTCTGCCTACAGTCATCAGATAAACTCTTCAGCAACTCTAAACGCTCCTGTGCTTGGTTTTTTACCGTTATGTTACGTTATCTTCTACTATCATTGAATTATCTTCCTCTACTCCTAAACAGAGGCTTTGTTTTGTTGAACTTCTTCCACAGAGCAGTTATTCTGATGCTTTTTCTTTCTCACAGAAAAGGCTCGATGACCTGATGGCCAAGCAGAAGGAGGTGAACGATCTGCTGAACATGGCTGAAGACGACGTGGCTCAGGTCAACGACATGCAGTCCAACCTGCAAGACTCCAAAGAGGTCAGTTTGAACAGAAACTCGCAGATATCGGATTAAAATGCTGCCAAGAAGGGGCTAAAAAATCCAAACTTCACCCAAACAAAGGGCCTTAAAACAAATATATATCAATCAGCTTTATAGCAAAACTAAAACAAAGGAGAGCTTGATAATTTGAGAAATTTTTACTTTAATCTACATCATGCCACTGGAAAAGTGTCAAGATGTTCAACAGTCAATAAGAGTCTGAATTATCATCCTGAAATAAACCGTGATAGTTTAGTTGGATTTTTTGGCCTAATTAAACTTAAAACAAGAATTATTTTTAAATGCTGGATTATAATTGGATCATTCGTCTTGTGTTGACTCCTGCTCTTAGAAGAACCAAAAGTCAGCTAATAAAATAATAAAAACTGACGTCATTCCTCCAGTAAAAGCTTTAAAAAAAAAACTACAACTCTTTAAATTAAAAAATAAAACTTCACTTAGGCTCATCATCTTGGCCTCTAGCCTGGACTACTGATGTATTAAAAGAGACAATCGGCTTTCACAGTAGGCTGGCAGCCATTTTTCCCTTTTTTATTTGTGTTTCATTATCATTTTTTTATGTGTGTGTGCAAAGATATGCATATATTATTTATTTATTTATTTAGTGTATTATTATTTGTATTATCTTTTAATTATCTTTTTTTTCCTCGTTGTTGTCTCTAAGTTGGTTGTTGCTGTTGTCACAGTTGATGTTTGGTCTATATTGGTTGTCCTTGTACAAATAACAATGTCTAAAACTAAAATGTATTAAAAAAAGAATAAATAAATAATACTTTACGTGGATATTAAGCTAACTCCGGCTCTGATTTCAGCTCAGTCTAAATTCCATGTGACATTCTCGCTCATTTGATTCAGACTGAAGGTGAACTTCAGCTGTTCAGTTCATTGTTTTTGTCCTTTAATATTCTAAATATCTTATTTATTTTATTTTAGGAGTACGAGCGTCTGGCTGCTCAGCTGGATGGAGCCAGAGGGCCGCTGGCGAAGAAGGTTCAGGACTTCGCCTGGACCGACTCTAAAATCCCTCTGGTGGAGGAGGCGGAGAAACACGCCGAGATGCTCAATAATTTGGCCATGAACCTGTCCAAGTGAGAGTTTGTTCACTAACTGTTAATAAAATAATGAACTAAAGACGATTAAGATTCAGAACACTGACTCCTGACTGTCTTTGTGTTCAGTCTGATTGAGAACACGAAGAAGGAAGCCCCCGTGGACGTCACGCAGGCGTACAACAAAATCATCAACAGCATCAAGGAGGCCGAAGAGGCCGCCAACATGGCCGCCAAGGCTGCAAACGAGACCATGGAGGTAAATAAAGCACGCACGCGGGGATTCTTCTGCACAGTTAGACTTACTCAGAGATAATTCTGAATGAGACAGGGAGTAATGACTTCACATTAGACTGCATGATTAAAACTTTATACAAGTGTTGACATGAATATCCAGAATATTACACTGCTCTGTATTTTTATCCATCAGAGGATGCTTTAATAGCAATAATGCAATCTTAGATTTTACAAGAAAAACTGAAATTTCAGTTAGTTAACTTATTTTCATTTGCACAACAACAATTCATGACAAATGTCTGTTCATTTACATTAAAAGGAAAATGGAAATTCTCCTTTTTATGAGACAGATAAAGTAAAATCCTTTTTTTCTAATAAAGGACGATCTTTCAAAAGTCTGATAAAATAACTGTTTTTTTTCCACTGTTTCACCTCTGATATTTGTTAATAAGTTAATAAGCAAACATCATATCCAGTGTAATATCCTAACTGCCAAACTTTGCCTTAAGGTCAAATGTGTTATTATATTATATTATATTCATATTTTAAATATTGTTAATGTTAATATTGTAAATTCTTTGGCCTTATTCATTGTCTCACTTTACTATTTATTTATTTTTTCCTTCAAAATGATGTTGCTATAGCTTAAAGATTCTGCATGCTGCAGAATGTTCTTATTTATTTTACTCAATTTTTATGCTTTTATCTATTTTAATGTCTTTATTTCATTTTATGCTGCTATAAGAGCAACAGAAACAACTGAATTTCCCCTTGTGGATTAAAAAGTATTTCTGATTGTGGTAGACAACATAATGTAAAACACCAAAAAACAACTGTTAAAGTTTTATTTGTTCAAGGATGCATTGAGACGGGGGAATTTTTCTTACCTTTTTTAATTGATAAATATATTTTCAATTAGTATATTAAATCAACAAAGACTTTCCAATAATGATTTTGTACTTTTTATTATTTGTAAATGTGCCTTTTTATTAATTTTCGTATTATTTCTAAAAGCCCTTTTTTTTGGTTCTCCTGAAAAGTCCTGATCACTAAATCAATCCTCTGATTTATTTATCAAAGATGTGCAAGAGTTAAATCTGCAGTTATCGATGGATTAATTTGTTTTTGTCTGGATATATAAAAATATTTTCGTGTGCTTGTTCAGAACATTAAGGATCAGGATCTCGGCCAGCTCGCCGACTCTCTGAGGAATCACAGTCTGGAGCTGAAGGACGAAGTCGAGAAGCTGAACGATGAGCTCAACAACGGTAGACATACATTTTACACTAATATCTCAATTTAACAGTTTTTATATGAGCAGTTTAATGGAGTGAAGTCATTACTTTGGTTACTACATTAAATGTATGTTATTTTGTGCTGCACAGACCTGAAGCCACAGCTGGAAGACGCTCAGAAGAGGCTGAAAGAGGCCAAAACCAAACAGGTCGATGTGATGAAAGATCTGGAGATGGTTCAGAACAACCTCAACTTCACCTCGAGTACGTCATTTAATAAACACTCTGTTTTTATATGAATTTACAAAAGTCAATCTTAGCTTCAGCTCTAAGTTAAAGCTTCAAAAACAGACACAAAAGTAATAGATTTATTATTGACATATTTTAGACAAAGTCATGAAGAGGAACAGCTGAACTCAAGTTCAGTGAGCGAAACAAGACAAAGATCATTAACAGCAAATATCAAAACATTAGACCATTATCAAAAGGGCTGTGTTAGATTCCACTTTTTTTTAGTTATTAAAATTCAACAAAATTCAAGAAGATTGAGAGGGCTCTGTACAGTTTAAGCTAAATTAAAGCTTGGAAATGTGTCTTAAAAGTTATAAAACACGTGATTTTAAATAAGGCATATCAATATTTTATACACTTTTTTGGTAGATTTTTAAATTAAGTAAATGTTCTTACCACTAAAAAAAGTTCTTACCACTTTTTAAAATGTAAATATTTCCAAATGATCATGTTTTATTGCACAAATTCTCACTAATATGCATTATCTTATAATAAAAATAAATGCATATACCAAAACAAAAACAGAAAATAACAAAGAAGGTAAACTGTTGACGATATCTTGCTTGTGCAGCAAGTTTACATGCTCAAAAAGGAGTAGGAAGAAGTATAAACCTATTTAATCCTACCCCTTTTATTCCCACGTGCCACAGTCAAGTTATTAATTTCTCCATATTTATAATATTTACAACATGCACCATCTATTCAGGAAGATATTGACTGTAATATATCATAAGTTACTATTATACAAATTTACACATATTTCACTTGTATGTAATTCTTATTTTCTATACATACAATACACCTGTATGCACACACAGAAACCAGATAATTATAAAACATATATTTTCTTTTTATTCTTAATTTTCCCTTTTAGTTTAAGGACTTCAGCCAGCTGCATGTGCACAGCTGTAGTGACACACATTGATAGTTAATCTAAATTATTCATGCATAAAATCTAACTTATCCCCTCTATTTTAAGACTTTTTAACTGAAAAACTCCTGTTTTTCCTTTCCAGATGTGAGTCAGGAGATCCAGGAGGCCAAACAAGCGGCCGATCTTGCAAACACCACGGCCACGCAAGTCAACGATGTCCTGGGACCGATTAAAGAGCAGCTGGACAAATGGCAGCAGACCTACGGAGACGCCAACGCCACCAACGATGACATCAACAACGCCCTGATGGAGGCCAACAAGACCGGTGCGATCTTATTAATGCACCATTTAATATTCATTTCAGTTATGACCTGTGCCCTGAGGCTTAACATGTGAATCTAAATTATGAGGTCACATTAACATCTCCTAATCCGTCCTCCTTCACCGCAGTCCAAGCTCTTGGCGACACGATTCCCATGCTCATCAAGAAGCTGGACAAACTTCAGAATCACTCGACGCAGATGCCGAACATCTCTGAGAACATCAACCGCATCAGAGAGCTCATTCAGCAGGCCCGCAACGCCGCCAGCAAGGTAAGAAAACTGGAGGTTAAAGAACGAAGCCAGTAATGAAAGAGAAGGTGAAAGTGCAATCCCTGAACAACAGCCCATAAACACTCTCTCCTGCTCCATCTAACAAAGGCATAATATCCACTATATACATGAAGCTCTCATCTTTACAGTTGACTTCACTTAATGCACTGAGAGAAGCATGGCAGGCTGATCTAAATTTACAAATTACAGATACTGAATGGTCAGACATATTTTCAAGAAGACAGTCCTCATCAATTTGTGCCAGCCTACTTCAATTTAAAGAAGCACACAGACTGCACTTGTCCAAAGCCAAAGTGTTTCCAGTAATGGATCATTCATGTAATGCATTTAATTTATCACCTGCAACATCAGCTCATACATTCTGGTTTTGTCTGAAGCTCTCGGGTTACTTGTCCTCTATATTTGATTCCCTATTCAAGATATTTAAAAGACCAATAAACCCGAGCCCTCTCACGGCTATTTTTGGTATTCAGTGCGAGGATGGTCATCTTCCTAGGGAACAATCTGATCACATTGCTTTTGTCGCCCTCTTACTGAGAAGAATAATTTTACTTTATTGGAAACAGGCTGCCTCGCCCTCCTACAAACATTGGGTTACAGATGCACAACAAATCCTGAAGCTAGAAAAGATAAAAACAGCTCTACAACGTCCTGATGATAATTTCAGCAGGATATGGCAACCTTTCATTACATGGAACAAACATGAGGTTTGGCCTATATCTCATAATATTTTCTGTCTAATTATTACTGAAAACCACGACTGTGTTCTCACACACCGTATGCTGTGTTTTTTGTTGTTGTGTTTTTTTCTTCTTTTTTTTTAAACTATCTTTTTATTCAAGTATTTTTATAAATATAACAAAACAGAACAATAGAAAAGCAAACAGGTCATCAAAGGTAGTACAATACAGTTTGTTTTCAATAAGGTTAAGTCAGGGTTGTTTTCTCCAGTGTCCAGGTGTTGTTATTATGAGTCCATCAGATCCTCCAAATGAATGTGCATCCGGGGTAGGACCCCCACAAAACATTTCCATACAGACCAATTATTACCCTTGAATTAGTCATTGAAAAGACAAGAGGCACAAACAAAACCACATATGTAGTTATAACAAGAAAAATATATACAACAGCCGACTCCCATCATATATTTTTGTTCAGAAATGTTATCCATTTGGACCGATACTTACTGAATTTATCGAAACATAGTCTTAATGAGAAGGTCAACCTCTCTATGTCAAACAGTTCCTTTACAGTCGTTATCCACTCTGCTTTTGTGGGTGGTTCCTTGACAAGTCATTTCCTGGTTATTGCTTTTCTGTATATATGCTGTTATATTTTCAGTTGTGAAAGTCAATAAAGTTGGAAAAAAAAGTTTCTTCCAGCAGCTTTTAATGTTTTTTCCCTGCTTGTATTCCATCGTCTAGGTGGGCGTCCCGGTGAAGTTCAACGGGAAGTCGGGCATCCAGGTGCGTACCCCTCGTAACCTGGCCGACCTTGCCTCCTACACCTCGCTCAAGTTCTACATCACGCTGCCAGAGGGGGCACGAGCCAGACGGCAGGACAACAGCGACCAGCAGTTCGTCTTCTACCTCGGGAACAAGGATGTAAGCATCAGCTGGTGAATGAAGTCTGTTCTTACAACAGTCTGGATTTTGTGATTAACTTCTATCTTTGTGGTGTCTGCAGTCCAGTAAAGAGTTCCTGGGAATGGCGCTGGTCGGAAAGAGGCTGCGTTGGTTCTTCAATGTGGGAGGAGAAACTGCTGAGGTGATGATGGGCGAGGACGTCAAATCGAACGGAAACTTCAACAGCGTCGTGCTGGAGAGGTGAGAGGGACGCATTTAGTTGAATAAAAGTTTACTACTCCAGTGTTATGAATCATGACAGGATTGCACAAATATTACTGAAACAGCTTTACCATGTATTTCAGTCATCATTTTGACATTCTTAATTGTTTATTCTGTACAAACAAAAGCAGCTGAATCAGAGGTTTAGAGATAGTGAGGTAGTGAGGTAGTGAAGTATAATAATAAATAATGCAGTTGAACATTGGTGTTGTAACTAACTTCAACCTGTTCAGCCCCAGCCCCTTTTTTAGACCTCCTGCTCGAAACCCATACCCATAAAGAAAAGAGTGTATCTCTGCAACCACAACGTCTATTTGAATAATTTTGGTGTCATAATAAAAGTAACACTTGAGAGATTTGTCCAGATGTGTAATTATCAGTATATGTGTTACTGGGACAGAGTGAATGAAGACAGAAGTCAGAATAATATGAAAATCTCATCCTCACCTAAAACAAAAACAATTTTTTATTGTGAATATCTCTCTAAGAAATGATGCAGGAGTGGCTGTGAAACTCTAAAAATGAATAATAAAATATGTTTACATCATCTCTGCAAAGGGTTATTGTTATAAAGTGATGCAGAGAAAAATTAAAGAGGTTTCATAACAATATGGTCAGGCAAAGATTTTGAAAAACAGTGCATATTTATCCAAAAGTCAAAAATATATGTATTTGTTAAATAAAAGCAGACATGACTGTAGTCTTTAAGGCACAGTTCACTGCTTGTGCTGTCGTGTGGAGGAGCTTTTCTCCTGAGCCCCAGCAGACCCAAAATTGGGTCCCATGGGGCTGAAGAGGTTAAATAGAATAAATCTCCTGGTCTTTCTAAATGGTCAAAAAACTCAATAGCTGTAAGAAAGTTCTATTTCCTCTCTCTTAGGCTGTTTCTTTGTTAATTCTTTGACATTTTATAACGGTAATGCAAAGTTGTTTTCTAATTCATGCAAATTATGCAGAAACTTTAAAGCCTTCAAACCCTGTTGAGCTTAGAGAACCCATAATTGTCAGAAAAAGTTCCTCCCGGACTGAGAAAAGGTATTTGTTTAGATAAGTTTGGATTACACCTGAGTTGTCAGATAAACAACTCAAAGCTGTCGCACTCATAGCTCCTGATTTACTCTCCTCAGGTCACCGATTGGTCAGTGCATCTGTAGACTAGTCTCCATCATTCCTGTTGGAAGTGTTGCAGGATGGATCTGATTATAGACATGAAATCAGGCAGATCCAGCTGCACTGCAGTCTTGCTGAAAATGCCTTGATGATGAAGTTTGTTGGGGGGAGAAAAAATAATAAAAGCATTTAAATTATACAAAATAGAGTTCATCTGGACTGTCCAAATGTTCTCTCTCACTGGCATGTGGTGAAAAATTCCTTTCAACTTTCAACAACTAAGAAACTGTTTGAGTAAAGCAGCTAGAAAAGCAATCACAAAGAAACGGCTTAAACCAGATACTCCATCTATTGAATAGTGCTATGATATTATACATGAAAGTGCTATATAAATAAAGTTTGATTGATTGATATATATGAAATCCATGCAATGGAAAGATTTACTTTTTCTTTGAGGCTCCAGGACAGTAAATTTGAGGAAATTTGGAAGAAGTGGAAAATGTATATTTCCCCCAAATGCCTGACTTTTACATTACACTAAACATTGTTTTTTCTTTTTGTATTTTTGTATTTTCTGTTCTAATTCATGAAAACCCCATGGAAAAAAACAGAATTCATCCAAGGTTTCTTTGCATGTGTACATCTGCTTGTAAGTGTCACCTATAAATCTAAATTCTGATCTTCTATCATTCATATTTATTCGTCTGTCTGTGTATGTGAATGCAGGATCCTCCAGTACGGTCATATGGCGATGTCCTCAGAGGCGTCTGAAGGCGACCAGAGAGTCACAAAAGCATACGTGGAGGCTGGAGGAGATCAGGGACTGCTCAACCTGCTGACCGACGACACCGTCTTCTACGTGGGAGGATACCCGCAGACATTTAAGGTGGGCACACGGAGCTCTCTGAAATTGATAAAAAATGGACTGATTGTCAGATTTAAAATAAAAAATACAGAAACATCAGGTTTAATAACTGAACTGCTAAGACGGTTGCAAAAACATGATAATGTCGGATGATAAAGGCTTTTAAAGTATTTTAAGTAAGTTCCTATATGAACATTTTTGCTATTTATAGTTTTTTGTTATTATTCCTTAAAATTTGGTGAGCTTGTTATAGTTGTTCTTTTATTCCACTAAAAACCTGGATTAGCAATGATCATTCTCTCTCCAAAACTGAGGTGTGGTCACTAAATTGCACCGGAAAGGGAAGTTCTGCATCATTTGCTTTTCCAAATAAAAATAAAAAAATAAAATTTGATGATCTGCCACAGTCCTGGCTGTGACCCTCAACCTGTTAACTTCTGACCAGCAGCTTTAAAACCTGTGAAGACGAGTTTCCAGTCAGTTTGTTTAGAATTTGCTAATACAGATCAGAACATAAAGACTGTTTTAATTGAAATGTGACCAACGATTAATGCCTTCAGTGTTTTATCTGCTCCTAAATACTCTATATTTCACTCAGTTTCAAGTGATGTAAAGATACTAAAGTTGATGTCTGGTTTGATTATGAACTAATAAAACACGATAATTGAATTTTTATTTGTATGTTTTATTTTTAGCCCCCTGTTCCGCTCGCTCTGCCAAACTTTAAGGGCTGCATCGAGCTCGACACGCTGAACGAGGAGGTTCTCAGTCTCTACAACTTTGAAAACATCTTCCAGCTCAACACCACCGTGGATAAACCTTGCGGCAGGTCGGCGAACACACTGTTTTTCTTTATTTTCCATTTATGTTTCATGCTTTTGTTTTAATAAGTGAATATAAAAATCCTCATCACAGGTCCAAGCCGGTGCTGACTCAGGCCTGGGTGAATGACGCGGCGTATTTCGACGGCACCGGCTACGCTGAGATCAAGTTCACCGATGAATCTACTCGGATGCAGCGTTTCGAACAGGAGGTCAAACTGCTGTCACACAACGGCATCCTGCTGCTGCTGCAGAACGGGGTAAGAACTTCTGATTCAGTCATTCACGTGTTTATTAAATGTATTATTCAAGTCAGATTTGTAATTTTATCATGATAACATGCCAAACAGCTTGTCAAAACATTAACAAGACTACAACGCATTCAGTGATTCGGTTACAAAAAGTTTTTCTTCATCGAACATGAAATTATTATTTTTAAGTTATATTTTCAATATTTTTACAGCACATATTCATGATTTTGACTTCACGTACCGCCACTGCAGCTAAATCAACTGCATCAGTGTAGACAAACATAAAGCTACCACAATAAATACAGACACAGGGAACAACTCCAGCAAGGTCAATACAATGGCCAAACAAATCAAGCCCTGCATCGAGGAAGGAATTGGTTAAAAAAAAAAAGAAAAATAACTAAATTAATGTAAAATAATGATAATTATAAGAGAAAAAATAGGTATAAGATAATAATAATAATACAAATAATAATGAAAAAATGTATACATCATTAAAATAACAATAATAATAGCTAATAAAAATATTTTGGGTAATTTCTTTAAAAATATTCCCACTGTTTTAACATCAATATAGACTTCCCTTATATTAACTCTTAAATATACCCCCTTGTTAAGATTTTCCAGCTTTTATTTTTTATCATGGGCAGCACGGAGGTGCAGCAGGTAGTGTCAGTGCCTCACAGCACGAAGGCGGTAGGGTCACCGCCCTAAGTGGAGTTTGTGTGTTCTCCCCGTGCATGCAGTGGTTTTCCATGTATCCAGTATCCTCCCAGAGACCAAAAACATGCTATTACGATCTAATAGTTCTCAAACTGTTGTCTTAGGCTGTGGAAAAAACAAGTGCCTAAGGCCTACAGCCCTTTAAATGTGGATTTAGATTTGAAATATGATGTTATTTAAGATGTATAGAAATGCAAATGTTGACTTGAATTTAGTTTAAGAACTTAATCATGCTCATGTATCTTTTGTTTTTAAAAAATATAGATTTCTTTCAGTGTTTCCCAGCCCTACTTAAGATGCAAGTAAAACATCACAAATATAGATCACTGAAAATAAATGACACAAATATGCCATGGAAAACCAATGTATGGCTAATTGATGACTCGCCCGTAGGTGTTAGGGTCTGTCTCTACATTTTTGCCCTGTGATTGGCTGGCGACTGGTCCAGGCTGTTCCCAGCCTCTCACTCAGTGCCCCCTGCAATCCCAAAGCACATATATGCCTTTTGTGTTTTTATTACATGGCCTAGTCGCTGATTATTCAGACTATCTTAGTTTTCTTTGTTTTCTGTTTTAATTGTTAAATAAATCTTCATGTTTCTCCTCCATCAGGATCACTTCCTGTGTCTGGCGGTGGTCCAGGGCAAACTGAAGGTGTTTTATGATTTCAGTGGTAATATGATGGAGCTGGACGCCAAAGAGCCTGAATCTGATCTCCTAAAGATCAGCGACGCTGACCCCAAAGCTGTAAGTCTGACACATAGACCTTCACTCTATCTTTGCTCTTTTATTTAATATTCGCCCTGAATTGTTTTGTTTTATTGTTGAAAAGACTGATATTTTAGTTTGGCAAACACTGAAAGTTCAGACCATGGATTCACAACAAAGACAAAATATCTGAACTAATTTTAAATCTGAGAGGTACCGTGCATACAGAGAAATATGACAGATCGAATGGCTTTCTTCTTGTAGTGTGTGGTGCACCACAAAGTGAGAGACATAGCACACCAACAGATTCACTCCACATGGCTTGTAATCGCACGTGATCAAAAACAACTTTATGTACCAAATTCTGCGAGCAAGGTTGAATTAAAAAGTTGTTTTCTCTCTCTAGCTGGAAGTCATCATCCTCAGATCCAGCACAAAGAAAATAGTGGTGAGAAACAATCGTCAAGCCCTGTTCATCCACGCCTTCTCCGAGGACATCCCTCCATTCAGCAGCACGTACTTCCTCGGAGGAGTCCCGGAGAACAAGATGCCTCAGGAGTGAGTACAAAAACATTATTATATGTCATATTCAGGGCCTGAGCGCGGATCAGCAGAGAGAGAGTCTCTGGAACTGCTCATTTGAAGCCTTAATGTGCCCAAGAACTTGGCCTTTTCCATTAAATTCAAGAGCAAGTGAAGTTTATGTGGGGAAATGGCCACTAGAGGGCGCCCCAAATGCAACCCCAACACAGGGTGAGAGCTACGTGCATGAATTCAAGACATAAAGATTATGCCTCGATAAGATATTGTTTTGTTTTGTTCTGCTTGTACCTTTATTGAGGTTCAAGGTTGTTACTATTTCTTTTATAATTTTGTTATTGTTTAATTGTTACAGAAAAGTTTGTTTTGTCTAATGAATAAGTCATGTTTTTTGGGGGGGTTTTAACTTGTTCAATAAAAATATTTGATCACAGAAAAGAAAGTGAGCTACGACATGGAGAGCATAAAATTTATATCAGTGATATCAACCATAGTTAAGCTCGACTGGTACTCAAATTTGGAGTAAACTTAACTAGTGAATCAAAAAGTGTCACTACTAGTAGACTTTAAAAAAATTCTAGGAAAATTCAAAGCTTTACTAGTACTACTAGTAACACAAAATTGTCTACTAGTTGGTGATTTTGCTTTACTAGTCTACTAGTACAAGTCTACTCTGGCACTATTGTGCCAAAAACTTTTACTTGTAAAACTAGATTTTTTTTTAACTGGTACTACCAGTACCTCACTAAATGACTGTTTTAATCTACTTAAAGATTCACTAGTAGTACAAGTAGACCTAGTGCAAATGAAGTCGGAGGCATTATAACCAAATCCAGCTCCCTGATTGGTTGTTATATTTTCGAAAGCCAATGGGACGCCTATATTTGCCCTTCCCCGACCACTTATTAGCATATAAGGCTTACTAGTAGTACTAGTGAACATTTTTCTGTCTATTAGTAGTACTAGTGACACTTTTCGTGTCACTAGTATAGTGTACCTATGCACTAGTAGACCAAAATTTAGTTCATGTACTCCAGTTTTGAGTACTAGTAGAGCTGAACTACAGTTGCTCAAACAGCTCTCCATACTTCGAGGGGTTAAAGATCAGATTTTGACCATTTCGGCTATTACAGATGTTTAACAAACAGGTTTAAGAGTTTTGAAATAACTCCTTCTTTCTGTCTTCAGGCTGAAGTCTCGGTTTCCAAAGCAGGGCTCTCTGAAGGGCTGCTTCAGGAACTTGAAGGCACAGAACTCTCACATCGATCTAAAGAGGATGAAGAGCTCTGGCGTCAGCTTTGGCTGCGACAGCGACCTGCTGGTGAGAAAACACGCGTCCAAACCATCACGGATCAGACCCTTTCAGCTCATTTCAGGGCAGTGTTAATTTTGAGAGCACTTTAATTTAGTTATAGTCTTTTGCTTGAAATATCTTTTAGTTTTAGTCATAATTTAGTCATCTAAATTGTTTCAATTTTAGTCTAGTTTTAGTTGATGAAATTTCACAACATTTTAGTCGATGAATCTGTAAATTTAGTCGACTATAATATGAAGTGTAAAGGGTAAGGCATTTTTATGTTTCCTTGAATTTCTAAAGTCATGTTTTACACTTGGATAAATTGAAACATCTAATAACCCTTTATTGAATGTTAGTAAAGTCTGAATGTATAAATGAACAGAAACAAATTGAACTTTTGTGTGAAATGCAGTCACCTTTATTTAGGCTACCTGGCAGAGCATCTCAGTTACAATACCAGAACTGACAACAAACAGTGAACCTGCTCTACATGAATATATCAATTCATAAAGAGAGGAGCTCTGATTGGATCGCTCCACAACTTATCCCACCACCACCAAGCTAAGGCAGCTGTGATTGGATGTCCCTCTGAACTCATCCAACCTTTCCACACAACCAAAGTAGCTGTGATTGGATATATTCCTAGCTTGTTCCTATTTTCTATATGACCAAATTAGGTCTGATTGGATTAAGTCTCTCTCCTCTAGTTTTTATTTGTTGATGAAAATGTCAGTTAATTTAGTTTTTGCAGCTATAACATGAATGTTATATAAAGAGTTTTTGCATATGTGACTGATTCAGTCTTGACCTGGTGTGTTCAATGTCCTCAGGTGGCTCGAGAGGCTCATTTCTCAGGTCAAAGTTATCTGGATTTGGGTCTAACGAACGTCCCGAGCCTCAGAAACAACTTCTACGCCAGCTTCAGCTTCAGGACCGACCAGAAGGAGGGACTCATGTTCTACCACCAGGACCAGGTAGAGGAAACATCCTCTTCTTTTACACCCACAGATATAATCGTTTTCATTTGTTATGTCCTACACCATAAGCACTAATCCATGGCTTTTTTGTGCAGGATGGAGTGTGCCAGGTGTTTTTGCATGACGGTCATGTCGTTGTGAGAGCTGGAAACAGCGAGATCAAGACACAGAAAACGTACAATGATGACAACACCCACTACGTCTCCATCTACAACAACATCAACGGGTAGGACGACGATGTCTGTAGATCACACTGAAGGCTTTTATCGATCTTTATATCAGGCTTTTTTCTATCACTTACTTTTTTATTGATGATTTCTACATCCACACACATACAAGACATACATGAACAATATACAATCAAAACAATACAAAAGAAGAATAACATTTGTTTGGGACATTTCTAACAGTTCATCTTTTGTCTTCTTGTCTATATCTAAATCGGTTGGTTCTGTCCGTCGTCTTTGTCACTGATTGATGTCCATAACAATAATGTCAGTTTCTCTCATTTTTCCTCCAGCTGTGTTTGTTGTAGTCTGTAGTTTTTCTTTGTGTAGATTTCTTTCTGCTATCCCAAACCACTGGTCCCAACAAGGAGGATCCACTTCTCCACATTTCCTTGTGATAGCGTTCTTAATGGCTACCAACAGTATTTTGATCAATTACCTATCCCTTACTTCCTTAGTCTCTCTAATATAATTAAAATGACAGAGATATAGTACCATGTGGCTCATAGGAATATCATACTCCAGTATGTATTCTCCAAAACTTCAGTATTTTATGGCATTTCAAAAATATGTGTATATATCCACTACTCCACCTTTCCTCCAGCATGGCAAGCCTGTGGCCTTATCAGTATTTTTGACCTTGGGTGCAATAAAAAAAAAAACAGATCAGATTTTTCCAGGAAAATTCCCTCTATATCTGCTAATTGGGATGAGTTTTTCACATATCTTTCCAATATCATCCAAGATTTTTCCCGTTAAATTCTGAGCCCCATTTTTCTTTTATATACTCAGCTGTAAATCAGGCTTTTGGTGGAAAAAAAAATAATTAAGAAGCAGCGTATACCCTTCAGATCTGTCAGTAACACCATCGTCCTCACTAAAAACTCGGTTTGTTCACTCTTAGGATGCGTCTGTACGTCGACGACGTGCTGGAAAAAGCGAAGGAGGGAATCAGGTTAGACAGTCGAGGTCGAGGTGTGTCGACCACGCTGGGAGGAACCTTCCTGGGAGGAATGCCGGACCAGAGCCTCACCAACCTCACTGGGTGCATCAGCAATGTTTTTGTCAAGAGGTGAGCAGAAAATGGTTTATTTTAGTCGTGAAACAGGCTGTCAGTCAAGTTTGTTGCAGAGATTTTACACTGAAAAAAATCAGATCTCAGCAAGCGTGTATGTCTACTTTCAAGTCAGAAATATCTAAAACATTTATTCTAATCCCCATTCACTGAGCCAGTCCTGATAAATATCTTACTATACAGGGAATAAAAGGCAAAAATAAGGCATTGAACTGCTTGTAATGATAAGAAAATATCTGCCAATGAAACAAGCAAGTTTGACTCAGTGAGGGGCTTAAATTCAGGTTTAAAATCTGCTCTAGATTAAAAAAAAATAATTGGAGGTTTTAATTGGTGATGGTTTTCATGAACATACTCCATGTACTCAGTAAACGAGGAGGTCTGTTGGTGCTACAAACCGGGAATGGAGATTTAACTGTGCTGTAAAAACGTTAAACTGTGCACCCCAAACCTGAGCTCACTCAAGATGGATGACACCACTTCTCTCCACCATGAAAAGACTGTAGAAACAAACGGGAGCTGCACGTGAAGGAATATTTTAAATGATTAAAATGTATTTGTTTTAATAAAGAATTTCTTTGTTGGGTGTTGGTCTGAAGATCAACAATTTATAAGATCAGTTCAGTTCAGACAACTTTATTTATCCCACAGGGGGCAATTCATTCGTAGCTTTCCAGTGTGTGTTCATGCATAGAGTCAGTCAACAACATAAATAAATAATCAATCAATCTGTCAAGGAAACATATGTAAGCATGGGACAGAGGTATACACTTGGTAGAGCAATATAAAACAAGATAAGATAAAGGACAAAAGCAAGTGAGGTAAAGCAAGACAATGTAAAAACTGTAGAAACAGTCATAATAATAGTAAAAAAAAATAAGACAGGAAATAAATAATGTCCTCCAAATTAAAGTCATTTAAGCTATACTTGCATTGGAGTTACATTTTGTATATTTATATGTGCCCTTTTTTATTATTATTATTATTATTAATTATTATTTTATATTTATTCATTGACTTATTATCTTTTTGAATGTGCGTATGCTTGTATGGATTGTCCTTGGTTAATGTGTGTTCCAAAAGTCAACAAAAACAGCTTTAAGAAATAAAAAATAAAATGTGTTTGTCTCTCGTCTTCAGAGAAACAAGTCCTCAGACAGTTCTGAACCTGCTGAAAGCAAAAGACAACGTCAACGTCCCTCTGGACTGTCCGGCCGCCAAAAAACCTCAACAGATCGTCTCTGCTCAGCCCAAACACGGGAACAAACAGAAGGTAACACACAAACTCAAAAGACTCTCATGTTCATGAAGTTACCCCAAGAAGTACAAGACACCAGATCAATGTCTGTCTCTCAGGGGAAGCACAAGAAGCCAGCGGGGTCTCGCAGTCGTAACACCAGGGACTCGTGTCAGAGCGGCCCGTCAGACCAGGAGGCCGGGGCGACGCATTTCAGCGGATCGACCAACAGCTACCAGAGATACGAGCCCCTGCCCGCCACGCTCAGCTCACTGTGAGTGTCGATCTAACTGAAGAGAGCGCTGTGTTTTTTTTTTTTTAAATCTTGTTACGAGGGAAGAAAACAAGGGAAAAAAGAATACATCACATTACCCTTTTCCTTTAATAACAAACAAACAACACAGTCTCTATGCATGGTAACATGTTAATAAAAGGCAAGAGGCTAAAAAGGAAGAATTATTGGGCGTTAAAATTGGACCTTAAAAATTAAAGAACACTGAAAAACAGTAAAAGTTATTTGAATAAACTGAATTGTGAATATTAAGTTAAGCAAAAGATACAAACAAAACTGGCACTGTGAACAAATCCTTCAAACCTTCTGGATCTGTTTTCATCATCACTAAAATCATATATCACTTCTTCCTTGTGCCTTGACTCAGACCAACAATGAAAACCCATTAATGCAAGAATTAAAACACACAGAGCAGAGAGTAAATGTGCGGAATATGTAAAAATAATATAAAAAACACTTCATAAGACATAAAGAAAGAAATATAAACACAAAATCAACAAAATAACCTGAAGATGGATGATATGAATACTCTTCGTAAGACTTAAGGAAGAAGTTTTTGTGAAGATTTTTCTCTTTTGCCCAAACAATTAAACAGCTTTTCTTTTTGTTAAAGACATTTTATAAGTTTTTGTTGTGAATTTTAGGATTTTTTTAGCCAATCAAATCATTTTAAACATTAAAAATGTGAAATATAAATCAATAAAATGAAAAAAAGAAGAGTTTTTTATGCCAGTATTTATGAAAAGATTGATCTCTTGGTTGTGCCTTGTTTTTTTTCTCTAAATCCAAAAGTTTGGCCTGTTGTTATAATTTTAACTTTCACTATTTAACACATAAAGGGTGGTTATTATAGGTTTAAGCTCCAGCTGAGTACTCCTGTTTCATCAGTTTAACTCTGCTGTGTTTTTTATTTGTGATTCAACATATTGAGTGCATTAAATCAGGCACGAGCCAGTCTACTTTGAATTATCACAAGAAATGTCAACATAAAAGTTGTCAAATTTGGCTTTAAGTATTTCAGCATAATTTGCTATTAAGCTGCCATACACAAAGACAAAATGCATTAAAACATGAAAAATACAAATACTTGTTTAAATTTAATTTATTTAAAAAACATGTCAGATAATCTGGTTTATTCTCTGATGCAACAGTAACCATCGATGCAATAAAAACTGCGTGGAAAAAACTCTCAGCTGTGAAAATGAGTGAATATTTCCTTCATTTACTGAAGAACTGAAGTCTTCAGGAATATTTATTACATTTCTTATTTTTGTCATTCAGGCTCTCCTTCTGTATTTAAAAGTGTGGCACATTGATTTTATTTTATTGCACATTTGTTGTACACATTAGTTGTCTCATTGCTCTTTTTATGTTGCCTCTTGATCTATTATTTACATGTTTTATTCCTTTTCTTATAAAAGCAATGCACAAAAAAATCCAAGCACCTGCACCATCTTGTGCTCGTGCAAATGGTGACAAAAATCTGTTTTATTCCTTTTTTTGTTTTTTTACAAGAAATAACCAAATATGCTTTGCTGCACCAACTTCAGCGAATGTCTCTAGTGAAGCATTTATAAAATCATTTGGATAAACCAAGTCAAATGAACTTTAATAACCAGTATATAAAAGTTTAATGCAGTGACAGAGAATCTTCATTTTCTTTAAATCCATGTTTACACTGTTTAATTTAGCATCTTTCTAAAATTATGTCTGCATAATAGATTCTGATGAAAGCTACATATCTGTCATTTATATTAAATCACTCGTCCATCTTACTGAGAGCAACTGTAGAAATGTCTAGAATAAAGAAAGACTCCTGCTCCTGTTAAATCATCAATAATCCACTTTTACTGTCTCAGTAATCATCTTTCTTGTCTCTCCCTGCAGACCTCACATCTCCATGTCGGTGAGGATCAATTCCTCCGACGGTCTGGTGCTTTACGGAGCCAACGGGCAGCGCAGCGGCGCCGTGATGTCACTGAGCGTGTCCGAGGGTCACCTGCTGCTCCTGCTTGACGGAGGGAAGAGGAAGGTCAGCCTGAAGAGCCGCAAGAAGTACAACGACGACAAGTGGCACACGGTGAGCTCTCCAACAGACCTGGATGACTTTATAAATCTGTCTCCTCACGAGGATGTGTTGACTTTATCCTTTATTTTTATTAATAATGGCACACTGAGTAATTCAGTGGATTGACTGAGTATTTAACTCAGTTTTGTGTCTCTGAATCTCCAAAATAATCTGAATGACACCATTTTTATAATTTAATGTAAAAAATAGAAATTGACCTAAAGAGTTAGACTGGAATATGTTTTATTTAAGTACTGTTATGTTTTTATTTATCCTCAGTTCAGTATTTTTTATTGCTTTATGCGTGTCTATGAAGTGTGATGAACTCTGTTAGCATGGATGCACTTCTGTTTTAATGAAATAAAATAAAGATAAAACATAAAAAACCTTCTCGTGGTCTCCTGGAGCAGCTGCTGCTGTCTGCTTCACCTGAAGGTCTCACCTCACTGTTTTCTCGTCTCCTCAGGTGTTCATAAAGCGTGAAGGAGAGAAGATCAGTCTGATCGTGGATGGGATCAGCGCTCAGTCCAAGAGGATCCCTGGAGGAGAGAAAACTCGCCTCACGGGGCCTCTTTACATCGGAGGAGTGCCGCCATCACTGACGGTAAAATATCAACAGATCAAAAGAAAACTTCAACACCAGTGGAGAGTCTTACAGCTCTACTCTGCACTGTGACTGGATTTTCTCTTCTTTTTTAAACTTTTAAAGGGTTTCTGGGTTAGAAATGGATTTGGCAAACAAAACTGTAACACACAAAAAAAAATCTATCATTTTGGTATGAAAACTTATTTTTCTTATGCTTTTACAAAGTCACTCAATGCGGCCCTGCCAGGACATTTTAAATATCAGCAAAATGTAAACACAGGAAAGAATAAAGCAGGGACATTATAGAGGAAATAGAGCTTCAGTTGTTTTCTCACACTGCCCTTTAATTATTAAAGTAAATAAATGCTGAGAAGTTTATATAAAATTGAGGTAAAATATGCTTTATTTTCAGTGAATTCTCTGTAACTTCTATTAAGTTTTAATACATTTAGCTCATTCAAATTAAGTTTTACTAAATTGATAAATGTTAATATTAGGGCTTATTATAACATGTTTTTATTTGATTCTTTGGTTAATTTATGAGTGAATGTTGTTGTTCAGTTGATAATTTGGCCCTCTGGCAGTGAGGACAAAGACAATGAGGCCCCAAAATCCTAATTTAACGTACTGTTCACATTTTTACTGTGAATCAGAAAGTCATTTTTTAACCTTTTAACCTGTTTTATTAAACCAGTTTCTCCTCCTGTATTCATCTTCAGGCTCCGGGCTCCGGTGGGTTCATCGGCTGCGTTAAAGACCTGTCGCTGGACGAAGCCCCTGCGGGAAACCCCGTTCACAGTCAGGGGACGGTCCCCTGCTTCCAGAGCCCTCTGCAGCCCGGGGCGTACTTCTCTGGAGACGGAGGACACGTCACCATCGGTAGATATCAGCGCTCTTCTTCTTCTGTGGTTTTCTCTGAGCCATGATGTGTACTGACTGAAGACCCTGCTCCCCTTCCACCTCTCCTTCTTCCTCTTCCTCCCTCCTCTTCCTCCTCCCTACAGATGAGTCCTTGGTCCTGGGCAGAGACCTGGAGATCCAGCTGGAGGTCCGGCCCGTCTCGGACTCTGGGCTGCTGTTGCATGCTGGGATATCGGCTGAGCAGTACTTGAGCGTCGTGCTCAGACAGGGAGAGGTGAGGACCTGCAGAGTGTGATCACAGCACAGACAGAGAATCATTAAAGATGGCGTCTAACCCCACCTGTTGTGTTCAGGTGCGCGTGGCGGTGAACTCCGGTAAAGGTGAATTCTCCTCCTCCTTCACCCCTGAAGACCCTCTCTGTAACGGACACTGGCACACCATCACAGGTCAGTCAGGCCACGGCTTCCTCTTCTGTGCTTTGTTTTTGTGACTGCATCACACAGATCCTGACGTTGTGTTTGTGTGCAGTCGTGAAGAAGAACAACGTCCTGCAGCTGCACGTGGACGCCGCCAGCGAGCACAGCGTGGGCCCTAAACAGAGCCGCTCCACAGGGGCCAAGGAGACGGTCTACCTCGGAGGAGTCCCCGGTTAGTACAGCATTTCATTTCTGATCCACTCCGAGGCATTCAAGGCAAATTTTACCAGAACAGAAATGATTTTTTAAGGTCTCGATTCCTAAATAATTTCCTTATTTTACCTTTAAGCCAAAAAAGCATGTCCATAAACATCCCTGATGCAGTTTAAGATATAAAATACATTTATATAATTAATAAAATAACCTTTTCAAGCTCTTATTACCCCTTCAGATAGCATTTTACCTGTTTCATAATGCTGTAGTTAAGCATTTTGGGACAAAACTAAATTTACTTCTTCATGAAATAGCATTTGAACACACCTTGATGTGTTTACATTATTGGAAAAGAAAATTTGAAGTTATGTTACTTTTGCTCTTTCTTTGGATGTGTTTTAGATAAATCTGTTCTTTAGCTCTTCCTCCTCAGTGAACATCTATCAACAACAGATAGGAATAAGCCAGTAGCTGTAATCTGGCTTTCTTCATTTTACTTTAAGGTGATGTTCATTAACTTTCCCCACCGCCTCTTAAATAAAAAAATAAAATAAAATTATAATTTTACCGCTGACATCCCTGCGTTCTGTTTTTTGTCCAGCATTCTGCCGACCTCAGCAAGGAATTAAAAATAGATCATAGTCCTTCATTTTAGTCTAATGTAAAAGTTTAATAGCGTTGAATATTCTGCATTTTGCATCATTAATAACCAAAGTCGTTAAACAATCCTGGTATGTTCATACTGAATTTCTTTTTGACTTTCCTCATAAAACTTCCCATCCTGTAACCTTTAGACTTAGAGCTTTAAACAGAGGCTTTGATAATATGAATTAATCGAGCTGTGCATCTTCACTAGTCACTAGTCTCACAATTCAATTTGATTACAGTCATTTACAATTCAATTCCATTCGATGTCACGATACAACGCAGTGAGTAATATCCTTAACTTTCTGCACCAAACTGCTTTTGAGATTAAAAAAACAAGCACTAAGATAAAGATGAAGTCCTTTTATTTATTAGAAATGCCTTCTGGTTTAGGTCTGATCTTCCTATAATTGTTTTTTTCTTCCTCAGAAACCAAACTGTTCCTTCAGTCAAACAGCAGCCTCTGCCAGATTAAATAATTATTGACCATCTCTGCATCAATGCAGCGTCAGTCTAAATCCACATCCACCACATTACAAGACTCATTTTGACACCCCTATAAATGAAAAAGCTCATTTTCTGTGTAAACAAGATATCAGAGTCTTTTAAGCTGTTATATGCTAATATATCTCAATATTTTGCTGTACAACACAGTATCTATATTTATAGAACAATATTGCAACATTTTATTAGATTTGCATTTATGGAAATTTAGGATGTCTGTTTTGTATTTCAGTTCAGCCTCTCCTGTCTTGATGACAAAGTTCATTCATGTTGCAGGGAGCATGTTTTTATTGATAACTCTGATTTAAGTAAGGTTGTAATATAGTCAATATTGTGAAGTCTCAAAACTTAAAAAAAAGAATTCATTTTAGAATATATTTTGTCCTGCGGATAATATCATGATATTCTATATTGTTAGCCCTCTATCATGTTTATTATAATGCCATATTATTGCAAACACACCACCCTAGTGACCTTTTTCCAAAACAATGGGCTGTCTTAGTTCTTTAGAGAAAAGTGATCATTTTGCATTTTGTTGTCATCATTTTTAAATTGAAGTTAATATTTTAGCTGTTATTTCTATCTTCAGTTATTTAAATTTAATGCATTTATATACACATTTCCTTGATGTGCTTGTTTTCCATAAAAATATCTATATATAGTCATACTTCTGTGTTGATATTATTGTCTCTTCAGGCTTTTTCTCACGCCCAGACTTTCCATTTCTCCATTTGTCCCTCCTTGCATCTCCCCTTAATGTTGTTCCTCTTTCTGTCCTCCAGATGGCGTCACAGTCCCCGCTCTGCCTGCCGACCTGCCCGCCTTCCACGGCTGCATCCGCTCTGCGAGCATCAACCACCGGCCGGCCATGATGTCCAAACCGCTGTCCGTCCACGGGGCGGTGGGGACGCAGGGCTGTCCACACATGTAACAAACACACACATTCCCAAACTTCAATCACTGGTGGTGGGCGTCACGTTACTGTAGCTAATTTAAAGTTTATATATTAATATTTATTTTTTATTTTCAGAAAGTGTATATTTTATATTTTCCTGTTTGTCGGTGCTTTGATATTTTTACAGCTGAGACAGTGACTGCACGCAGAGATGCACCGAGACAACAAACCATCCAATCAGATTTAAATATGTACAATAATGTAAATAAAACTCAGCTGGAGCTTCCTCGTGCTTTACCCTCAAACTTTAAAGATCATTTCCCTCCAGCATATTCAGATAATTAATGTATTTAGCTGTTGATGGTGCATCTCCTGCAGACAATGTTCAGACCTCCTACTGAGTCGGTACACTGTGAACACTGTGAGCGAAACGTCCTCAGGCAGCACAGGCGGGGGGGCTTCCTGAGACGGAGACGAGGACGGGGCTGATGGGAAATATCAGAGTTAATTAAGTCTGAAAGTGTTCAGTTAACACACAGAAGGGTTTTTAACACACTGCAGAGTCCTGGTTTGGTCTGAAAATTAGTCTCAAGTTGATATGAATCTGTATATAAAAATATTTAAACCTGGTTTTGTTAATCAGGATAAGCTACCTGGCATGGTTAAGTTAACCAGAGGGGTGTTCCACAAAGTGAGCTCAACATATCCAGACTTCTTCAGAGTAAGCTGGCTCAGCAGAGGCTGTGCATGCTAACATAAGAGAGGACCTTTAGCCTCATTTAAGTGTCCTAATATAATGAGAGGTTTTGATTGATGGAAATACAAACTTTGTTTCAGTTAAACCTAATCCTGCTTTTCCAGGATTTAAGGAGAATGTCGATTTGTACATTTGCACAAATGTTACTTAAGCCCAACTTATACTGTCGATTCAAGGTGTAATATTTACCCCTGTCGCCCAATGTGGCGCCCTAGACGAGATTTTATGTGGCATCCACCTCTATCTGCGAGTTACGTACACTTGAGAGAAATGGAATAGCATTGTTTTTACCATTGACTTTAATTTGGAAGATAACGTCACCCAATTTACATGCTTAACAAACTACAAGTACAAGAAAATCTGAAATACAAAATAAACACCCTTACCACAAAATTAAAAAGCTGTAAATAAGTGACTAAAAAATAATAATAATAATAAATTATAAATACAACAATCAGTATCAAACAATTTAAATAACCACAGTTTGCACAAATAAGCTATATTTATATAAGTATATATATAAGCTACTTTCACATTTATTTAGTATTATCATTTGTAGTAAAAGTAATTGGACATTGCTTTTCATTTGAACCAATTTGAGCTTTTCCATTTTAAGAGTTAATGGTAAAAACTAGTTTTAAAGTACTTATATTGGAGGTGAATTTTTTCAGATTTTGTGGCGCCCCCTGGAGGCCACGGCACCCTTAGCATTTACCTATATTGCCCAATGTGCCAGCCGGCTCTGCCTTTCTGTGACATTTCGCCTCCACTGTGAATGCCCTGGAGGCAGAATGCAGGGAACAAGTTGATCCCCACTCTGTTCCGACTCCAGAGGTAGTAACAGAGGCGCGGTATTGGAGAGAGGGAGACAGGAGCGCCGCGAGTTGTTTAATCTCAAATTCTCACCTCTTCATACCTGACCTCCCTGTCACTCAAGGCCAAGCCACGCCCCCAACATTATAAAAGCCCGCCCTCAGGCCTTCACTTCCTCTTTCCTCCAGACCATGTGAACAAAGAGAGCCTGAATGTGAGTGGATATTGAACTTGATTCTTATTTGCTCCTGTTTGTTCTCTTGTATTATTTCTAATATGACATGCTGTCTAATACATTTGGTTGGATTACTGCTCTACTGACCTCGAATTCTTTGCATTGATCATCAAGGCCAGTGCCCAAACAGATGTATAAAACGACTATTTTACTGATGCTGATGCCAGTTTGTTGTTGCCAACTTATGTTGTCATAATTCTCCAACAGTGTCAATATTTTCTTTAATGTTTGATCATAAAACAGAACCGTTTAGCAAGTCATGTATCCTGCTCAATTTACAAAAAAAAGTTTAAAAAGGTCGATATCTGCAGATGTTAGACCAGTGCGAATGTGCGTCACTACTTTGTGGTTTGTTTTATTTCCATCAGATGGTCACAAACCCTACTCTGCATAGCCAAATACTCCACAGTCTGCTTCACTCGTTCTTACTCACATTTATGTAAAAGAATCTTATTTTTAAATGCAGACATGGTTTTATCTTTGCTAACCCCTTCAAACCAAACTCTGTTAACTGGTAACTGCATCCCTCGTATATAAATATGAGTTGATTTGTCATCCGGCAAACTGTAGATGCATCTGGCTTGTTTCTACTGTAATTTGCACACAGTACAGCTCTTGAAATTGAGTTTGGGAAAAACATAAACAAAAATACTGATGATTTCAGTATTCAGGATTAAGTGATTTGAGGAAATGACCTGTACGTTTGGCTAAAACAAAGTCAAACTAAGATACTGAATTAAATAAATTGTAGAACTGATGATTTAGTGAAGTCTGCAGTCTTTGGAAAAGAAAAAAATAATTTTTTAAAGTGGGCATTTCTTTCTTGAACTCGATCAACAGCATGGACTGTTTCACACATCCTTAGGTTATATTTAAAGTCAATCTGTGCCACATCTGATAGGAACTTTCTGGAAAGGGCAGAATGTTTTGGGTAAAGCTGGACAGAGATTGAACAAATATGTTGTCCGTCACATTCATTGCAGCAAACTCGAAGCTCGGTCACAGGTTTATCAGATTAAAGCTTTGTAAGATGGATCTGCCAAATTATTTCAAACATTCCCAGGAAAATGATGAAAGATTAAAACTAATTTAAAGATTTAAATCCCAAACTGTGAGGTCAGAGTTATCATTGTGACCTGATCAGGTTTAAAGAGAGTCAACATCACGACTTAAGGCTCAACAGATTTTCCCTTAAATCTGACTTTGAGGTCGCCCCTCAGGTTACACCAGCACGCAAACCCCTTTAAGACTTAAATCACTTTTAGAAATATTGACGTGATTCTTGAACCATTTTAAGTTCTCTTCCCAAGAAAACAGATCATGGATGAACTACTTCAACAATTATGCTTAATGAACTACCTCCCACACAAAAACGGTGCTTATTTAATACTGGAGAGAAATGGCTTTGACTTTTTAAAGTTTTTCTTCTATTGTATAAATTCTTGCAAAAAGACTAATTAAAAATCACATTATGTATGAAATCATTTTTCCTTTTGTTCCCAAATCGTGCTCATTTTTAGGCATGATGAACACTGATTTTTTTTTTCAGAGTATGAATTTTTGTTACAAGTTTTTTTCATTCTCCTGCCTGTTTTTATGAAAGTATAACTTTAAAAAAGTCTGAAGTGCTTAACATGGAGAAAACTCTTAGCTTAGTTAAAATATTTTCAATGAAATGGAATTGACCTTGTATTTAAGTTTATTTTTGTATTTTTAGTATAATTTCTTAGTTTAATCAAGACTAAACAAAAAAACATGTTAGTTTTATTCCATTATTCCAAACAGAAATGAAGTATTAAGTATGATAAAAATGCTTTTCTGTCATATTGCAGGTGTAAATATCATATTCACGCTCCTGAAAGGTGTTCATATCCAATATTTAAGTTGTAGCCATTTAATTTGATTACTTAGCCCACATTTGACTCTTTAGTGTCTGAATATTTTATTTTTTGAATTTTAGCAGTGGGTAAAAATGACTCGTAAACTACGAGAATCATCTCCACTCTCCATCCTCCCCGTCTCTGCCTCTCAGGAAAAGTTTCCCGTCTTCATCCGTCATAAATGTCGACATTTACCAAACATGAGTGTGAAGCTTCTATGTAAAAGATTATAACCACTTCTTAAACATTTAATGTCACAGAAGAATAAGCTGTTGTCCCCCTCACTCCCCGCCCTGACGTGTTGTAAATGTTTTTATGAATAAAGATTTTTTCAAACAAACTTTGTCCTCAGTGTTTTCTGTTAAATTAAACCAGAGTTCTGCCGTTTGTGTTTGCAAATATGATTTTTATTAAAGAGAAATTCACCAAAAATGTCCCAAAAGTTAAAGCACAGCTGTTTAGACCATCATGTTGCTGTCGTCTTTGGTTTAGAAACATCGAGACAACATTTAACAGAAAAAGTGAAAAAGAAATCAAGTGAAGATTAGAAAAGGAATCACAGATCTTTTTTTTTTTTTAAGGTTTATCAGCTGGAGCTCTCAGTCCAGACTCATGTCCTCGTCGTCGTCTTTCTTCTCTTTGGCGTCTTTGCTGCTCTGCATGGCTCGAGCGAACGCCTCCACATCTGACAAACAAAAACAGATTTCACAACAGCGTCAAACACACAGTTTACAAAGTTTTACCACCCAGAGGAACTGTTTTAAAGGGAGAGTTCAGTATTTTTGGAGTTGAATTGTATCAAGTATTGGATAGTAAGAGCTCTCAGCAGCGCCGTACCTTTAAGAAGAGTGAGCTAAAACTACCGGTAAGGTACACTGCAGGTGGCAGCTGCAGTTATTCAGGAAATTGTGCAAGTCTGCGTAAAAATGAGCCACAAAACTATGTTTGGTGAAATTTTCAGAGCACTTCATTTTCGTTTAGGGAGTTTCTGTGTTTGGTTTAATTTTACGACGCAGCAAATGGCTCCACTGATCTGCTGTTTCGCTCTACGGACTATTTTTTCCTCACATCTGTATTTGTATCCCCACATCTGTTTTGTCTGTTGCGTTTTGTTGTTTTTATTGTTGTGATTCTTTAAAACTTTGTACAGTGTCCTTGAGTGTAATAAAAATAAAATGTATTATTGTTTGCAGCATAAACCTATTAGAGAAAATACTCTGAATTCCACAGACTCTAAACTTCTTTTGAGGAGAATTTGCATCATTTCTGCTCCTTAATGTTATTTTGTCTTTACTTTTGTTCCGTTGCCTTTTCATAACCTGCCATCGTAGCCGGCAGGTTGACCTACTTCTCTTGTCACAGCACAAAAACAGCAGCATTTGCCTGTTGCGCTGACCCCATCAGCTCCGACTGTATCTCAGACATGATCTGGGTTGTCATTTCTCTGTGATGTGATGGCTGCACACGTCTTGCAGTTTTATTTAGGTCACAGTTTGTGTTTTTTGACTGACAACTTTAGACAAAATGGCTGTGGAAAGTAAATGTTACCTGGTTTAATTGACGGGTATTTTGTTTAACCTGCTAAGTTTATATCCATACTTATTAGTTTGGCTCCAAATTTCCCTTTGATATCAGTCTGAGAGTAAATGGTTGTCGGTCTCTATGTGGCCCTGTGATTGGCTGGTGACCAGTTCAGGGTGTATCCCGCCTCTTGGCCAATGTCAGCTGGGACAGGCTCCAGTCCCCTTTTTTTGTTCAATTTTCGGTTTCAGTTTGGCAATTTTTCTCGCTCTGAGGCCAGTATGTTCTGAGTCTGTTGTGGAGTTACCTGGTGAGAAGATAAGACGTGTTCTGCTTGATTAAATGCACTGTGCTGATGCGCTCAGAGTTTATATTCCCCCTGCAAATCCTGATGGATGTTTAATAAATTGGCGTTAAGTAGCAGGGCCCACGGGGCTCCATTGTCATACTGATCAGCTTAACCACAACTGATTTTCAGGTTTAGTAAATGCTACTCAATGATATATTAGAAGAATTGGGGTCCCTCATATTCTGAGTGTGGGTGCATATTGCTGCCTCTCCTCTCAGAACAGTATTGTTCTCACAGGCTTAAATGCAGCAGCGCAAATACAGAGAGAAAGGGCAACAATGAATGAGGCTGTGAACAGCGTACCAAACAGTCCAATATTCATCATGAATAGTTGCATCCTCAGTGTATTTGTGTTTCTCTCACCTCCTCTGTTGGCAGCGTCCACGGCGTCTGCAGGCAGACCAAACTGAGTCAGGAGAGGACCGAGCTGCCCGGAGGCCAAGGCACTGCTGAACATGCTCATGGACTGGAGGAGGAAGAAACATCAATCATTGCAGGTTTACTCACAGTGTTTACAGAAACCAAACAAACACTGAGCCTGATTTATCTCACTGTGGTCCCTGTAATCGCTGTTTAAAGATCATTTAACACTCAACAGCACTTTGAGCTCGAGTTAGATTTTATTACCTGTCCTTAACGATCGTTCCTGTGTGCTTTTTCATTACCTGCTGGAACTGAGGAGAGTTGATGGTGTTCTGGATCTCCTCTGCACTCTGAGGTAAACTCTCTCCACTGGGGAGGAAAGGCAGGAGCCTCTGCTGGACCTCGGCGTTGGTCAGGATGGGAGCCATCAACTCGGGAGTGCAAACACTCGCCAGGTCCACTACAGAGCAGCAGAAGAAGCCCCTTTAGTTATAGTTCATCACCCCGTTTTAGCCTGCTGTTTCTTTTCTTAATCTTGCTCATATTTAGGCCGACTTTAGGCGACCAAGAAGTGAAATTTATCCCTTTAGCAGAGCCGAAGAAGCTCTTTCACCCAGTAAGAAATGAAGAGTGACTCACCAGCTGGTCCCTGAGCAGCTGAAGCCGGGACGTTCATGGTGGCGAGGATGCTCTGAAGGTCACTGAGCTGGATGGGCTGGTGGGAGGCAGGACTCCCCACAGAGGCAGGGACCACCGGGGTCTGAGCTGAGGCTGAGAGAGAGAGGAACCCTTCATGAAATGGCTGCTTCAGGCGCAAAATTAGATGACTTTTCAGCTGAATTATTTTGGCTTTTTTTGTCATTTTTTGGCATGCTACAAAAGTCCTAGTCCTACTCAATAGATCTTTCCTTCACTCTCTCCTTCTCCTACTTTCCCTTTGTCTTCTTCCCTTCTTCCATCCTACCTATCATTTTCCTTTTTCTACTTCTAATTTTGCATCCCCCACTTTTTCCTTTCTCCATCCCACAATCTCCTTCCTTCCCTCTTCTTCCATTTCCTTCCTTTTCTTTCCTTCTTTACCCTACTTCTCATCATCCTTCGATTTCCTCCACCCATCCTTCTTTCCTACCCATCATCTTTCCCGTTTTCCCCTCTTCCTATTTTTTCCCCATCCCACAATCTCCTTTCCTCCCTTCGCTTTTCATCCACCCTTTCCTCTCTTTTCAATTCCTCCTTTTTCTTCCTTTGGTCCTGTTTTTTTTTTATCTCCCTTTCTTCCTCTCCTCCTTCGGTCATTCCTTCTTCTTTCATCCTCTCTTTCTATCTATATGTTCCTCCTTTTCTCCTCCTAATCCAATTTCTTCTTCTTTATCCTTTTAATCCTCCTTTTTTTCTTGTAAATCCTTCTTTCCTACCCTCTGTCCTTCCTCATGCTTCAATTCCTCCATCTTTCTTCTTTCCTTCCTCTTCTGTCTTAATTTTGTACTGCATTCCTTCTTATTTTATCCTTGCTTCCTTTTTTCTGCCTTTATCCTTCTACCTCCATTTACCCTTCTCCTATTTTCTTCCTTTACCTTTATTATCCTTTCTTTCTTTCTTCAGTACTTTCCTCTATTCTTCTCATGTCTTGACCATCCCACAGAGTCTAAGACCTAGTCCTACACAACAGAACTGAAACAGAACTATGAAGTCTTAAATCAAAAAGGAAGATCGCGTACTGATAGACGGATGATTGACAGATAATGGCGGGTTGGTAGTTTGAATACCTGGTGTGGATGGAGCCACAGTAGATGGTGAGACAGCAGAAGCAGCAGGAGTCACCGGGGTGGTGGGAGCCTGGGAGGAGCTCAGCCTGGAGGCTCCACCTGAGGATGGGGTGGCTGCAGCTGATTGGCTACGAGAGCTGTGGAGAAAGAACCAGAATAAATGGATGGTTCATAAGTTTATATTTTTTATGGCATGATGAGGTGTGTGGACTCACCTGGAGGAGGAGCTGCTGGTGGCAGGTCCACCGCTGCCCAGCAGGTTGGAGAGTCCTGGTCCTGCAAGAGCTCCCAGACCTTCACAGACAAACAGGCTGATCAGACTGAATCCCAGCAGATGGAAGATTCTTTTGTTTAACAAACATGCAGACAGTGAGCTCAGCTTCAGTTCATGAGGATTAAAATTACAGGTCGATGATGAGAAAGATCCAGAAGACCTTTCTGCCAAGACAAATTCTGCTTTACATGGAATAAATAGTGAATATTTGCCCCATAAATATGTTATAAATATTGGTAAATAGAGAAAAGAGGAAGTTGGCCAACAACCACTGCTATGTAAATTAGGCTTTCACAAATTGGTTTTGATAAAACTCCACGGCCACAGTCTGTAATTTGAGTTTCTGTCTGTACTTGCAACTGTATTTTTCTTTAGTTTCCTTGTTTGTTTTGTAATAATTTAGAAAAAAATGGGGCAACACGGTCGCGCAGCAGGTAGTGCACGTGACTCTCAGCAAAAAGGTTGCTGCTTCAATCCCTGTGTCGTTCTCTCTGGGCACTCCAGCCTCCTCCCGCAGACTAAAAACAGGCTCATTAGGTTAATTGGTGACTCTTAGCTGCCCTTAGGTATGAATGGTTGTCTGTTTCTCTATGTGGCCCTGTGATTGGCTGGCGACTAATGCTGGGATGGGCTCCAGCCCCCTTGAACCCAAAAAAGGATAGGTGGTATGCATGATGGATGGATAATAATAATGCTGACAATATGTCAAAGATCTTTAAACATTGTAAACAAGCCAAAGAAACTATGATTTACTGAGACTGAGAGATTTAAAAATAACATTTTTCCTTTTTTTAAGAAAACAGAGATATAAAAAAGATGCAGAATAATGTTTTCCACCAAGAAAGAAATTAAAAATTACTTAATTATGGACAGATATTTAAACAAGATTGACTTAGAGTGTGATATCACATTGGTAATAATTGTTGAACATATTAATTAACCAGTCATATATTCATTTTTAAACCGATTTTTGACAGGCTGTGTTGGGTGGTGTGGGGAGGCGTGGCAGACATTATATTCCTACAGGTGAGGCTCACTCTTGCACTTTGCATGTGACTGAGGCTCTGCTCAGCTCGTCCACCTCTGCAAACTACAACCTATTAAAAAAGCACTTTAATAAAGACGTTATATCCTTTTCTTACAATATTAAGACTAGTTTTCTACCTTTTTTAGAATTATCATAATATTTTATTCACTAATTATTGTGTGAACAAGAGCTGCTGATAACATGTGATAAGAGCAAAAATGTATTTAGCAGTTTTAATCATCAAAACATTAAAATAACTCAAAAAAATTCAACAGCAATACGGTCGGAGTTATGTTTCTCCTATGAAGACCTGAAATGAAAGCTCACTTACTTACTGCATTACTGTCATACCTCTCATGAAATACTCACATTTTTAAACTTGTGTGACACCATTTTTAACCTTTTAACCATCAGTTAGTCTTAAAGAACCTCTGAACGTCAGGAAACAAACTTCCACATGAACGCGCTGAGTCACGTCTGTGCTGAATGTCAGGATTCATGCGTGTCACAGAAACATCCGTGCTGCTCACCCAGTCCTCCCAGTCCCGTGGGTCCGATCAGCTGCATCAGCTGGTTGTGGCTCATGTTTCCCAGCAGGTTTTGCAGCCCTCCTTCTCCTCCGAGGGCGGAGAGCTCGTGTCCGCTGCCGCCCCCGCTGCCCGGCGCTCCGGGGATGGGGGGGTTGTTCAGGTACTCGTTCACCTTACGGCAGTACTCCTCGTCTTTGTCGGTCTTTGGCTCCTGGGGCAAAAAATTCAAGATTTATTTATGTAGTAAAATTCTTGTACAATCCGTGATGATCAAGCACGTTTCACCTTCAATTTTAAGTTTGTCTGAGCAGTGTGAGTGCTCTGTGCCCTCGCTTTTGTACCCAATGTGGACACGACTGAGCACAACTAACAGAAAATTTCTGCCTTGCAAAATCGAGAACTTCAGGTGTCAGAGGGTCACATCTGCCCTAAAAGTAGGGCTGAACCATTTTGGGAAAAGACCTAACTTTGATTTTAATTCAATTCACAATTCTCTTCAAATCAAGCTTCAATATTCACTATGTTTACAGTATATACAACAGTAAGGAAATCAATGATCAAAAGCACATAACACATTATTCATCATCTAATATTGATGATAAATAACCTGTTATAATTATTTAAGGGATACTCCAACTTCATTAATTAATTAAACAATACTGCCTAACCTTACATCTTCAGGGTTCCCACTCTTTTCTAGAAATAATTTTCCAGAACGTTTTCACTCCCCCTTAAAATGTATTTATTTCTCACTCTTGGGCATGAACATTGTCTGCTAGCTATCTTTTTAGTCTGACTTTTATGTAGTGTCCTATAATTATAAATTTATGGTTACTTATTTTTCACCTTTATTTACTCTGCTTTTTTATAAATACACTGTGTTGATTTACTGTTTAAGAAGCCTAAATTTTATTTTGCCATCTTTTATTGTTTTTGTTGTCACCATTGTTTTGAGTTTTTATATTTTATTCCCTAACTTGCATTATTTTATCCACTCATATTTTATGGCTAAGTGTGCATTAGTTATTAGGTACATTTTTACTTCATTTCCTATGTTTGAATTTTGTTCACTAACAAGGCAGAAGGAAGATAAATTATTTTCCAGGACATTTCACTTTTTTCCTTTTTCCCTATGTTTTCTGGAAAATTGGTCAATCATTTTCCAGGTTTTCCAGGTTTTCCAGGACGTGTGGGAACCCTGATCTTGTTTAAAATACACAAATATATCAACATTAATAATACTTTTCAAGAACTCAATGTAGTCCAAGCCCTAATTCGAGGTTTGCAATGATGGAGATCTGAATAAAAATGTAAACAACGAGATTGAGGAATCACAGGGAACTTAAAATTGCAAACATTTCAGTTGAATTGAATATTTTCCTCTCACCTGCATCCAGAAGAAGAGCCTCTTAGATCCGGCCTTGAACTTCAGCACATAGACACGTCCAGTGGTGCACTGGTTTACCCGCTTGAATTCACAGTCATCGGGGAAGATGATCAGATCCTGGACAGTGAAAGTCACAGCATGAGACATTCAGAGAGAGGTAGAAGAGGAGGGGAAACTCACTGCCAGGACAAATAATCATCAAACCACGAGATACAGGCAGGACTGAGTGAGCAACATCCGTCACCTTGATTGTTCTGGGCTTGCAGAGCTGAATAAGGACTTGTTTTGTCAGCAGAGCTCGTATTAAAACTGCTTGTGTGTAAAGTAAATTTACAGAGCATTATTTCCCCTCGCTGCAGGAGTTGTGCCTCTGCCCTGGTTTTGTTTGTGGTATTTGTGGAATGTACGACATGTCTGAAGATAGAAACAGCTTCTGTCACACTGAGTGTGATCGGACCAGCTGTCACAGTCTGTGCCGATTATCTCGGTGTGAAATGTCTTGAAGGAGCACAGTTGTTTCCTGAAACTCTGCAGCAAAAAGGACAAACTGTGGTCTGAATCTGGTTAACTGATCTGCTGACTTGGGGACTGAATATGATAAAAGGGCCCGCATTATAATTCTACTCTGAAGCAGGGTTGTCTTTTTATACTTAGTGTGTTTCTATAAGATCAAAAAACGCATTTACTTTTTTCACACCATAAGAACTAATTTAGACGTCTTTGATAACCAATTTTTAGTTATATTTTGTATTTAATTGACAAAATATGCAGGAAAGTCAAATACTTCTCTTCCTTGCCGGTTAGTTTTTGTTTGACTTCACTGCTTTTCATCAAAAATAATTAAAATTTTGTAATTTCTTAAAATAGGGTTGTCTTAATACTACAAGTTTGTTCTTACTGTGTTTCTTTTAGATTTTAACACCATAAAAACTAAAATAGATTCTTTAAAATACAATTTTTAGTAATTACTTTTTAGTATTTAATTGACAAAATATGCAGGAAAGTCAAACAGTTGTCTGTCTTGCTGTAAGTTTTTGTTTAACTTCAACGTTGTCCATATGGAGTATCGAGATAACAGAAATGACTCACATCATCAACGTTTCCTGTCGTCCTGTCCTTCCAGCAGAAGTGAATCAGAGAGTCATCGGACTGCTGGATGTACACCATGCCCTTGCGTTTGTCAGGGGTCACCAGGTTTCCCTTCAGGCTCATTTTTCCTGCACGAAACTCCACCAGGTACTTACTGGAGCTTCCCCTGGAGCCACTCACCAGGCTCGGAAAGAGAGCGCCAGATGACATCTTCAGAGATCTTTGTGATCAAGGCTGAACATTGGAGGAAGATAACAGGATAAAGAATGATCCAACATTTTACTTTGACATGGTCAGGATTTCAACAAGTTTATTAAAGTGCATCGATTGTGAGAATCAGGGCTGATACTAATTTTATGTATTTCCTCCACAATGCTGATATTTTCTCTTATGCTCAATCAAGAAAACAGATTAAAGTTTGTTATTCAGGTTAATTCTATGGAAAAATCAAAAAGGTACACTATATAAGGTTAACTATATGCAAGACTTTAATTAACGTTACACTTCAGACAAACATCTTAATCTTTTATCTGTAATGCCATGGTATTTGCTGACTGCTGATATCTGTAAAAAGCTCGAATTGAAGAGAACTTAAAATTGCAAATATTGTAATAGAAGAGAAAAATATATATCTATGTTCTTCAGCATTTTTTTTCTGATTCAACGTTAATCAAACTATTTGATACTACAACCCAAATACTTGTAGAAATGTTAACATGATTATATACCTTTATTGAATATTGATGCTGTTTTACCATAGGTACAATCGGCAAACACAAAAACATTATTTATGCAAGACTCTAGCAATATGATTTGCCTCCCTTTACATAGGTGACATAACAATAAGTGTATACTGCATAAAATAAAATGAATAACATACTGCATCACAAACTGCAGCTTTAAACTGGTGGATAGATCTTACACCCCTATTATATATATATTACATAAAGTGTTGTGCTTTGTTGCCATTTTGATGTCAAATACAGGAAAAGAGGTGGCATGACTTCATCTAATAAATGTATGAGTTATATGTTTTCGACAAGCTTACTTTTTTTTTGGTTTATTATAATTTAACTACCAATTATTGTACTATATTTTGGGGTTACTTCAGCATTATTTACTATTTCATTGCTATGCTTCACGAAAATCATTTCTATTAATGTTGCTGAAAGTCAACTTAGCATCTGTGTTCACTGTTTGAACTACACTTAATCAAAGTTACTAACAGGATATCTTAAGTCTCTGAAACAGAGAAATTCAAGTCATCAACATACAATGAAACGAGAACAAGTCTCCAGGCTAACGGGCGTTGCTACAGGTTCGAAACTTAGCACTGAATAGTCGTTTTTTAACCAAAATTTTCAATCATTGCTTCTATTTTGTAATATAACACCTGTGACACGTAGCTTAGTTATTCCACGTATGCAGCTGCCAATTGTAACCGTTCTTATACGATGTTAATCACTTTTTTTTTACTTTTCAAAGCCGAGCTAACAACAATAGCCATCGAGCTAACGCTGACTGTTCAAAGTTGTCATTTCAGAGGGCGATGCTGACGAGATGCTAACGTTAGCCCATGACGAGGCTAAACCTACGAGCCACAAAAAGGCCAAAGTCTTTGAGTTTTTTAAGAAAACACACCAAGCATGAAACGGTAAAACAATTAAGAGGAGTATTTTAAAACAACCAGCTAGACATTTTGCTAAATTAAAGATATGAAACGATGCATTTATCGTTTAAAATACCTGGAATTGTAGAAGAGAAGTTCGGAAGTTTTTCTTCTTTCTTCGTGTAACTGATGAAGCGTACGGTGCCTTTAAGTGTCGTCTGAATTATCGGAAAAAAAAGTTTCCTTGTGAATAAACTGAGGTGTGGGCAGCCTGATGAATCATAAAGGAATAACAAGCTTGGTTAACCACAGCATTATTGAAAAAAATAGGTTACGGAGATAGCAAATTAAAATGTGCTATTAAAACAGAGTTAATGGTGTCATAATGTCAGAGAGGTAATGAATTCATCAAATATGGAAGATTTTTAACTTGTTCACTTTAAGGTTCAGTTAACTCATATTTTGAAAGCAGACTAAAAAACTTACCATTTTAGGCTTTTAGTTTATTTAATCTTTTATAATTATTACATTGTGTTAATTTATTTTTTATCAACTTAAAGGTCTGATGTCCTGCAGAATTGATTTTCTTTGCTTTTAATGTTGTTGAAAGGTCTTTGGGAGCAGACGAATGTGATACTAAACTCTCAGTTCACTGAGAAATGCTTAATCTCATTTTAAAGAAAATGTCCCTTTAACACTCTGTTTTTATATCCTGGGGTTTATGATGTCATAGCTATACAGCCTCCACCTACATGTGTGAGCTGCATCTGATCCTCTATGGAGATGAAATAATCAAATCTTTGTTTAATAGACTCTCAAAACATGAAGTAGACAGACAAAAACTCCAGGATATGGGGCCTTTAATCTGTTTTATCATCCATTTTGGTTCAGATTTATTGTTCTGTTTTTTTATTCATTGTTTACTATTTTTCATTTCATTATCCTATTTAATAGATTTCATTCCACGTTCGGTGATCTGCTGTCTCATTTTACCATGTTTTATCACAATTGACTTTCAGAGTTTTATCATCTTAAGAGTTATTATTCCAAATGTTGTCTTTTAGTGTTTTTTCTTCTGTAGTATCATTGAATATTCTCATATTGAAATGAGCTGATCAAGTTGGTGCCCATGGATGTCCCTGTGGTGTTTGTATTATCATTTATAAAAAACGATCAGCAACATTTGCACTAGGTTCCCCTGATATTTTTGGAGTCCTTGTTAGCAGGTTGCCAGCAATCAGCCTTTTAAAACTCAATTGCAATTTAAAATTCAAAAGCAGGGTGACATGAGATGCATTTTATGTTGCAAAATGTACTGTTCAAGTCTCATTTGCATGTGTTCATCACAGACTTAGTTTCATATATTTATCCAAGAGGCCATTCTAATCACATAGACTTTCGACCCTTGGAAACCAGAGGTGCTAAAATGCTAACTGACTTCTGCATTTTTTTAAATAATTCCCGCACCACTCTTTTGAATTCACCATCACCTTAAATACCAGTGATTGCAATTTTTTTAACTGAAAGGAAAAACCTTCCACCCTGTTCACACTTTTACAGAAATTCATCCATTTTGCAAAATATTTTATGATATGCTTGTGTTTTTCACTATATGATTTTAGAATTAAACAAAATGTGAAGAAATTTTTTTGCTTTTTAAAAAGTTATTTTTTATGTCATTAAAATTAAAATGAGACATTGCTGCATTTTTTTTAATGTTTTCTGTGAAATACTTTACCTGTTACTTCGTGAAAGGGTATTTTGAATTTTGCAGTTGACTGCTGAGCATATTGTGTTTGTACCCTGACATACAATAATAATTATTATTATTTTATTATTTTATTTATATTTATATTTTGTTCTATTACTGCTTTAATAATCATTACTGTTTTTATTGTTATTAAATGTATGCAAGATTATTTTCTACCCCTGTACAGCACTTTGGTCAGCCGAGGTTGTTTTTTAAACTTGCTCTACAAATAAACTTTGACTTGACTTGACTTGACTTGACTTGACTTGACTAATAATAATAATAATAATAATAATAATAATAATTGAATACATGTTTCTTATTGAGAGAAATAAGGACTCTTTTGGTCTGCGGGGTGTAAAGAAAAGTTTTGTGTTTTATTATGTATATTGTTCATTTGTGTCTTGCAAAAAAGGGGCGGATCATTTCAGATTTTTCTTCTTTCTGCTACTTTTCATTTAATATTTTTGCTTCATTGTATATAAGTACTTTATTTTGTCAATAAATAAATAAACCTTGAAATTAAGCAATTATGATTGTTTTTTATTATTATTTCTAAAGCGCTTTTCAAAAACTCAAAGATACCATACATAAGGAAAGGATCAAAATATACCACTTTTTGACAACACATTGAAAAAAACTTTTAAGGTTATGCCGGCTTTCACAAGGTGCTCCTGAACGCATCACACCTTTCTTCCTTCCTTCCGTGCTAGTTTCCTGTCCCCTCGCGAACGCGCTTCGCTGGCACCGCGAACGCGCATAGGATGAGTGGGAGGGACTCTGCGCGAGCGCCCTGCCTGGATTGACAGCTCGCTCCTCCCGGTGTAGCCGTTAGCCCCGCTCCGTGCCTCCACCACCGGCTGTTTGAATGGTTTAGCGGCGGACAGCGCCGCAGGACTGGGATGAGAGTGCTTTAAAAATAAAGTTACCCCTCGCTTAAAGAAAACAGGAGACGCTCTGCCCGGAGTTTAAAAGGTAAGAGACGCGCCGGGTTAGCTTGAGGGCTACCAGCTTTACTGTCCTTGGATTAGTTAGCGAGCTAAGTGCTAACTGTCTTATTCGAACCGAGCTAGGCTAACAAACATGGATGCTGTGTGTTCCTTTGATGCGGCGCCTGGAGATTATCCGCTTTAACCACGGTTTGATTCTGACCAGTCTTTTCTAGTCCTGTTTGCAGTCACGAACTGAGAGCCCGACAGAGTCTGAGAGCAGGTAGACCGTAAACTCCCATCTGGTCCCGTTTTATTTATTCTAACGGCTTTAAACGTGCAGATTTAGGGAGCACAACAGTAGGAAGGCATCACAGGATAAATCCGGATTTACTGTCTGTGTGGTCAGCTGTAGTGCTCTGTGTGTTTTACTGGCGTTTCAGAGGCAGGTGCAACTTCTCATTCAAGTTTATTGATAGCGTATCTGCAGAATGATAAGGTTATTTTCGATCAATAAAGTGGTCTGAATTGTTTCCACAGTATGAGGCTGTTTCTAATATTGGTGTGCCTGCGAGTGAATCTGAAACAGCAGAAGGAGATACTCTGCCTTTTTCTGTCCTCATGCAATGTGTGCATGGAGTGGTGTTACAAATTGACTGGCTGTGTGTGGGACGACATGCTTATTCAGAGCAAGATGGTAAAACTTAGGGGTGCACGAAGTTTGATTTTTGCAGGTATCCCATTTACTGATATTGTAATAACTTGTGTGTATCAGCTGATCTAACGTAGGGCTGAAGGATTTTAAGAAAAGATCTAATTGCGATTTTTCTGACAGATATTGTGATATCAATTCGATAAACAATTTTCTTCAAATCAAGCTTCAGTGCAGTTTTCACTATGTTTACAGTATAGACAACAGTAAGGAAATGAACGATCAAAGGCACATAACACATTATTCATCATCTAATATTGATGATACATTTTCTAAAAAAGCTGTGTATTTTTATATGCATTTCTGACAAGTCCAAAGTGAATTCTCCAGGAGCAGCCGATGTTTGTCATTTCTCAGAGGTCCCTGTTTTTCTCTGTTGGTTATTTGTTGTTCCACTACAGTTTTTGTAAAGACAGAAAGAGTCCCAAAAAATCTTTCTTTGTTTGGGTGTTCGGCAGATACAGATATTTAATTTTTATACACTTTAAAGAAGACATAAGAAAGAAAATCGGCTGAAAGTCCTTATTTAACTCAGTTACTCGGTGAACTGTAACACCTGTATTTACAAAAAGTGTGGTCTGTACTGATGCTTGTACATTTTACATGCAGGAAGTGTACAGAATATGCATTGTGATCATTGTTCTACATAAGGTGATACCAGAGTGTGATGGGCTTTGAGTCATGTGACTGACACTGCATGTCCTGGGATGTGACTACTGCACATACGCACACTGCAATGTCATTAAGATGTTAAATGATGGCCAATGATGTAATTCATCCCAGTAATTTATACCTGTGTTAAAGGGGCTGCATGTGTCTGTGCTATAAGATAGATAGTTACTTAGTTGGTTTTTTTGTTCCTTACATGAAAGTGGACAACAGAATTTGTACATAAGTGTACACTACATTTTCAAATCAACGCCTCCATGATCGGAAAGCAGCAGCAAGAAGAAAACGTTTCTTATATTTACTTGCCCACTACTTGAACAATTAAAAAAAGAAAAGATGCCCTGACATCACATAAAGTTGACTTTCAATAGCCTACACCAACAACAATTTGATTATAACAACAACAAAAACAAACAATCTCAAGCACAGATGACTGACTGTGCTGGAGCCTCACTGATCAGTGCTAGGGCTGAACGATTTTAGGAGAAGATCTAATTGAGGTTTTTCTGGCAGATACTGCGATTTCAATTGGATTCATGATTTTCTTCAAATCAAGCTTCAGTGCAATATTCACTGTGTTTACAGTATAGACAACAGTGAGGAAATCAATTATCAAAAGCACATAACATATTCATCATCTAATATTGATGATAAATAATCAGTTTTATTACTTAAGGGATACTCCAACTTCTACTCCTAAACAGAGGCTTTGTATTGTTGCCCTGCTTACCAGCACTTCCGTAAATGCAAATTGCCTGCAAATGTGTAAAATAGTTGACACAACAGATCCTGGGTCAGTCAGGAGCGCTGCAAAAAATTTCAGCTTTGGCGATCAGATGATTGTGTTGTCTGAAATTGCGATTTTGTTCAGAAAACGATATATCTTTCAGCCCTAATCAGTGCTTCCCAAACTTTTCAGGCCAAGGCTCCCCTCTTTTTTCTAACAAAAACTGACTGTCACCATGAAACGAACAGGTCAGTTTCAGGTTAGTGGCAGCTTTGTTCTCTTTACAAAAACTATTGGTATTGATATCAGAATTTCCGATAATTAGTTTGGACTACTGGCATACTGAATATTGGCAAAAATCCAAATATTATGCATCCTAAAACTAAACTCAGATTTGCAAATGCTCTGCAACATGTTTTCAAGATCAGTGTCATCAGGGAGAGTGAGTCTGCAGCCGCACAGCCAGGAGGGTCCAGTATTTTTAAAGATCTGAAAGTTATCCATGAGTCAAACATAAATGAGGAAGGGGTGAATCACTTATTATCTGTTTTGAGTCGTAGTTGCACCTACTTAAATGTAGACATTTTAATCCCCTATAATGTCCTATTCTAAATCAGCTATTTTTACGGGACATACCCAGGGAGCAGTTTTACCAAATCACGTCATTTTAGTGACTCAGCCAAGGTCTGTTAAGCTTTAAGAGCAGTTGGTAATGCTGAGTGATGTCAGCAGGAGGATCTCCGTGGTCATCAGTGAGTCATATAAAAGCCAGTCGCATCAAATCAGGTTACACCTCCACAACGGAGCAGCAGTAGTAGGTCAGAGGAGAGATTAGCACTGCTGCCTCACTGGGATCCAAATGTGTTCTAATTTACTCATCATCTGTTGCAAAAGATGAGATTTATTTTATTTTTTTTACACACATGATACTCAAATTATTTACTAAGTCTAGCAGCAAACACAAGCATCATTACCTTTATTTTTTAATGTAGTTATCAGGGGTTAAGGCCTTACTACAGTACTATGAAATGACGTGTGGTGAAGCAGGTCAATATCTCTGTTTGAAAAAACACAGGAAATCAACAAATCCTCTTTTAAAGTTTAAAGTTTTAGCTTGTTAGCTTGTTGCTGATTAAAGGATTAATTGTTTCAGTTCCACTAAAACCACTTTGGTGAAATTCTATAGTTAATGTTTTATAAGCTTAATGCAAATCTAAATCGGTAGATTATGAAGTTTTGCTAATAACGTTTGGCATTGCCTTGGAAATACATTTTCCCTTTTTTTTCTTACTCTCAAATCCTACAAACACTCGAATCTTACTCTGAAGAAATCAGAAGTGGTTTTCATTGGCAGTACACCTGCCAATATTGGGTCTTTTCTCTTTTTTCCAATTGTTGCCAACATATTTGTGATCTATTTTAGTCCTTTAGCAAGTGTTTCCAAACAATCTCTGATGATTCAAATCCACAAATTACCCAAAGATTAGTGTTTAGGACTTCCATATTTTTCAGTTATCAGTCAGGCACCATCATAATCTTTTTTTTTTTTTTTTAGATTTTTTTTTTCCAAGCATTTTTGTGCCTTTATTGATAGGAGGGAGAGAGACAGTGGATAGGCTTGTGAAAGGTGGTGAGAGAGTAGAGGAGAACACTGCAGACTGGCCACAGGCTGGATTTGAACCCGGGCCGGCAGTATGTATATGGGTCGTGTCTGGTTGCTTACCACTTGCCAAACCAGCACCCCGGCACCATCATCTTCTCAGTTGACTAAATTTTAAGACTGCTTCATAAATAACATTAACTGATGAATAGGGATGTGTATTGGCAGGAATCTGGCAATACAGTTGGTATCACATTACATGGGTGATGATGCTATCACAATTTATTGTGGTACCATAAGCAGTTTTTTCACTAACTGGTCTATTTATTTTAAGAGTTTTTGTTGTAAACAAAATTTCATATAGATAAAATCACAAAGATTTATGGAAAATCTGCTGCTTGCATAAACTTTGTCTTTCACAGTGACAGATATAATAAATGTAACAGGCTGCGAGATGCAAATCAAATGGCTGGATTTCTGCTGAACTAAAGCACAGAACAAATGATTTCTGTAAATGATCAGTTAATAAAATATCAATATTTTGCTCTAAAATATCTCTACAGTATTGAACCACAAAATCTCAAGATATATTATTGTATCAACATTTTATTACACCCCTACATATAAAACAATAACTTCATTAAGTAGGCTTGGACCCTGTTTAAACATTTGAAATACATCATCTTGTAGTCAATAATAAGAAAATAACCAGTTGTGCCTCTCACAGCCTGGAACCACAGCCTTCTTTCTTTGGACTTGCAGTCCTCACACCCCCAGATTTCGAGTCCTGCTCAGCACAAGTTGTTGCTAGGTTAAAGTTAACTACTTCTTCCTATAAAGTTGTTTAAGATAGCTTTTGTTCTTGTAAATATTTCCAGAATTATGAAAACAAACTAACTAAAAAAAAAATTCACTCAAAAGGACAAGCAAGGTCAGTTTCTCTTCTGCCATTGTTGTTGATAAAGTGTACATCAGTAGTCCAGGCCTTTTTTAGTTTTGATTTGTCTGTGAGGAATAACTGGCTTTGACGAGCACAGCACTGTTTCAAAAGTCGAACAGCTTTAAAATGAGAGCACTGAGAAAAAAATCAACCGACAGTGAGGACATTTTTCTGCTCAGGACAGTGAGAGCTGACAACTTTCTTTTGGGGAAATTAGCATGCCTGTGGAAAAATGGCAGCCCTTATTGTAAACAATCTTTGCACTGAGCAGTAGGTGTGGCAACTTCAATTTAAAACAATATCAACTCAACTTAAATCCTATTCACGAGGTATCAGTGTATCTAAAAACTCAAAGCATCTCCAAGCCTTAGTCTCATCATGATTTCAAATTTCTTTCAAGTTGACCAATTCTACCTTAAATTAAACAAGTCAGGGACAGATGTTAAATGATAAGCAGCTCAAAAACATTATATTCATCTCTTACTGTACTCCAAAGAAACTTCTTTTTAGCGGTTTGCTGACATCTGTCATAGTGACAGCATGTTTATGGATTAAAATAAGGACCAGCCTAACAGCTCTCTTTTTAAAGCACTGCATCATGTGCTTGATCCAAACTCGACTGTCATGCTGAAGTGTTTCCTGTCAGAGTGTCTCTTCGATGACCCTTGAAAACCTAAAATTATCCCCCAGCTGGGGTTCCTGCTTTGGCTCCATGGTATTTGGTTTTGATATTTGTACCCTCTCATAGGAGTGTGAGTGGCTTCGTATTCACTCTGTGACTGAAGAATCAAAAGGAGGAGATGATTCAGGATCTGAGCTCTGCAGAACCGCTTCATTCATCAAAGATTTACACTCATTTTCCAGCTCAGTTAATGAACCGGAGCCCAGACCAGTTTGGGGTATTTTTATCCCTTTGCTTTATCTCTTTTTCAAACTGTGTTTTATACAAAGTCAGGCCTTTTTTAAAAGGAAAGGCTCGCAGATGCAAAGCTGCTCGTTGAACATCTCATGAATGTTGGACCTTTAGGATATACCCAAGTCAAGGACAGAGCATGGAGACTTACTCTGACCTGTCTGTAATCAAGCACTTGCTTAGAAGTCAGGTTTTGAGGCCATGTTGAAGATCTACCTTAAAAGTTTAAAGTGGTTTCGGGGCTGGGCAATACTTATAGTAAATTGATCAATTCAAATTGTTTTCTGTAGAAGATTTAAAAATTAAAAAACAAACTCCAATTGTAAGTTGTTGCAATGTTTGAAAAAATAATTACTGAAAATTTACAGTTTCCATGATGGAAGGCGCTGTCAGGTTTTGCACAAGCACAAGTTTAGGCCTGTATTTGTTTTTTAGATGAGGTTAAATATTAATCAGAGACTTTCATGTTAATTAACTGTGAAAATCAACATCTTATGACACACACTAACTTTGAGAGGGAAATTCTGTTTGGTTTGGGAATATATTTTAACAGCATTAAGGCAAAACTTGATTCATGTCATTTTTGTGTCACTGGGAGTTTTTTGAGTTGGAAAAAATTGATTAAAATCGTTAATCGAGTGTTGTGGAAAAAAATCAGCGATTTTATTTTCATGCCAACTTGCCCACCGCAGGGTGGTTTTCACACCTAGAGCTTTATTGCTTTGTTTAGATTCAGTTGCAGGCTGTGAGTTGATTGTGGTCACAGATCATGTGTTAAATATGTCGCAAGAAGTCTTGTTTCTGCTAAACCATCAAAATCAGGAAGTAGCATTTTAACACATCTGAGCAGAAAAGGTACTTAAAGCACACAGAATCAGCCTTAGACTTTCAGATGACTGATCATGCAGAGGCCAAATTCACTTGTTTTTGTCAGACTAGTTGAGTGTTGTATTACATGCTTGTTACGATGGTTGTAATGCTTGAACTTTCATGTACATATACTCTCCCCAGCCACTTAATTAGGTACACCTTGCAAGTACCAGGACCCTCTGACTCTGGGGGCCAAGGGAGTACAGTGAACTCATTCTCACATTTAAGAAACTAGTTTGAGATGATTTTAGCTTTGTGACGTGGAGGGTTATCCTGCTGGAGGTATCCATCAGAAGATGGGCACACTGTGGTCACAAAGGGATGGACATGGTCAGCAACAATACTCAGGTAGGCTGTGGGGTTTAAACAATGCTTGATTGGAATAAGGGGCCCAAGAATATCTCCCCCACCGCATTATGCCATCCCCATCAGCCTGAACTGTTGATACAAGTTAGAGTAGATCCATGCTTTCATGCTGATTGCACCAGAGCCTCCAGGCAACAGTTTTGCAATCTTATATTGTCAAATTTTGTAGAGCCTGTGTGAATTGTAGCCTCAGTTTCTTCTTAGCTGACAGGATTGGCACCTATTGTGCTGTACCTTCTGCTGCTGTAGCCCATCTGCTTCAAGAATCAAGGTGTCATCTTGAACCACGCTTGTTCTCCTCTGACATGGGGAGTGAAGCGTGCATCATCCCCAGCCTTAGTGAGCCCCTCAGAGCATTTTCCCGAGAGTTACGTTCCTTTTTATTCAGACAAAAATGTTTACGTAAATTGTCAGCCATTTCCATAATATTATGCTGCGTTCCAGTTAAACTGGGAAGTCAGGATTTCCGAGTGGGAAATTTTAACTGGAACACCCCCCCCGAGGTCAGAATTTCATACTGGGAAGTCGGGGGATCCTCACCACCCCCGAGTTTACAATGGTAGATGGCTGTCCCGGGTGTAAACAGTTATTAAGCTCCTATGATATTCTATTTATTAGCACTTATGAGTAGTGTTTGTTGCACTAAATCAGCCATGTACATAGCATTTTTTGATGTTTTAATATATGTAGAAATGCTGCTATAGTGTTATTTACATTCTTCACGTGGTATTTGCAAACTACAACAGCTAACAATAGCCTGGTAGAACGGAGAGTGCTATCCGACTTCATGACGTCATTCCCATTCCCCTCTTCCCAGTTCTGATGTTAATAGAGTGCAGCATTATGCATTCGTTTGAATTTTGCTTTTAATGTCCAATTTCGTGACTCTGTCCACGAGTATGTGATTGCGGATTTTATGGTGCCCTATTAAACTGCCACTCACTCGATATTTTCCTTTTTTTGGACCATTCTCTGTAAACCTTAGAGGTGGTTCTGTGTGAAAATCCCAGTAGATCAGCAGTTTCTGAAACACTCAGACCAGCTCATCTGGCACCAACAACCAGGCCATGTTCAAAGTCACTTAAATGACCTTTATTCTCTATTCTGATGCTCGGTCTGAACTTCAGCAGGTTGTCTTGAGCATGTCGACATGCCTGAATGCATTGACACTGATGCTGTCATGTGATTGGCTGATTAGCTGTTTGTGTTAACAAGCAGTTAAACATTTGTACCTTGTAATGTGGATAGTAAATGAATATGCATGATACTTATCAGTTTTATAACACAGACTTATCTTTACAAGCTCACCATGTCACAGCATTTCCAGGACTTGGTTTGTGAAGCAGAAACAGTTTTGTTTCAAGAAAAGACGACTTGATTTTTTCTTCCTGTTGTGAATTAAGGTTGGTTTAACAGCCTGCACAGAAGATCTATATACAAGCACAGATTTTACAGGGGGGATTCATGTGGAGTCAAAGAGAGCAGAACAGTGCAGCCATAGTTTTCTATCAGTTCTGTAAATGAATATGTCCTGCATTTTAATAGGATTATTACAGATATTTTTAATTCTGTAGTCCAGGAGTCACGAGTACACCATTACTATAATAACCCTGGGTGGTTGTTGACATGTCTCGCACATACAGCCATGAAAATGAAAATCAGGCTCTAAGTTCTGGCAGTAAAATCTGTAAATCTTGAGCAGGGCTTTTACCAATCAGCTGTTTACAACTTTCCAGATAACTTACACCAACCAATCAAACACCTTATCATATTAATCATTGAAAATAATCAGTTTATCAGTGAAATGTTTTAGGTACTTTTCATGTGCTCAGATTGGTTTGCCCGTTGGATTGATTTACTGTTTGACCTCTTTTTTAATTGTTAATATTGAACCAAATGAAGAAAGTAAAATAGGCGTATTATCCACAGAAGTGAGGTCCACTTTGTACTGAGTAGTAGGTGTGGCAACTTCGATTTAAATCAATATCACCTCAACTTGAATCCTATTTTCAAGGTTTCAGTGTATCTAAAAACTCAAAAAATTTCCAAGCCTTAGTCTAATCATGATTTAAAATTTCATTTAGGTTGACCTATTTTACCTTAAATTAAATAAGTCAGGGACAGATAGAATGAGTTTGACTTTCACAAGTAGAATTCTGTGGAAGTGAAACTTATTTCTCTAAGGAAAATGATGTCCTTGACTATGTGTTGTTATTTTTGTGCCTTAAAACGTCAGCAGAAAGATTTTAACCAACTTCTCTTAATTTTCATGTCTTGTATTATTGATGTTTTAACCCTCATACTTGATACCAGAAAGTCCGTAATTTCTGAAAAGGGGATGTTTTTGTCCCCTACTAAAAAGCCTGAAAAATGCCATGTGTTGGAGTTTATTCCTTTTCTTTTCTTCTTAAACCTTTTGATCCACTTCAGTCCTAAACATTACTATAAAGATTTCAATAATTTTCACAATTATAACCCTTTAAAAGCCAGTGTATGTGATGACATCACTATCTCCTGTAAAAACAAAATTTAAATACTGCTTCCCAACTATCTTAAAGTGCTTTTCCTGTAAAGTAGCTTCTTGGTCAATAACAAGCCAAAATATTTGGTTAATTTAACTTTATCTGTGTGAAAGCCTTTATCTTATTTCAGTGTTTGGATCCTTGTTTAGTAAAATGCTGAGTAAATGACAGTTATGTTTGACATTATTGGGAAAATAAGTCAAACTAAATCAGATAAAGTATTATTTATTGGTGTATCGTCATGAACTGTTGATTTTAGTTCCAGAAGATATTAAATTTTGGGACTCTTTACCTTGGGGGTTGAACATTACATATTACATTACATTACATTATTATATCATATTTCCACATTTAAGGACAGTCAGTGTTGGTAACATGTAGGGATGGGAATTTGATAAGATTTTATTGATGCTGATGCCATTATCAGTTCTGCTTATTGATTTAATTCATTTTCGTTTCCGTTATCTATTCATATGGAGTTTCTGTCCTTAAAAAAGCAAGTCTACGAAGTTTTTCAGGGTCAACAGGGCCAGAGACATGGCTATATTTTGAAATCACACGAGATGTTGTGGAGTTGGCATCGTATTTTCTTTAAATTAAGCCACACCATTGACCGCTTCTATCTCCATTGTTGCTTCTTTGACGTCCTTTAGGCTGACTGTCTGGGATGGGAGCATGATATCCTTGAATTTGAGAGAGAGAGATACTTTAGGAAGGAAATGATAAAGATATTGTTAAGCAAAAAGACTGATATCAATTCTTTTAGGTATTTGGTATCATTTCTTAGCTGGAATTGTTTTTAGATTCCCGTCCCTGGTCATGTGTCCTTAAAGCAGTGTCATGCAGCCTCTCCTGTGGTTGTTAATGAAGGCCTAACGTACCTGTTTCCTCTTTTTCTATGACTAATAATAAATATTTGTCTAATATCAACCTCAGCATATAGAGAAATAATCACTGTCGAAACAGACTGTGTGTGTTCCAGAAACAGACAAATATGATGTGCAAAAAGGCTTTCTGTCACATGAGGTGTTTCAATAAGTTTCCTGTTGTTACAAGACATCGTCCAGCTGCTTGTTGATGCTCTGACTGAGTAAAAAGTCTTTTAGTGGCACAGTCAATTTATGAGCAGTAGGTGCACACTGGTGGACTCAGGAGCTTCATTTCATTTCAACTTAACTTTCAAAATTGTTAGAAGTGGTTGATGAGGTTTTAGTGACTCGCTAAAAAGCAGGAAGATTATCTGTAAAGATTACCCTATGAAGACACACATTTCCTCCTCCATTTCTCCTTTTCACTTGTGTATGTGCTACTGTTGGAGGGAAGGGGGGCACCAAGGGGGCAAAAGGGGCCTCAACCCAAAACAAAACAAAGGAGAGTCCTGATTAGGGATGGGAGTTGATATTTTATTTATACGAATGCAATTAATGATTCTGATTATCCATCCCTGTTTGGGCAACTGTTAGCCCAGGTCTTCAGTGGCAACAATGTCAAACACATGACACTCCTGACATTAAATGTTGTGCCGCCAAAAAATGCTTCTGCATGTTGCTGGTGTTTCCACTAATGGAAATTGTGCAGTAAGTGTCTTTTTGTAGAAAATGAAGCCACAGTTTTGACCAATTCTGCCTGCCATCTGCCATGATTTTGGATTTCTTTATCATTTCTTAGTCATTTCTGCTGACTGCCTATGAAGCAAGCATGATATTTTTGATTAGCAAAAACTGGAGAACAAAGTTGAAGGAATTGATAAGCCAAAAGACCAGTGATATTGATTCTCAAGTGGAATTGGTTTTTGATTCGCATCTTTAGTCCTGATACATGCTCCCCTATCAATTACAGTTACTTAAGGCACACAGATACTTACAGGAATTATTACCTCTCATTCCAAACACAAATAAAGATTTAAGATGTAAATAAGCGGCAAAACTTGATATTAGCAATTAAAAAAAGCAATATAATTGTTTTACTTTACTCTGAGGCTATAATACAGCATGCTGGAGATCAATATGTTTGTTCTTGCATGAAACTTAAAATTAATTTGTTTGTTTGGCTACAAAATTTAAGATTAGCCTGTCAGGAGATAACAGGTATAATTTCTTTAATAACATTAAATATATGCCTCATATTTGAGGAACATGATTTAGACTACTAAGTAAAGTAAGACCCAAGTAAGTACATACAAATTAAGACACATTTGTGTATGTGATTTCCTTTATCTTTTGAAAAACTATTAGCACAAGAAGGAAAACATTGCAATGTTATTTTTTTTCCAATGTCATTCAGCCCTACTTCACATTCTTCTGAACTGCTTCTAGGTCCTTTAAAATCTAGTTAAGCTCAAAAATTAAAAAACCTAGAACTTCAAATTGCTGTGAGAGGAACAAGAACAGCATTGGTTGTTTTGTCTGCCTCAAAGTAACCAGTGTGGTAAACTGTGTCATCTATAAATGAGAAGTAGTGGCCTCTGAAACTTCATGTCATGAGTCTTGTCATGAGTCCATCCTTTGTCATGTGATTTCTTGTCACACTGGTCCGTCACATACTCACCTTTACTTTCCCTTTTTCTCTCACATCACGCTATCAGGCTTCACTCTGACGCAGTCCCTTCTTTCTGTCCTGTCTGTGCATCCATCTGTGTTTTTTTCAGTCACTCCTCTCTGGTATTTTGACAGTGATTCCAGTGAGATGGATCTTAAATGAAGTGAAAATGTGTTACAGCAGGAGCTGTGAGGTGAGAGATTTCACAGCAAACGTGTTAATTATATTAAGAAACACTTTGTGATTTCATAAAGATTAAAATAGATCAGTGAATTAAGTAGTGGAAAAACCGCTGATCGTCTTTCTGAGTGGGAAGTCACGTAGTGCTCTGGAGAAACATGATTTGACAACAGTAAAGCAAAGAAACTCCCTATTGTCTTGAATATGTAAATAAGAAATAGATATACTGCTTGCTGAAGTTTTTTTAAATGCACTAGTAGAAAATATCAACTGCATTGTCTTGTCTTCTGGGTACTGATGGATTAACCGAAGACTCAAATCAGTTCAAAATAGATGAAAGTGTAATTAATTTATAACATTGGGTTTTACGCCGTATTTGACTGGTCTATCACCAACAGACACGCCAAGGTCAAAGTCACTTAAATAACCTTTCTTTATTCTGATGCTCAGTCTTGACCATGCCTATATGCTTAAATACATTGCAATGCCGCCATAAAATTGGCTGATTTCAGTTGAAGAGCTGTACCAAATAAAAGTGGCCAGCAAGAACTTATTGGCTGACAACTGTTCTGAAGTGCACCCCACCTCAGCTGGGATACACTCCTGGATTTTTTTAATTAAAAAAAAAAAAGGATATTACACTGGCTAATCTTGCATTATGAGAAGTTGCATTTTTTTGTGCCATGCAAGAGCTTGTACATCCCTCATGTGGGCACAGTGACCGATCCATCACCTTACACAAAACTGGTCCATGGTATCAAAAACTTAGGGGACAGCTCATTTGGACATTGTATGGGAGTTTGCATGCAATAAACGGTTATTAAAAATGTATATCTGTGCCTGTAGAACTTGCTCTTTTGTAGCTGATAACAAAAAATGTGTCAATATTGTTTGGTTATTAAAAGTTATATTGAAAATTCTTGCATGATAACCTGAATTAACATAGTTTAGTTTGTCCAGAAACTGAAACTGCTATTATTCAAGCCTGTAAAGGATCAGTAATGCTTTCTGCTCGTGTTGTTGCACAAACACAAACTGCAGCAGAAACACTTTGTAATTCAATATAGTACTGCTTTCTCCTCACTGCAAACTGTTGGAGCAGTGTCTTTAATAAAGCCAAGACTGTAACATGATTTAGTAGTCACTTTTTAAGCAGACTGCTTGTTGAAAACAGGGAAAACAACAAGCAGGAGTTGCTGTATTTACTCATACAAGACGGAAAATATGTGCTGCATTTGAGAATATGTACGAATGAAATGTTTATAAAGCCTGTTGCTTGGCTTCTCAAAGTTCACCATCATGTAGGACATGCAGCAAATCTTAATGTTAAGGACACTGAAACCTACAAAAGTTAGAATTTGGGCTTGAATAATTAAAAAGAATACACTACAGTTGATGCAACTCTGAGTATTTAAAGATTAAATGCAGTGAATTCATCATGAGGTGTGTAAAGACAGCATTTCTTCAGCTTTGTATGCAGCTCTGTGTTGGTCTATAGTGTGCTTTGGACGAGCAGAGTTAATTATAGTGATGCTGCTGCTCTGTTAGCTTGTGTGTTCATTGAGAAAGCTCCTGCAGAGTGCTGACAGACAGCTGATTGGACATTAACTAATGAATTGGATTGGCTTTTTGCATCTCAGCGTCCTCTCGCCAAGATGGAGGGGGTGAGGGAAAATCAGATGAGAGTGAGTGTGTGAGTTTCTTTCTTGGTGCAGTTGTTTCATTTTCTTATCTTAATAACCTCTTCCTGTGGCGACAGCCTTGTCAGCACTCACTACTCTGCTTCATTTAGATTCTGCAATCTTAAAATAAGCCATTAATGCTCAGGCATTTATTGAAACAAATTCTGACAATTAGATGTTAACATGATTCTCTTTAAAAGCATCAAGTCAGAGGCAGTTTCTTTTAGAGGATGTTTCCCTTCTGAACCAAGAGGCTTCATAATTGATTAGCACACAGCAGAGGCCTTTAACAGGGTGTATATATGCATGCAAAGTGCTGCAGGGTTGGTGTATTTTTAACAGCCAATAATGAAGATTGTGTTCTCCTTCAACCCTATTTAACATATGCTGAAATGTTTTTCATATTGGCTTTGGGAGAAATGCAGATTGTAGCAAATAAAAGTTGATCATATGAATCACTTAACATATTAGACCTACTTTTATGATTTTTGTAAGGATGTCTTAAACCAGGTTTTTGGCTGTAGATATCGCATACCAATCATATGAAGTGTTTTGTTCTCACAGCTGGCTCAGTGGCTGGTCAGCCTTAGCTTTGCTGTGTACTGGGACCTCCTCTAAGTGGCATCAAAACCAGATTGAAGCACATAAGTCATCCTTATTCAGTCTACAACATGCTTTTCCTGACTTTGTTCAGCATAGCAGTACAGAAACCTCCCAAAGAGCAATGCATCAAGTCTCTTTCAGTACTGACATGATGCAGTAATTCAGAGTAAGAGGCATTTTTCTTTGTAAATTAATTAAAAAGTCTCATACTGTAGTCCTTTTCAGCAAGTTAACATTGGTCTCAGATGTCCCCAGAGCATGTTTTTTAATTTATTTTTTATTCGATATTCAAATATCAGTTTGGGGGCACCAGGAGCAGTAAAATCCCCCCAGAACGAGTGATTTTCCCATTTGTTCCTTCTCTTGAGGTAGTAACAGAGGTGGGATATTGGAGAGAGAGGAACGCAGACAAGTCGTATTGCAGCGTGAATTGATATTGCGGCCTCGTTGAATTATTTTGAATGTCTTAAGGTGTAAATCGTTGCACCGCTTTTGCATAAAGGCACTGTGAATTGGGCTCGAGAAAATGGAGGCTGTGTCAATAATTTCCTCGTCCTCATTCATTTCCAAATAGAGCTAGTATTCAGTCCTACAAAACCTCAAAAGGATCAGTGTTTTCTATAGTTAACAAAAATAAATGTGGAAAGCAATTACCACTTTTCTGTCTCTCTCATTTATTAGTTTGCATAATTTCTTACATATTGATCTGTCAAGTTTAAACAATTAATGTGATGCGAATTTATGAAACTCAACTAAGCTTCAAATGAATGAATCAAAAATATTTAGACATAAGTAGATACAAATAAACATGAACAGAGTGATAAGATAATGTAACATGTTAGAGGAGATATTTGCATGAATATAAACATGTTGTGTCTCTGGCTTTATTTTAGGTGTGCCTGGGGTAAAATTAGATAGATAGTGTTTATTGTCTCAAAGAGAAATTTATCTTCACAGTCTTTACCAATGAGAAACACATTCACAACACATCACATGCAAAAGAAAATACGTCACATCTGCAAATTGGCACATAGACACACTGTACTCAGTAGAGAGCAACATTTAATACTAAAAGTTAGCAAGTTCTCAGCTTTTTTTCAATCTGCTGATCAGATGTTTAAATAAAAATATCCCATTGTGGTTGTTTGTCAATAATTCAAGGCACTTTTAGATCATTTTAAGAAGTAGCACACACATTTACAGCACTGAGCTGCTTACTTGTAGTTTGATTTTGGAACCTTACTTCTTTACCTTTTCCCTTAGTCATCCTCTTTATGATACATCCACTAGTTGAATAGTTACCTTAGACAAACTCACAAGTGCAAGAGGAATTAGAAGGGAAGTACCATGAACGTTCCCACTTGTAAGCAATCGGCTAAATACTTTAAAATCATGCAGGGTATTAGCAAACAGTTTTGAGAGTAAAATGAGAAAATCTCTTTAGCTTTTGTTTACAACAAACCTTCCAGGCATCTAATTAAAAATCCCCTCTCAAGAAACCTTATTAACTAGCAGAGGAGGGAACTGCAAATACAAATATGTTAAATGTTTTTCTCTTTTAGGACCCATTCCTGCAGGACTTTATAGGCCAAAAGACTGGAAGTTGTACTAAAGGCAAATACTCTGTGCATGTTCTGCTTCCTTCATGCAGTGTTTTAAAGCTTTACATATCACTCTATCACTCTCTCTCTGAATAAAACGGAGATTCTTCAAAATCCCCAAGCCCGCCTTTAGAACCAGTTTGTAGCATTCATGTTTCCAGAATATTTAGAGAAATTGTATATATTTGATCTCACTACAACACACTTGCTGTCCTCTGGGCTGCGTTCATTGAGCTGCATTAGAAGTAGGATCAAGCTAACTCACAGAGAACCTTGTTTTTGTTTTTCTGTGTCCTTTGTTTATGTCCCAGGCGCAGGAGGGGGACGCTCTTGTTCTCAATCATGTATGAATCTCTGATTTTCTCATTTGTTCCTCCAACCAAAACATCAGGAAACACCTTGGCAGGAACTCAAATTTTCACAGAACAATTGAAGAGATACTTTTCTTGATCTTTTTAGTTTAGTTGTTCTTGCAGTTTGAGGAAAAGGATCCGAGGAAAAAGGAATTTGTCCAAAACATGAAGAGTTTTTGTTGAATGTGTGGCTGTGGTGCCTTCAGAGAGAATAAACTGTGAGATGAGTCAGTGGTTGGTTTCCTGTTTTCCATGTGTGTAGCAGCTGTGTTTACCATGTTGGTCGTAGCGTAAAGGACTCATTACAGTCTATTGATTTAAAGGCAGGGTTACGGGTGAGTGTGTTTGTAATCTGATCTGAATGAACGGAGAGCCACACTCGCACAATCAAGGGTATTCAGATGTTCTCCTTTAGTTTTGTCCCTCCTGTTGAAGGTTCTTTATATTGTTCCATCATGCAAGGGCAGCAGCTTACATCCATTTTCAATATCAACTCTCATGGCAATTCTTTTCTCTATACAGTCAGTAGATATCAAAGAAAAGCTGCTGTAATGTTTCAGAGCTTGGTGCCATGTCTAAAACTTGTTCAGTTAACTATCCAAAATTTGTTGTCAACAGTTCGTCGCATTATTACCCAAAAAAAGCTTTTGATTTTAACACTGTTAGAAGTTAGAACAAGAAACCTCATAATGACTGCAGATAGATATCAAAACAACTCGGCTATATTTAAAATGTATTTTTAATGCAGATTAAATGACTTAGTTGTAAGATGTGCAACAGGGCTGAGCGATAAGACCAAAATATCCTTTCACTTTATTTTTTCCCCTTGCAGTAACACTATAGTATTACAGTTAGGGATGTCCCAATCACCTTTTTTGGCCCTCAGATTCTGTTGAGTAGCTGTTGATATCAAGTCCCAATCCGATATATATGTTTATCAGGACAATACAGCTGCACACTGTTTTTTTGTTTGTTGATCAATTTTAAAATGATGATATCAGTTTGATTTGATACTTTTGATCAGAATCAGGACATCCTTGATTACAAAATTAAAAGGGTTTTATCACATTTTTAAGCACTAGGGGTGTGTACTGGCAGAAATCTGGCAATAATATACATATCAGGATACATGAGTGATGATGTGATTTGTCAAATATTGCAGTACTATAAACAGGGAAATACTCCACTTTTATTTCACTGAAAATTCTTCTTCCTCCTTTTCTTCTTCTTCCAGTTATATTATTATTATTTCAATAGGAACCCTTAACATTTTAGTGTTACTACCTCTGCTAAGTAGGTTGTGTATTTCCCAGCATTTGTCTGTTTGTCTGTCCATCCATTCATTTGTCTGTGAGCAAAATGACTCAAAAAGTCCTCATTGGAATTTGCTGAAATTTGGCACAAGAAGGAGGTGATTATATTTTAGTGGCGATCCAGTCTGGATCCAGAAATTTTGGAGGATATATGAACATTGCGAGAGAGGACAGTTTTCTACACTTTCCCCTATAACTTGACTATGAATGTCAGAAATGCCTTGGAAGAGATTTGTGCTCTCAGAGGACTTCTAGTTTATATAAAGCACAGTTAATGCAACATTTACGGACTTCATTGTGTATCCCAAGGACAGCAATAATAAATGTAAAGGAGAGAGATAAAGTCGAATGGATAAATGTCTGCTGCCCACTAGTGGCAGGAGGCTGCTCTACAATACAAAACAAAGTCCCAAAATTTCATAAATTACTGCAAAATAAAATATCATAAAATTGTACAAAAATATTGATACGGTATTAAGCAACACAATATTGCAGTATGTTGTATTGATATTTTTCTTCACTACTATTAATTACTACAACCCCCTTATCCCACTAAAACAAGCCTGTGGGGTGATACTTGTTAATTGTTAATTTCTTACAGCCATTGATGTTATACTGTGAGGTTTATTTCCTCCTTGCTTATATTAAGATGCCACTAAAACCATTGCATTACATGTTTTGGCAGTAAAAGATAAAAGTATTCAACTGTTATTACCATCATTGAGGAGGCCATGTTTTTGCTGGCATTTGTTGTTTTTTTTTGGGTTTTTTTTGCAAGATAGCTTGAAAAGTTATGTACAGATTTCGATAATATTTTCAGGAAATGATGATCTGAATCCAGATGCAGATCCAGAATTTCTTTAAAAGGATTTGTTAACATCGTAGGTAAAGACAAATGTCAGAAATGCCTTAGCAGAGGGTTGTGCTCTCCCACAGCTCCTCAAGTTTCAAATGAGGTTTTGTATTCAGAAAAACTTATTGGGAATGACTTTTCTTTTCAAATTGACAGAGACTAAGGTGCTGAAACTTAGAGCAAGTGTAAATCTGCAGAGTTTCCCCCCAACGTTCCAAACCAAGATAAGGACTATACATGCTTTTTAACCAGTTTAGACTTCAAACTAGCAGCTCATGGGTTTATACACACATTTGAGTCCAAGCTTAAGTAGTGTAGACTAAAACTGCTGCAGTGCTGTGAATTGAGTCAATCAGCAAGTAGTCTGTAAAAAGCCCAGACCACACTATAGACTCACAGGTTCATCTTGCTTAATTGGTAGGTTTCTAAAGTGTGCCAAGAAAAAATCACCCACACCATTTAGTCACCAGCCTATTGTAGGCAGGATGGATCCATGCTTTCATAAACCAAATTCATCCTCTCAAACCAGACAACTTCTCTAGAAAATCTTCACATTTGCATGAATTAATAGGAAAAAATTATAAATTACACTGTTGTATATCAGTTAACACATCTCTATTCTTTAGTGATCACCAGTTCTCATCATTATCAGCTGATATGATGCTTGTTAGTAAATAAAGACTTTCGTCTGGTGGTCTGTAAGAGCCTCTCAGCTCCATTATGAGATCTGAATCGATAAAAGCAGACGGGGAGTTGTGGTTGAATTCCCGGCAGACCACTTCGAGATTAATGACCAAGCAGCTCCAGAGGATGTGTGTTATCATCTTTGTTAAAGCATCTACTGTTTTATATCACAACTATGAGCCTTACTTTATAAAAAAACTATGCAGGGTCTGACTTTTGTTTGATGAAGTCCTTAATAAGACTGTTAAAATGAATTTTTGAAATGTATAATAATTCATGGAACGCTGTAGATGAATAATTGATAACCATATAATGTTAATGCCATCTGAGAGGGCTAAATGAGGTGAAATGTGGAGGAAAAGGAAGAAAAACTAGGGACTGGAATACAGCAAACTCACAAAAGATGTGATCAGAGGGAAAGTGGGGAAGGAGAAAGCAGGAATACACAAAATGAAAATCAAACAGAAAGGGGAAACAAGGCAAGAAGAGGGGAGAGTGAAATCGGAAACTGAATGAGTAAAGGAGACTTTGGCTGACATGTTGATGAAGAAGTGATGACAGAGGTGTGAAGCAGACAGGAAGAGGCAGGAGTGATGAAAGAGGAGGGGGATGATGCAGATAAAATGAGAGGCTGCAGCTGCACACAGATAAATGAATTAGAAAAGGAATAAATGCATCTTTGTAAATTATCATAAATGTACAAAACACAGAATCTGGCAAATCCTGCTGCTTTGCAAGGTTAGTAGAGAGATGAACTATATTGGATTATAAATTTAATAACAGAAAAGAAATCACCAGCTGCTCTAGTAATCCGATTTTGTCATTTTTTTCAAAATAATAATGCCAAAAATTAAAAATACCAGCTTCTCAGTTGAAAAGAATTTTCAAGCATCTTCTGGCTAACGTGGCATTAAATGTCCTATGTTCTGGTGTGTTGGACCATTTACATCTTGTTTTAAGTGTCTATTAAGTTGACTAAAATAATTAAAATTTTGTCTCTGTAGAGGATCAAATGCCGCTCTTTTTCCCTCCTCTTTGTAAACGCTCATATCTGAGGGAGCAGGGAGGCTACAGGAGGCATGATAATAAGCTCTGTGCTGATTGGCTGCCCAAATGATGCCTGAAGGGAGTGGGAGGCAGGGTTACAGTCATGGTGTCTGCCTGTGACCAGCAGAAAACTCACATGTAGGTGGAGGCTGTATAGCTATGACATCATAAACCTCAGGAAGTAAAAACTTGGCATTTTAATAGGGAAAGTGTTTCTATGTGAACTTAGAGTTCAGTAAAAGTGTCATGGTCTGCTCCCTGAGCCCTTTTTGTCAACATTAAAAGCAAAGAAAATTGATTTTGCAGGATATGGGACTTCTGAAAAAGCTCTTAATAAATAGTTCAGGGGTTTGGAGAGTTCTAAGGTAAAAAAGTAAGCATGCTTTATGAGTTAACATACTTCACAACTTTGTGATCGAGTCTTCAGAAATCTTCTGACTGAATTTTTGCTCTCTTGAAGTGAAATCCAGCTCAGCATGTCTGGGCATTAAAATAAGTAGTAACTGTAAATCTGACATAATTGGAAGGGGATAAAAAGATTATTTGTCCCTCAACTTTACCCCAGATATTTCTTACTATAATGTCCCAATGGAGGTCTACAGATGAGGAAAGACTTCATCTTTAAACAAGCCCTTAAAATTGAAGAAAAGCCCTTATCTATATTTCTTTGTGATATTGATTTTTGATGGTTATTATTTAAAAAAAAACTGTGCAATAGGTATATGTGTTTCAACCAATTAAAAGTACGGAAAAAAAGATTCTAAATTGAACAGTAAAATAGTTATTCATTCCGTTTTTTTTCAGTTTCATTTATTTATTTATTAGGGACCATGCATACTAATAAACATTTCTGTAAAAATGCCAGTTAGCAAAACAAACAAAAAAAGTCAAACATGTGAAAAAGAAAAAGACAGAAACAAGGAAACAACAGTCAATATGTAAACAAAAACTTGTGTTTAAAAACTTCATAAAAATGACAAGGATCTAACAGGACAGCAATACAGTAAGCAAGTAAGAAATGGTAGAAACTTCTACAAGCAGGCAATCAAAAAGCAGCAGCAAGCACATATTAAACAATATATACACACTGCACACACTTACTGTTTAATACTTTTGAATGGTCTGTGGTCCCTTGAGGTTAAAACAGACTGCAGCACAGACTTCAACCATAAATATTATTTTGTTAAACTGATTAAAATATATATTGTTTGTCTCTTATGAAAGTACAGCCCAAAAAAATTGAATAAAGTGACAGCCTGTAATGATCAATCATTAAATGATGTAACAATAACAAAATAATTTGTGCTACGATAATAAATTAGTCATTCTAAATTTTCCAGACAGCAGCATTTTGATCTAGTATTTTAATCTGTTCAAAGAACTAACAGGGTATGATAGACAAGAACCTCTTCGGTTAGCCTAACCTGACCGAGTAGTGTTGTTTTGACCTGAAATGAGTGTGATGTTGTTTTTACCCCGCAGTAATTGGAATAAAAAACATCCAGCAAAGGGTTTGTTTTTCGGCAGTAACCCCAAATCAGTGTAAAAATAACACAACTGGGTCAAAACAGCCCGTTGGTACTTCTGGGTCACATCAATGCTGGATCAGTTTCCGCCAAAGGTTTTTTTTAAGCAGCATTCAGAAAAGTCTCATGTTAGGAACAGATGAGCAAATCAGTGGAAAAAAATAAAGATAGAACGAAACTCCCTGAAAGTGTCAAGCAGCAAAAAGGTGAAATAAAAACAAAAACACAAAAAAAAACAGATGATAACATATTCTAGTGCAACCCTGAAGCCAAAGGAAATGGTACCGGCAGCTATGAAGTAGGTTTTTTATTTATTTGCAGGCTTCAGCCAAACAATGAAAAGCATAACACATTCTCAGCATAGTCTATGATTAATTTGCTCTTTCTGGTTTAATTTTGGAAAACCTCAGCTTGTGAGTGTGTTTATCCAAGAGACCACAGCTGGTATGTGGTGTTGGCAATAATTCAGACCAACGATCCAAATCCAGAGAAGTGATCACTTCAGAAGAAAATCTATCAGAGCCACAGGCTGAAAACTGCTTTATTGTTATCTTAGCTGTCAGAAAATGAATAATGAGAAATATTCATTCTTTAGTGCATTTTTAGTCTTTTTTGTTTTTTTATCTGTCTTCCTTTTTCCATGAACGATTTAGTTATTTTTATTCATTTTTTATGTATTTTAGTTATTTTTTTAACCTTTATTTAATCTGAGCTCTGAGGGAAAAACAGGGTTCATTCTGGTAATAATATTCAGGTTTTTCCCTCAGTTTATGGGCCAGATTGGCTTTGTGAGTGACATGTAATACATGATTTTAGTTTTCTCTGCATTTAAAACCACTTTCAGAGATTGTAGATGAGCCTGAATTATGTTAAAAGCTGTCTGTAAAATTTCTAAAGCAAGTGGGGAAGAGCAGCAATAAATGATGAAAAGATGGTACAAGGCATTTGATGAATTATCGCACAAGTTATTCGTATAAATAGTATATAAAATTGGTCCCAAGACTGAACCTTGAGGAACTCCAAGGTAAAGGAAATACATAACTAATTGGTTATTACAGAGTGTTTGATCATTTAAATTTAAGCATATTGTTATTCCATAAAGCTATCACTATTCATAAAATATTAAGCAATATAAAAAGAAGGCAGGGCACATATATGCAGCAGATTGGCTTTGATAAGCCATGTATATCACATTTACTTTTGTTTAATATTAACATGTAAACCGTTGCATGTGTGTTGGTGCATTTACACTTGGATGAAACCATTTAACCCACGAGCCAGTACAAATATTGTTTTTTTTGGGTCACAGTTTTCTTTTCTGTTGCCTGTTTGCGTACATTGTAGTGCACAGAACACAGCTTTGATAATCATGGATGAGTATTTAATGGTGAGAGAAACTTCAAAGAAAGTCCAAAAGGTTTTTGGTCCCATGTGTCAGTGCTGTTGATTTGTACTCCCTAAAAACACCTCCCACTCTGCACACAAACCATCTTTATTAAAGCCAGGTTTTATTGCACCGACTGTGTCACTGAGTGCATCTGGGAAAGAGCTTTGGTGTTCAGCGAATCTTCTCTGGATGAAAAGAGGTTTAATACCATGCTGAACGCGGGTACACGCACATGAAGCACACACTTATCCGTCAGGAGTGGGATAGAGAAGGGTGTGAGAGCCGAGGCTAAACTGCAGCATGTGGTCATTATGTATATACATAGTGCAGCCAAGTCAGTCAAAGAGACAAGATTTTAGCTATACTGTTATGAATAATTAATAGTATTGACCAGTTGATGGTGAAGATTATTATTTTTTTGTTTAGCTTGTTTTAGGACTGGGTGTTGATTAAATCGATTAATTCGAAAAATTAGAAATTGAGATTTATTTTCTTGACTTGCCCCAATTGTTGCCATATTTGAAAATATAAATACTGAAAATGTACAGTTTCGATGATGGAAGGCACTGTCAGGTTTTTACAAGCACTTTTATAGGCTTTATTTGTTTTTTAAAAGAGATTAAATATTGATCAGAGAGTTTCATGTTGATATACTGAGAAAATACCTCAGCCTTAAGTGTTTATGTAGACAAACCTGCCTATGTTTAAGCTACATAATCAACATTTTATGACACAAACTTTAACTTTAAGAGGGAAATACTGTGTGGTTTGGGAATATGTTTTGACAACATAAAGACAAAACTCGATTCATGTCATTTTAGTGTAGCTGGGAGATTTTTTTTTTTTTTTTTTTTTTTTTTTTTTTTTGAGAGGGAAAAAAATGATTAAAATTATAAATTGTATGTTGTGGAGAAAAAAATGGGGATTTTATTTGTAGGCTTTATCACTAGCCCTAGCTTGTTTGTTACTTTTTATTTCTCACTTTTGTCACAGATCGAAATGAGGATTGACATTTAAAGCAAAAACAAACATCAGTGATCACTGGGAACTATTTGACACTTATTCAGGACCCTTTTAGCTTGTCGGATTCTCTTGGTTATTTAATTATGTGAACTCATGAGGCACAGAACCCCTGTAAGCCCAACAGAAAGGGTGTGTAATAGATTTTAGACCTCTCGAAAAGGTTGTTAAATCCCTTGATTGTGTTTGGGTAGACATTCTGATAGGTGCCTTGCTCTTAAACTGCTGTTTTAAACTCCATGACTCGTGATGTTTATTGGGTTAAACCTGAGCTCGACCTTTTATCCCTTTATACCAGCGTTTGTTTGTCAGTTCATTTTTCTGTGAGCAAGAAAACTCAAAAAGTTCTCAACAGACTTGGATGAAATCTTTCAGGGAGTTTGGTCATGGTACAAGGAAGAAGTGGTTAGATTGTGAATCCAGATGCTGATCCTGGATTTTTTTTAAAGGACATTTAATACTGCGAGATTGGGCGATTTTCCACATTTCTGATAATAACTCCTTAAAAAATTATCACTCTATTGCACTTATTTATACCACAGATCATTAAAACAATCACTATTCTCTTGTGTTAAATCTCTTGGTATTTAATTGTTTTGGAAATGATGACAGCCTCAGCTTAATGCTGTCAACAGGGTCAGAAACTCCTTTGACTTTAAATATGAGAGGGTGAGGGGAGACGAACAGACAAGAGGCCGAAGGCTGGAGCTGAACCCAGGTCGCCCACCCTGAGACAAGAGCCTCAACACATGGGACACTTGGACATAACCCACTGGGATTTTGGTACTCCTGCAGCCCAAAATTTGGGAATATTTTTAGTTTTATGGATAAATTGCTTGTAACACGTACCTGTCCAACCTTCTCAAAATTTACACCCTGCAAAAACGTTATATAAGACCAGCAACTTTTCTAATTCAACAGAAGCTTCTGCCCCACTTTTTAAAAACTGAACATACTTACAGTATATAATATAAACATTCATCAGATATGTGTGTTTATTTATTTAAATACATGTTCTCACCTTTATGTTTACCATCATCATTCAGAAATTTCTCCATATTAAATTCACAGATTCATTTATATAATACCAGACAGGTTAGTCATCTTCAGCTTCCTTGCTATAAAACTAAACACGGTCAGTTTTCCATCAGATATTGTGGAGTACAAATATGGAATGACAAAAGACATGTAACAGGGAGCTCACCATCATTACAAACTTAACTGTCTTGACATTTAATTCATGAAGCTTACTTTTTTTTAAGTTTCAAATTTGGTCAACTTTTTTATATTTGCTATATTTCTGTTTGTTTGTTGAACCTGTTTATTTTTGTTTTATTGCTTGATTATTGTTATTTTTAAACATGAATGAAAACATGTAGGTGTATGCATGTATTAGTTCGTGTTCTTACTGAAATCTTGATTGTTCTTTATTTTTTTATTTTTCTTCTCATAGAAAGGTGAGGTCCCTTGCATAAGCCTGATGGCTTCTTGACCTCTCCTGACACATTTCATTTTTAAACATTTCCAATTTGATTTTATGTAATCACTTATTGTGCAAACTAAATGAACTAAACTAAACTGTTTGCACCTCAACCTCATGTATAAAAAATGCTGGGCAAAAAATTATTCCTATCACCTTTTTATTCCCTAATCTTATAGAATAATCCAATCTGAGAACACAGAACCAGATTTACTCAAAAAGATGCACTTAAAAAAAACAAAAATTCTATTATTTTGGATCGTATTTGAGATTATATTATACTTCCAAATAGTGAGAACAATGTCAGAACAATTTAAAACCTCGTTCTGGAACAGAGAAATACTTCTAATAAGCGTGTTAGAGCAGCGTCTCCTCTCTCCCATGTGATCAGCCACTTTGGCAGAACTTCTAAAAACCTTCAAACATCCACGTTCACTCCCTCCTCCCTCCAAACACAGAGCTGCAGCCGGTTAATAATAGCTCTGATTTGTTGCAACATGATGGACAAGTGCTCCCTGCACACATTTGACTGACTGTTTCTGCTTTCGTTATTTACTTCATCGCCATCGCCCATGATGAGTAGTAACAGATTTTGGGAGGATTTATCACAATGCTGTGTACAGAGGTTATAAACACCAGACTCTCTGTTTATTATTGTTCTTTAATCCAGTAAAAAGTCCTAAAGGAGCCACATTTGGTGCTTTTTCTGATGCTCACTGGCTGATTGATGAGGTTTACGGAGATGACGTTAGCAACACAACCGTAGGGAGAAAAGCAATGCAAAGTGTTGACAGATGCTAATTGTTTTATAAAGGAGGCCCTGAAGCTTGTTTTTTTGGGCTGATGTTACAAAAACATGAAGAGTAGGGCTGGGAAATATGAGGTTTCCCCCTTGTGGCAGAGATGTAATGACAAACTGACATGTTTTGTCGCTGGTTCAACTGCCCATATCCGCCAGGGCCTCTGCATGCTCTCCTCGTGTCCTCTTGGGTTCTCTCCGTGGACTCCAGCTTCCTCCCACAGACCCCAAACATGCTGGTGGGGTTGATTGGTAACTCTAACTTGACAATATGTGGGACTATGAGCCTGAATGGTTGTTTGTCTCTTGATGTGGCCCTGGGATTGGCTGGTGACGAGTCCAGGGTGTACCCCGCCTCTCGCCCAATGCTAGCTGGGATGCTAGCCTAAAAGGATAAGCAGTAGAGAGGATGAATGGATGGATAGATGGATGGTGAAGTTGTTTGTTGTTGTTTTTGTGGCTTGTGCTCCTCTGAGTGTCATTCTCAGTTATCAAGTCTTGATTTCATAGGTTTGTTCTCCTGTCAGACTTGGCAGGTGAAGTGTTGTCTACCATTCATTAACTCCACTTGCTTGCTCTGTTTTTTGTTTTTAATTGGAGTTGAGCTATATATTTCTTCTGCATCACATTTGGATGTTAAACCCTCAGGGATGATTGCGCGCATTTTATTTCATTCTTCAATTATTAATAATTTTGGCTGTGTTCATGCATATGGCATAGATTTTGGCAAGATTATATGTTTTTTTTATCTTGTTAATTCCAGCTCGCCTTCTACAGTAAGTCCAAAATACACTGTGTATGAACAGTTGTTACACTTGTACCGTTAAGTGCAAAAATTTATCATTGAAACCCATTCAAACTGCAGTTTTTGATCTCCCTCCCATTAAAGCCTAAAACACGCATTTTATAATTTCCAGGTGTCGATCTGGACTTGGCCTTGGAATTTCTCATTTTAACTACTCCCCACCATTTTAACCAGATGAAAATGAGAATAAGTATTAATGAGTAATAATGCATGAATATCAATGCAATCCTAATCATGGACAAATCCCAGGTTGTTATAATTCGGCACACAAAAAACAACTTAGCCTGTAGTAAAATAATTCTAATCATTTTTCTGTTTATTTTTCATGTACAGCGTGTTGGCATCATGAAAACCTGGCATTCAAAGGGTTAAAAAAATTCACAAATATTCAATGTTTATGATAAGGGCTCATAAGGGCTGATATTGGTTGAAAAGATCAATCCAAAAATTGGAAATAACATCAATAAATATGTTTTTTTTTTATAGATACTTTATGAAAAATGCATTTTATGCTTCGAACGGTAGGAGTGTCAATATTTGTCACAATGCAAAAAATAAACATGCATAAAAATCAATGTTAATGCTAATTATTGCCATATCCCAGGATGCAATCATACAAAACAAAAAAATGTACTTGGCATGTACTATACTGAAAATATTTCTTTTTTTTCCCTGTTATTTTCATCTAAAAACATGGTGGTGTCGTGACAAAAACCTGGTGAAAAAATCAAGCCAAAAAAGTTAGAATAATATCAATGCATAATATTTTTTATAGCTACCTTATGAAAAGTGCAGTTTTTTTTTACACTGACTGGTATTCGTGTAGCTGATACTAGAACAGGCCTTAAGGGTTTAAAGAAATCTACCAAAAATGACTGAAATAAACTTTAATGCATGCAGAGAACTTCAGTCAGAACTAGAACTGTTTTTTTTGCCGAGTACATTTGCACATACAAGGAATTTGACTTGGTAAATTGGTGCAAGAACAATCAACATATAATTAGAATAGGAATAAAAATAAGGGTCAAGAGGAATAAAATAAAGTATAAAAATAAGTAGAAGATGGAGCAAAACTGACTTGGGTGTGTTTTAAAAAATACACAAAATAAACAATAGGCACAAAAAGGCACAATATAAACAAAATGTAAGACATGCATGAAAACTTTATTTGTTCAATTGATTGTGTTTTTAATGGTTAAAGTTGTCTGAAGGTACACAAAACACCTATTCCCTTAGATTGGTAGGCCTGCTAACTTTTGTAAATAGATTTTTCTGGAAAAGTCAAATGTTATCTTGATATTAAATTGATTTTGTAGCAATTAAACAGAGGATGTTTCGACCCTCAGTTGAATAAAAGTGAACCAGATCCTGACATGAAGCCTCAGGTGTTGCAGTTACTACACATTTCATTCCCACACAGTCACGCACCATATGCTGTCACACTCGTGTGTCAAATCCTTCCGCTCTGTTTCTTCCTGTGAATGACCAGGTTACCGTACCGCTCATTTTAACAAGACTAAATATGATTGGCTGCAGCGTCTTTAAGTTTAGTCTCATGGTGACAGGAAGTGATTATTCCACACACACTCGTGCTCACACTTGATAATCTCTGCTTTGCCCTCATTGGCTAATCCAGGTCCCGTGGTGGTGAATCTGGTAGTGGTCAGGATTTAAGGAGGTGTTAAATCAATGTGTTGTCAGCCGTGTTAGAGTCGAGGCATCGTAACGTCGGCATGGCGACGGCCACCATCTGGTGCCATATAGGCCTTTGAGGTGAGGTGAGGGTGGACTATGAAGGACTGGAGCACCTTTATCTCTCATTCACCTGCAGATTGTCCTGTTTGTTAATGGTGTTCACGTGTTGCTCTTCACACTCAGTCTGTCTTTTTCCCACCCTGTTTGTCTAAGATTATCTTTGTGTGTTGTCATCGTTAGCCGTGACAATCTGCTAAAGTTAACCTCCTCCCACTCGCTGTCTCACTAAGTTTAACAAACACACAGCAGAAAACACCTGGCAGCAAAGATAAGAGAGGAGCTGAGGGGATGCACAGCAGAGATATGAACATGACAACAGCTAAATAACATGTTTCAGCTCATAAGAGGTGTCATCAAACTTTATTTTATTGTTTATTATTACAGGGACAGTGCACAATTAAATGTAATTGTACCAGAAAAGGTGAAGCATTTTGGTACATTTGTGCATTTTGACAATATTAGTGCAGATAAATGTTTGATATAACAGCTGTAAATATCGCAAAAATTTCAACATCAGCAAATACAGATATTTAACTTTTTAGGCCAATATCTGCTGACACCAAAATCATACCAATAATATTGTGCATGCCTACTATTTTTCAAATATATATATATATACATATATATATATATATATATATATATATATATATATACATATATATATATATATATATATATATATATATTATGGTAGAGCTGCTTGACTATGGCAAAAATCATATTTGCGATTATTTCAATAGATATTTAGATCACAATTATGAAATGCAATTTCTCACTGAGTTTAAAACACACACCACATGCATCATTTTTAACATTAAAGACCCAGCAATACTTAAAAAATACCTCAAAATAATTCTCAAAATATTAATTGAAAAAGGAAGTAGAAGTTCAACATGTCACATGGCACAGTCATATTTAATTCTTGATTACAAAGTTTTCATCATTTTGAAATTGAGTAATTATAATCTCAGTTATATTTTGATTAATTTCTCAACTCTATATTATATTTCTATCTTCAAACAATGGCACAACTTACATTTTGTTTTTGTGTTACTGTTGGAGGGAAATGTTTGGACGGTCTTAGCTCTTAGAGTCCAGGGGACAAAATAAGCTGGAGGATATGTCATGAAAGATAAAATCTTGATTTTTATTTTTTAAAATCTTCTGCAACAACAACAAAAACTGATTTAACAGATTAATGACTAAGCCCTGTGTTTGATTATAGCTTTGTAAGGGGAAATATAAAGTAAATAAATAGTCTAATGAGTAGAAGTCTTGTCATATGCTGACCCCATCAGGTTTATCAGCTTCTTAAAATGAGGAAAAATGTTGCCACTGACACTTATTGTTGAACCTGATTTTGTTTCTCTGCGTGGATCCTTCAGCATCTCTCCCCCAGAGCACTGACGACAGCGTGCACATACGCTCGCTGGCTCTTGGGAGTTTGCTCTCGCAGCCGCAGCAGAAGAGTTTGGAGCACCTCACTGACCTGGATTACACATACCGCTCCACCTGATATTCATATTTAAACGTATACATCTGCTCTTTGGGCCTGGCTGAACAAAAACAGAAAAAGAGTTTCTAAAAAGGGCCCTTCCTCTGTACAGGGCAGAAGAGCTCAGGGTCTTTCATGTCTGTGTGTATTTCTAAGGCCTTAGCATTCAAGAGCTGCAGGAAATACTGAGACAGCATCCGTCCATGCATCCATTATCTACACCGCTCATCCCTTTTGGGGTCTCGGGTGCTAGAGCCTGTCCAAGCTGACATAGGGCGAGAGGCGGGGTACTCTCTGATCCAGTCACCAGGCACTCACAGGGCCACATAGAGAGGCAGACAACCTTCCATGCACTCACTTGCACCTTAGGGCTATTTCGAGTCACCAATTAACCTAATGAGCATGTTCTGATCAGCTGGAGGAAGCAGGAGTGCCTGGAGAGAACCCACGCATGCATGGGGAGAAGATAACAAGAACAAACTGCACACAGAAATGACCTGATCGACGCGGGGTTCGAACCAGAAACCTTTTTGCTGTGAGGCATGCGCATCACCTGCTGCACCACCATGCTGTCCAGTGATTGGACAAATGAAGTTAAAACTTAAAATCTGCTACTATGGCTGTGCGATATGACCTAGGAATACAATCCCTGATTTTTTCCCACCAAACTGAATTTACAACTTTAATCAACTTTTCCCTCTCAAAACAACCTCTCCAAGTGGCACAAAAATTACATGAATCAAGCATATGTTAACAAATGCATACTGTAATTTTTTTCATAAAATGTTGATTATGAAGTTCAAACAAAGGGAGGCCTGTCTACACAAACACTGAAGGATGAGCTATTTTCACAGTATATTAACATGGAAACATCTGATCAATGTTTAATCTCATTTAAAGAACAAATAAAAGCCAAAACATGTGCTTGTGTAAAACCCCACATCATGAAAACTGTACATTTTCAGTATTTATATTTATAACTTGTAATTGGAATAAGCAGAGGGAAAAAAATTTCCATTATTAATTTCTAAATCTTTTGCAGAAATAATTTTAACTAATTGATTTCATCGATATATTGCCCAGCCCTAATTAGTAGTGTGATTTTCCTCAGGAGGGTGCAGCTCTGATGTGAAGCTCTTAAGTTGTGGTCTGGCTGTCTGCTGCTCACTGTCTGTGGAGATGAATTGGCTTACTGTGGTCTCTGTAAGCATGCTAACCCCCACACCGTCTGTCTGACCCTGAAGGAGTGGGTTATTGCTACTGATAGGTCAAAGGTTAGTGTGAGAATTTCAAATATAGTTACATCTACTAACAAACATCAATCAGGTCAGTTCCCTGCGAGCGGCCCCTCCACCTGTTTTTCAAACATTCAGATGGGTTACAGCCTCCCTTCGTGTTTGGGTTGGATGTTCAGTCCTCTGCTGTTGTTGTTGTTGGTTGGTGTTAAAGCAGCGTGTTCGGTTAGCTCATCCTGATCCTTGCTCCACATAAGCCTCGCAGCCCTGCACCGCTTTTACCACAACTGACCTGTAGTGCTCACTCTCAATCTCAGGGCCTAATAATAATATTAATAATAATGATAATAATAATGATAATTATAATAATAAAAATAATAATAATAATAAACAAATACTCCTTGAAGTGTATTTTATGAAATTTATTGTACTATTGTTATTATAAGTGTTTTTTGCCACCAAAAAAACTGGATTTGTGGAAACAAACTGGCCTTTAAAGGGTTAACATTACTTTTATTTTTTTTGTTGCTGCCAATCATTTATGCATCTTATTGCCAAACATTAATAATAATGAAATAATAATAATTATAATAACAGTCAAATACTCCTTAAAATGTATTTTATGGAAATCATTTAATTTTTTTGCTTGTATGTGGGTTTTTTTTTTTTTGATAAAAGCTGTGGAGTCGTATAAACATACTGGCCTCTAAAAGGTTAAATCCCCAATATATAATTGATATTTGCCATTTTTTATCTCAGGCTGAAGTTGTTTTCAATAATGACTCAAAGTGAAAAAAATATATGTTTGTAATATTTCTATTGCTAAATTTAGGAATCTGGCATTTTTTGTCATTTGGACCACAAGTGTGAGTCTGTATTTTAAATTTGACAGTGGAAAAAAAAAAACACACAATTCATCAAAATAATTGTTGCTTCAGAACACTGATCCATCTGAGGGCCTAATAATATTAATAATGAAATACTTCTGTAGATGTGATTTATGGAAATTATATTTGTTATTTTTTTATTGAGGAGTTATGGAAACATACTGGCCATTAAAGGGGTTAAAAAACAAAAATGTAATTAATTTTTAGTATTTATATTATGGTTGAAATACTTTTAAAAGAATGACTTGATTTTAGTGGGGAAATAACAATATATATTGTTGTGAAGCATTTTTCGGAAGCTGACATTTTTTGTCATTACAAACAAATGTGTTAAGATAATAAAGGAACTGTTAAGAGTTGAGAGAAAGTGTGACGTGCTCTGCAGTAATGTCAGCGGTGCAGTTCCTGGTCAGTGCAGCGTCTCCTGCAGGAACGTGAGGCTTATCCAGGACACAGATTATTAATCTCTGCCTTATTAACCTGCCCTCTTGGCTGTGTGTCATGAACTGGAGTAACCTCGCTGTAAGTCATTTATTCCTTTCACTTCCTGTAAACACATCACACCTTAAATCCCGCACAGCCCCATATTAACCGTGGAGTCGGGCACCATCTGGCTTCAACATGCAGCTTCACATTTAGTGCAAGAGATGGCATACTTTAATGAAATTACAGCCATCGTCGTAATTGCTTTTGGGCTGAAAACTGAAATTAAGGGGTCCAGGAGGGCATCTTTGTACAGAAGAAGAGTAACACCAGTCCAATTCCTATGAAACCAAACAGAAGAGCTTGTTTTGATTTGAAGCTTTATCTCATCAGCTTCTTTGTCCTGTCTTGTTTTTGTTTCCTACCTGACAGGTGAGAGGCTAAGTGAGTGAGCGAGCGAGTGAAAGAAAAACAAAAGTGAAAGAGAGAGAGCGAGCGAGGCCATGGAGCAGCAGAGGCAGAGAGCTCTCTCCACGTCGGGAGAATCGCTGTACGTCGTGCTGGGAGTCGACAAGAACGCCACGACAGAGGATATCAAGAAATGTTACAGGTAGGCGCAGAGAAGCACTCCTCTTTTAATCATTTTATCTGTTAACCAAACTTAAAGCTGCCTTTTCTTTAGACTGTCAATCTGTGCTGCATTTATTTGATGTTTAAAGCCACTAGAGGGAGTCAGAGGCCTGCAGGAGCTAAATATATAAATGGGTCAGGCTGATCCAGGAATAAATAAAATACAGTTTGAAAGTTTAATGAGACTCTTGCAAATGTTCCAGGGCAGCTTTAACCATGTGTGGGATTCTTAAATAAGGAGTTTAAGCAGGTTTTCAAAGGTAAAATGTTGGTTTCTATGTCCTTTATCCTCTCAAAGACAGTTTATGCTCAATATGATCTGTTTAATCCCTGTTCTTTTGACATTTTATCTCTTGAGTAATGATTTCACAGTACTTCATGTGCTCTCCTCTCACACAGGGCTGACATGTTTATGTTCATATTGTAAATATTAATAATGTTAATGTTGTAAATTCCTTGTTCATAGTCTCACTTTACTTATTTTTTTCCCTTCATAAGTTGATATAGCTTAAAGATTCTGCATGTTGCAATCTGCTTTCTTAATTTTTTACTTCATTTTTTTTGCTTTTATCTATTTTAATGTCTTTTTTGATATTCCTACTGTTATACTGTGTATCAGAGCAACTTAAACAACTGAATTTCCCCTAGGGGAATTAATAAAGTATTTTTGATTCTGATTTTGCAATATTATGAGCCGTTTTTATCATAATCATGTTTATTTTTATTTTGGATCCGAAAAGTATTCATCTTTTCACATGACCAAACAACCCTGTAATGTGAAATATCAATAAAATATCTGTACAAGATTGAGAGGAATGAACTGCAGTACAATAGTCCTATCAAAAACAGGTTAGGTTGATAAATAGTATGAAGTGACGTCGAGAATATTGTGCTGTCGAATACAGTGCTCAGCATAAATGACTACACCCCTTCAGATTTGTCAGAAAACCTTTAGTTTCCTATCAAAATCAACATTTTCTATGGCATACTATACCATTAAATACTCCCCAAATGTGGGCCATTGATTGCAAACAAGATTTTTTAAGTTGCATACAAAAAAAGTATTTTTCTCAGTTTAAGATCAGGATGCAAAAATGAGTTCACTCCGATCAAAGGGGTGGGAGCAAAGCTAAATTTTAGTTATCATATTACCCTTACTTTCATCTTATGGTAAAAAAAAATGTTATGTTAAATCCAGCTATGTCAAAACTTTGGAAATTGTTCCTTTGTTCATTTAGATATTGATTAATACATTACTTTTCAAAGGGAATGTACTCATTGTTCTGGGCACTGTATACCATGTGTAAATTCTTTACCCCTGTACAGCTGCAACACCTGAATTTCCCATCTGGGTATCAATAAAGGACTATTTTATCTTATCTTATGATATCTTAAAAGATGAGTTTTTAAAGGTCTTACAGAGGCAAAATGTTGTTGACATCTTTATTTGTTAGCATATTGACAGCTTTTTTCTTGTTTATGTAGACTTTCATGACTATGTCCCATTTTTTAAAACAATAATTGATTAAATTTTGCATATTTAAGTAACAAAACAAAAATTAACATATACATGTGCCAATTAACCAAAGCACCCAACACCTCACTTCTCAGACCTATGCCATCTTCCATACAGCTTATTGCAAATATAGAAAAAACATGTAAAGACATAACTGAAAATACAGAGAAAGGTACAGTTAAGGCATTTCACCATTTTCTTAGAATTGAAGTAAAATGTCCATGTGGCAAGGTTTTCATCACAGAAAACTCAGTCTTCTTCTTCTCCTTCTGACAAATCTGTATTTTTCACAAAAGCAATGAACGGCATTTGTGTCGCTCAGTGGGAAACATTTGGTCTCTTGGTGTTTTTCCAAAATATTGCAGTGGATCTTCTGGCATGCAAACGACACATGTCTATCATTATCTGATCATTTTTAGTAAAACTGTGATTTTTTTAGGGATATAGTCCTAAAATGAATAACCCAGGATCTATTGGAATATCTTTCGAAATCATCTTTTCAATCTCTTTTTTAACCTGACTATGTCCCATTTACTTCATCTGCCAAAGATCAGTTTGCCTTGTTAATTCTAGTAAAGGAGATTTTTATTCCTGTGGCCCAAAATATTTACTTTATTGACTTCAGCAGTCCCTATTTTTTAATGTAGGTTTGTTTGAAATTAAGTTAAGTGTTAGAAAAAGCGTTATATGCAAGCATGACAATGTGTTACTGTTTGGTGAAGTGATTCCTCTCACCCTCTGGATCTTTTTTCTTTTTTTAGGAAATTGGCGTTAAAGTTTCATCCAGACAAAAATCCAGACAATCCAGATGCAGCGGAAAAGTTTAAAGAAATCAACAACGCCCACTCCATCCTGAGCGACGCCACCAAGAAGAACATCTATGACAAATACGGCTCTCTGGGTCTGTATGTGGCAGAGCAGTTTGGAGAGGAGAACGTCAATACCTACTTCGTCCTGTCCAGCTGGTGGGCGAAGGTGAGAGAAACACCTGGGGACAGATTTTTGGCTGTACTGTCTTATTTTATTGTCAGCCATCCCCTGATAGATGTGTACACTTGAACTGATGTTACTTGCTTAGTAGACATGATTGGATCTAATTGACTTTCTTAACTCTGTGACACTGTCATCTACAACAAGACAGCTTTACTTCTTTGGGGATGTCATTTCTTCAGTCGGATTATTCATCTCTTGAGTGTCAGTCTCACCGTAGGATGTTATTTATGCCGCCTCTCTTGTGCTCACTTCACTGGTGACAGTTTGTGCCTCTCTCACCTGGATGACTGGTGCAGAGGAAGGAAGTAGCACTTCAACCAAAAAAGCCACAGACATTATTGGTGCAATTTCCCAGGCCAGCAGAACATAACATGAGTAGAAATGAGTCAGGTTGATCCTGCATAAAAAAAAGTTATTATTACTTCTTATATATTATGTGTAAAATATTTGAATGATAAGTTTTAAAGGTGTCAGAAAGGTTAGATGTTATAACTCACATCTTTGTGGTATCATTTTATCTTGTTTGTGGAGCTAATTTTACAAATGTGTCCCGTTTACTTCATCTGCCAAAGATGAGTTTGGCTTGTTTATTCAAGTCAAGTACATTTTGTATTTCTGTGGCTCAAAATATTTTATTGACTTAGCAGTCCCTATTTTTAATGTAGGTTTGTTTTAAGTGAAATAATGTATCAGAAAAACCTCTATATGCAAGCATGTCAAGGTGTTATTGTATTCCTCATCTCTGTGAGGAGTCTTTTAGGATGTCTTTGTCTCTGTCTCTGTTTTGTCCACGTCTTGATTTCACTTCATCATCCTCCTCTTTCCTCTTTCTCTCCATCCGCAGGCCTTGTTCGTCTTCTGCTGCTTTGCGACAGGTTGTTATTTCTGCTGTTGTCTGTGTTGCTGCTGTAACTGCTGCTGCGGGAAATGTAAACCTCGGCCGCCCATGGACCAGGAGCCAGAGTTCTACGTGTCCCCCGAGGACCTGGAGGCCCAGATGACCGCCGACGAGAGAGGTGAGGAAACACACAAAACACAGCTGGTATTCCTGTTGAGAGGTGGTTGTTTGGACATCTTACAATGATGCTGTGAATCAGTAAAAGACGACCTTTTGTCATGCCAAGATAAAAGTGTGAATGTGGTCATGTCACCTACAGAGTCAAACCCTCAGTTTAGGGAACAGGATGAAAAATTCTCCAGAACGACCTTTTAGATAAAATGATCCACTTTAACAGACAACCCAAGCAAACCTTTTTTTCAAGCATCACGTTAAAGGGATATGCCAACATCCAAGACAACCATTCTTTTGACTGCGCATGCAGTAACAAGGAAGAGACAGGCAGAGCTCGTCCACCAATAGTTAGCTTAGCTCAAACACTACGAGTCAATGGGAAGTGTTAGCCTGCCTCTGCCTACAGTCATCAAATAAACTCTTCAGTATCTCTAAACAGTCCTGTGTTCTTGTTGTGACTCGTTTTTTTACTACTTTATATTAAGTTATCTTCTTTTATCATCTTATTATCTTCTTCTACTCCTAAACAGAGGTGTTGTTTTGTTGACCTACTTCCCGTTTGCGAGCCATTCTTAAAGACAAACTGCCTGCAAACTCAAAGGTGTAGAAGTTAGCAGCATTTCGCCAAACAGAAACGGTGAATATAGGATGTAATGTTTCTATTTGTATGTGAAGTCCATTGAAATAGGTGTACAATCATCCCCATGAAACTTTCATTTTCTTTTATTCAGTTTGGAAAAGCTTTTTATATTTATGTGCTGCAGGTCTCCCTTTTGCAGAGGCTGACATAACGATCTGCCATGTTGTCTACTGGTGGGTTTTGGGGACTAAAAGAGCAAAGCACGATTTTTGAATTAGAGTCTCGCTAATATTTGCTTGTGTTACTAAAAGTTTACAAAACCTATAATCATCATCTTAACTGAACTATAATCTATAAAAATAATAGTTACAAATATGAATGAAAAAACCCTCACCCTCGTAACTGTTGTAAATGATGCCCTGTTCACGCTTAGTGATGTGATGTTTTAGTAACGGACGGGCTCATTCCAAAAATCTGAATGCTAGATGTCGCTAAAATTCCAATTTCTACACACTGCACCTTTCAGAATGGGTCGCAAATGGACAGCTCTCTCACAATTGCGATACAGTTATCTTCATTCGCTTATCGGAGCTGTTCGAAAGACTCAAATCGTTTGCAAACGTCACATCTCTTGCACAAACCACCGCGGAAGTAGGTGAACAAAACAAATCCTTGTTTAGGCGATGAAGATAATTCGATGATAGTTAAAGATAACGTAACATAAAGTGTTAAAAACGAGTCACAGCAAGCACACAGAACCATTTAGAGTTACTGAAGAGTTTATCTGATGACTGTCGGCAGAGGCAGGCTAACACTTCCCATTGACTCCCAGTGTTTGGGCTAAGCTAATTAGCGGTGGGCGAGCTCTGCCCGTCTCTTCTTTGTTACTGCACGCTCAGTCGAAAGAATGGAGTCCAACTGCTTGTCATGGACTCGGGAGTGAGGCAAGACACAATCAAACAAAAAAAGTTGGCGTATCCCTTTAAGTTTCACTGTCACCTTGATGCTGTGACAGTTTGGCCTGGTCAAAAGTTAGTTTGCGGTGAGAAAGCCAACACAGGGTCAGTTCAGCCCCCCTGCCCCCTTCACTAATTTCTCAATCATATCACGTGCTCGTTAAATAACTTGTGCATGTTTGTGTTTTCCCTCAGATGGCAGCGACCCCATCGTGATGCAGCCGTCCTCGGCCACAGAAACCACCCAGCTCACCTCTGATGCCCACCAAAGCTACAGGACCGACACATACTAGACACACACAAGCATAGACTCCACCACAATCACAGGACTGATGCTCAAGCTCAACACATTTTACAGCTCTCTGGTTATTCCCCATTCATTTTCAGCTGTGATTCATATAAGACGGACAAACCAGCAAATTCTACAAACCATGAGACTTTTTTAATGATTTAAAATTTATCTTGGAGCAACAAGAGGAGGAAAATATGGAGGAAAAAGGGGTTTTAGATGAAAACAGTTCCTTTAGCAGCATTTTTGATCACCCAGAGTAAGAATTATTTAAAAAACACACTCATCAGCCCGCCCAAACAGGAAAAATAAGCAAATGAATCAACTAAGTTTGATTAAAACAGGCAGTTTGATAGATGCAGGAGCACAGAAGCATAAGTGTGAGCTCACAGTAGCCCTTTTATTATGAAGATGCATGACTGTTTGACTTTGACATAACATAAGACAGCTCCAGGAAGTTAAGTCCTAACCCAAGCCTGTCATTTCTTTGTTACCCTGTTTGATGATAGGGAAAAATGGATGTATAAGGAGATAAGGAGAGTCAAAGCAAAAACATGGAAAGTCGTTCCTTCTGAAGAAAGTTGCCACTTTTAGCTGATTTAGTGAAAAAAAAACTCAAATCTGAAGCACAGATTTATCTAATTTTTATCACCAAATGGATAAAATTCCTCTCGCTAGTATTGCTTTGCACCACCAATGATATTTATCAGGATTAAAACAAAATGTTTTGTTTTTCCCGTTCACTTGACATAGATTTTTAAACATCTAATTTTAACTTAATGCACATTGTACCGTACACACCTAAAAAAAATACAAACAAGACCATGTCCACGTCCTTTTTTGGACCTAATCTGCAATAAATCAATGTGTTGAAAGTATGCGGTAACAATAATAGCATTTTAAACATTATTCAGAAAAGCTTTTGCTCCACACTTAAAGTCTGATAATGTGAACCCTTTTAAGATTAAGTCTAGCTTTTGTTTATCCTGGTCTCGTCTTTTTTGTCATCCAGCAGCAGCAGTGTGATTTCATCCTGCAGGGAAACACTTGTCGAGGCTTCTCTCTCAGCATGAGGCAGGCTCCAAGTAGGTCAGAGATCCTTTCTATATGTTCACTGAGGAAATGATAGGACTGGTGGGGGATGGGGGTGTTTATTTGTCCCCAATGCTCACATGTACATCGCCACAGGGCCCCCCCCTCACTATGGAGAGGGTATCTCACACTTCAACAGGTGCCGCGCTGGCATCGATCCCCGTTCACTTAAATCATCACTGGGGTTTTTTTTCCACGCCGGGGGATAGCAGTGTGTGAATTTGTAATGAATCTGCACGCCTGTGTGGACATACTTGGCTTCTATAGAGGGTGAGGTGCGTCATAAAACAATGTGATGTTTGCGTGGGCGGATGAGGTGGGGATGTTACTCCAAGTGACCCTGAAATATAAAGAAAGTAGATTTAGAGAACTCCTTTTCCTCTTCTTCCATCATATTAAATTCACTTGTTCTTTTTCATAACTAAAAAATGGAGCTTCCTGTTTATATAAAATCTGTTGTTTCTGTTGCACTTATTGCTCATGCAATAGGTTTTATGTGAACAATTAAGCTTTAAACTCTTAACTTTTTATCTTCCTCCATCATATTAAATCCTCTCTTGCTCCTTCAAAAATGAAAAAATGAAGCTCCCTGGTTTATATAAAATCTGTTGGAGCAGCTGTACAGTCCTGCGTCATATTCAGCCACACAACAATCCGTCATTTCCGAACATTGGCGACCTCTTCGTCATCCGGAAGAGCTAACACATTCACACTGATCGAGCCCTTTTTTTTTTTCTTTGTTTCTAGTTTCCATTTTGTTTTGTGAGAAAATGTTGTACATGTGTAAACTGAATGTTTAGATTTCCATATTTCTTTCCTTCTTTTCTTTGTCTTCTCTGTAGAGTTTTGTTTTTCTTATTTATGTTGTTGATGAACGGAGGATGTTGTTCAAGTCTTATTTGTTTGTGTGGCGACAGTTTTGTAGATTAAACAGTCCTCATAGCATTTATAGAGCAGCAACAATCAGACTAGATAGTTAGGGTACAATGTTAAAAGTAAGTTTGTTTTTTAGTTCCTCTTTATTTGTCGCATTTGAGTCACTACAGCTGTTTTTTTAGAAAATATCAGAACATTGTGGTTGTTTCAGCTGTTTAATTTATTCCAAAAACACATCACTGAACTAAAATGTTTATTTATTTGCAATTTTTTTTAGACCTTTATCAAATGCTTTGTTTGTTATGTATTTATACATATCATAATGAAAAGCAATATCCAATCTTTCACATTTCGAAGGTTGTTTTAGGAAATCTGCAGCTTTTCTAAAAACTCAAACAAGCACAGTTCAACTTTACAGGAAAAGCAACATAACAATGTATAAAGTTGATATGTTTTCAACTTAAAATCAAACGATAACCACAACAAACTGGAGTAAATATGCATCATGCAGCCACATGTGTTAAACATGTTTATAAAGGCTGCTATTTTAATGTTTTTTGGGTTTTTTGTCTTCCAGTTTTGAAGAGTTTTTATACAGCCTGCAAATGCTCTGCTCATTCGTTTTGTTCATTTGACGTGAATATTATTGCCACTCAAGTCCCTCCTTTCTTCTAATTTTTCGATTGCAGCACCGCCTGAGGCATTGCAACGCCTGAAATATTCAAACCTGAAGTCAAAAACTTCCACTTTTAGCTCTGAAACTAAAACACAAACAAAAAGACCTGTTGTAAGTGTGAACATAGCGACCAGATAATGATAATATTGAAGCATTATTTTATTTATTTTATTTTTCTTATGATTTTAATAACTGATTAACGACTAGCCCATACGGGGAGGGGGTGTATAGAGTTTTAGATGTGAACCGTTTTGGCGGCGAAGTGTCAAAACGGCAGACCTGCTGTATATACACGCAGTGACACACAGTACATAGGGATGTAGAGATTTTCTGTTTTTAGCATGGACTGAAAATGTTTGCGTCTGTCAGGCAAACGTGTGGATAAAAGAAGTATCTGATGTACTGTTGTAAAATAAATGTTTCTGATGCTTCAGATTTTCTTCTTTCTCTGTCGGTTTGTTCATTCAGAAGCATGATTTTTATATTTACCTCAGATGAAATAATAACTTGTGCAAATAATCATGCAACCAGTGTTATTATAACATTTAAAACCAGTTGAAGAATGTACAATTAAGGATAATAAGGGGACCAAAGATACTGCCCTGTGGTACACCTTAAATCACATTCAGTCTTTTCACTCAGAAACTGAATAAAAACCTTTTACAATTTGGTCCTTTTGGTTCTCAAGGTCTTTCTTTATAAATATTGCTATTTTATTGACTGTATCACTCTTAAAAAAGAGTGCAGGGTTACTCAGAGGGTCATATTAGTCCTCTTGGTTTGTTTACAGTTATGTAGCCATTAATTTGAATGTCTGGTTATGGTCTTAAAGCAAAAAAGAAATATTAAAAGAGCACTTTTTGGACTATTATCCTCTTATTCCTGGTGGATCATCACTGAAAAGGTTAAAATTAGTCATATTAATATACAATGACTTGTAACTTTTTTATTTAACTGATAAAAAGCAGCTTAAAGTCTGTATTGCCTTGTGGAACATGTTTCTGGCAATTTCTTGTTAGTTTGTCAGTGAATAACATTCACACTGCTGTTTTCAATCAAATCAGTAAACTAATATTTTAGGTCTAAGAAGTCAACTTCTCTGTGTCATAATTCTGTTGGAAAACCAAGTTTCACCATTTTGTTACACCAATACTAAGACAGTAAAAGGAAATTGTGACCATATCAAGAAAGATGTATTAACAGGAAACAAAATACTGCAAATTGATAACAAAGTTTTTTGATAAATCTTTTACTTAAAAAAAAAACAGTTTTGTGTTTTCAAATTTTAAATGCCCCGTCCTTAAAGAGGAGTTGGATTGAAATGACCTGAACAAAACACTAATTAAAAAAATAATAATTGTTTGTACCTGGGATGCAATTTGTAAAAATGCTATTGTTTATTATTACAGGATGTTATTTTTGATCCAAAGGCCCACACCGTTATGTCATGGTGAAGTTCAAAACCATGGTATAATTCTACATTATGACTAAAAAATAAAGATTGTAAATATATTGATAAGATTCCTCTCAAAGAGGAATGAATAACAATTAAAGGAGTGACCCAGACAACTTCCCTCTGGACACCTTAAAATGAAATTTTCTTGATTTGGCACTTTTAAATTGTTTGATTTTTATTGAAAAAAACTTGATAAAACTCTCAGGTTTAAGTATCTCTCTCTATAACCCCAAAACAAGTCTTTAAGAGTAACTCGAGGATAAATTTTCTGATGGGAAATCACAAAATGGATGTTAAATTAACTAATAGCACTATGAGATATTATTTTGATTGAAAAGGATCATTTTCACTGTCATTTTAACTTCAGAAAATGTATATTTTGTATTATTATACAATGCCTTAACTCAATCTTAGGGCACATTTTGACTATATTGAAAGAAACACTCATAAAGAATCCTAAATTAGCTAAAAAGAAATAGGGACCCAGATAGATGCCCTGAGGAACACCAAGTAGCACAATCTTTTTTACTATCCAGTTTATCTTTGTCTCATAAAGCAGATGTTTTAGGTTGTTAAGCAATTTTATTTGTTAATAAATAGTCATACTGGGAAAAAAACATCAAATATGTTCTTGATGGAAAGGGGGACTATTAAACAGACTTGTGGTTTAAGTGTTCTGTCAATAGATGTCAACAATTGCACTTAAATGTTAACATATCTGGACAGAGCACGTTTGATACATGTTTTTTATAAATGCTGAATAAGGCCTTGAAGACGTTAACTAAAGTTTTAACGAATACTTAAAGTATGGTGCTATAATCAGGAAACAGTGAAATCAACATGCATCAGTAAAACAGAGAGGCCTGCGGGGCTCGGCTGCTGTGAGAAATAAAAGTGTCTCAGGTTTAATGTCCTAATCATCAGTCCATATTAAATATCTGCACTGAGCACCTCTGAGAGGCCAGTGTGTGTGTGTAACAGTAGAAAGAGCACAGCCTGGCTCGGTCTTAATCCGTCCACATACCAGCCACTGCCTGATTTGGTTTGTGTGTGTGGGATCATTTCAGAGGCACTGGGCTGAAACTCGACCCCCTCCATGACTCAAACCGGCCTCCCCTCTCCCTCACAGATTTCTGCGGATGTCAGGCTGGCTGTGAACTAGTGGCCACTTCACTTTAACAGGTACAGAGGAATGGAGTGAGTGTTGGACGGAGACGAACAGAAGCTGAGAAAGACCGAGGGCTGGACTCTGGCCTGATGTCCCTCCAGGTGGATTTGGTGTCAGTGTCTGGTGTCAGAACAGCCGAAGAAGTCCCCCCTCCTCTTGGATATAAATCTGATTTATCTTTTGAATTAGCTGATCTCCTACTGGGATTTTTGTCTCCACGTCCTGGAAATGAAAACTTTCTCCAAGAGAACAAACGGCCAAAGACGGACACTCCTTTAAGCTTTAAATAAAGTGACTGATGTTGAAACTGTCTGACAGACGGAGTGAACCAGGAGGGTATTTCCAGAACGTGAGACGGAGCGGGTTTCAAGTCAGCGGGTTTATACAGAACGTAACCAACAACTGAGCAAAACAAATCCTCATAAATTAAACAACTCTTCAGGATTTTTGTGCATGCAAAACTTGCACAAAGCAACCTCAGAAGTACTTTGGTTTAGGGACCTCAGATAAAAAATTAACTCAGCATTTCCTGCAAGACTTTTCCTTTTTTATTGTCTTCTGCTTTTACTTGCAGGATCTCAGGTGTTCCATGTGGAAAACCTCCACCTGAGAAGAGTTCACATGTACTTTTACTGACTTGATTGACTTTAGAGACAAACTTTAAGACCAGAAAAGGAAGAGAAGATTGATTGCATCCTTGCAGGATCAATAAATCTTCATTTTAATGACAAAGGCAAACTAAGTGCTACAGGCCAGAGAACTGCTGACCATCAGGAGATGGAAAGGAAGGTGAGTGATCAGACTTTGTAAATGTTTCTAAAGGTGTCTCTTAAAATGCTGTTTAATTGGATTTATAACTGGCAGTCATACTCTGCAGAGCAGGAATGGTTTTGAACAGTGTTGTCAGTCACTCTTGGATTTCTCCTAGCTCTGTAAGGAAAGCTCGCTCCTCCATAGGCCCAAACACACTTGCTCATTTCAAAAGACCTTTGAACAAGCAGTCCATTTACTATACAGTGGCAGTGTCATCATGATTGAAATTGATATGCAAATCTTACTAGGACAACCCCACAACAGAGTTGTTTATTGGGACTTGGACCACAGGTTAAAGTTATAAAGCATCATACTTTTTTTCAATCTGCACAAATTTCCTATCTTTTAAACTTCCTGAAGGGTTAGAATTGCATAAAAATAAACACTGTTGCATTTAAATATCTAGCATTTTTTATAAAAACAGTTTGGTGACACAATTAAGTCCATATTTTGAAAGAGTTCTGAGTGGTTTCCATAGATATTTAAACTTCATGAGTGAAGTTTGGATCTTACCAAACAGATCATAAGAAATATATCAGATAAGCTTAGAATTTAAACGCTAAAACCTGTTTCCATTTGATCAAGAAAACTTCAGTTTATCCATCCATTCATTATTTTATCAATTCATCCCCCTTTTGCCCATCAAACCATCCGCTCATCTATGTGTTCAACAATCCATTCTTCCAATGATCCATCCATTCATTCATGAGTCCTTCCATCGGTCCTATCCAACCATCAGTCTATACATTCATCCACTTTGCTATCTGTCCATACATCCAACCTGCTGTCCATTCATTGATCCAACAATTCAACCGTCTGTTTTTTCATTGAGCCATCTATCCAACCTTTTGTCCATTCATCCATCAATCACAGATCCATTTATCCATATATTAATTGTTCAATCCATCAGTTAATATGCTCAACAAATACCATAAAAACTCTGGCTGTATCTGTTATTCATCACCCATTTAAACTTATTTAAGTAAATAAAGGCTGAATCAACTCATAAACATGTAAATTTACTCTTGTTGACCTTCTGTGATGTGCAATTTTTGTTAAGTTATGACAAACAAGTATTTTCTGGATCTATCTGTAATTATATATAGTTTACTGTAGTTACCACGCAACCATTTGCTCTTCATTATTTCCCATATTTCTAATTTTAAATCCTCTTTTTGAGCTTGTATCCATAATGTCGATGCTTTTTTTTATAATTAGTACTTTTATTAAGTTTTTCATTTTTAACAAAAATGATGAAGGAGAAAGACCAAACAAATAATATGAACGAAGACAACATGAATTAAAATCAGTAAATATGTAAATAAATACAGCTTAAAAAAAAAAAAAAGAAGAGGTGATTGGCAGGAAACGGAGGGCATTTACATTTGCATTAATATATTCAGGACAATTAACATGCATATTTCACAGGTTTACATTGTTTCCCCCAGTCTTAAAGTCATTAAAGCTGTCCCATTGTTCTTTAGTCACATCGTTTCTGGAGTTTAATCTGCTCCCTCCACATTTTCAGTGTAGGAGTCTGAACCTTAGAATCAGCCTGATACAAGTGATGAAGCCAGTCATTAATATTCTAAATCTAGATTTACTCAGCTGTGGCACCAAACTTCAGTTCACATCCCAACCATTCTTCCATATATCTCAACACACTCTTCCATAATGGGGATGCCATGTGACAATGCCATAGTGCATGCATGTATGTACCATGCTCTGTAATACGTTTCCAACTCAAGCTGTCTTTAATTAAACCCACACTATAAAGCCTTTCTGGTGTGTAGTAGTACCTATGAAGTATTTTTATTAGATATTATATTTACTTCTAGCTTCTCTGATATAATTCCCGTTAGTGGAAAGAATTATGTTGAAGCTTATTTATAATTTCACTGTAACAAACCAATAACTTCTTACAGATGTGTAAAAGCTTGAAGAGCTGATTTCATTTTTCCTGTTGTCATCAGGAGGGGCTGAAGTTTGGTGGGGCGTCCATGTCCCTCCCCGTGGAGCTGAGCTGCCTGCAGGGCATCGGGGGCGCAGAGGGGGAGGCGGAGGGGGAGGCGGCTCTGTCCACGCTGGAGAAACAGCTGATCTGTCCCATCTGTCTGGAGCTCTTCAACAAACCCGTGGTGATCCTGCCCTGCCAACACAACCTCTGCAGGAAGTGTGCCAACGAGCTCTACCAGGTCTGTGACACACACACACACAAACACACACACAAACACACACACAGACGGACTTATACCAAAGCCCAAACACGTCCCTCTGAGCGCGCTCAGTGGATTATCTGTGTCTATAATGGGACCAGTGGATGTTCAACTGGTGCCATCATATACATAAAAGAATCACCTCCAGTGACCTACATTCACTGCCATTGTTCAGGCTGTGTTTGTGTTTGTCATCAGCTGCCATGCCAACCCTGAAGCTTCGGTGAAAACGGTTTCACTTCTTCTAATATCAAAATTAACTGATACCTTAATCACCTAATCAGTATTTATCTGTATAGCAGCAAGTCATTACAAATGTTATTCCAATGTACTCGACTAAAAGAACAAGGCTAGGCTGTAATTTTAATATTATTTAGATTTATTTTGTTTTGGAAATGGTAGATGTGACCTCTAAATTCACTGACCAATAACAAAAATTCACACTGAAATTAGGATCCGATGCCATGTTTCACATCATTTGTGTTAAAAAATGGCAACAGAAGAACTTGAATTATGCTCTAGGAAATACACCCTATGGCATCTTTACGAGGTAAACCTCTCACACCCAGGTTCAGAGCTGCCTTTAAAGGAAACGCATGTACTTCTGCCATAGTGAAAGGATTTGATTGAATTGAACCTTATTTATGTTGAATATATTCTAAAGAGAGATTAAAACAGAAATAGAAGACAAAATATACTGTAGTCATTATATACAATATACTCAAAAGGAGTGGAAGGAAGTAAAACTTATCAAGCCCCGCTCCTTCTCCATCGGTTAATTAAACATAAATGCTTCCATATTTAACAAACGAGTACCAGGATAAGCACCGAGTGGAGAGATCCCCTAACCCCACCATCGTCTACATACATTTTTAAGGAGGTACCCAGTGAGGTGCATGGCCCTTTGCTGCTGTAGCATTACCACCTTCACCATCTTACCCAGGCTCCGTACATGCAAGCTCCAGGTAGTGGCAATGCCACATCTCAAGGGGCTTACTTTTAATGAATTTATATCCAACAAATACAAAGATATACTAATAAAAATTGATTGATTAAGACTATACTCAGCAGAGACAAATTTGATTTTAATCCCTTTGTCTCTACCTGGATGGAAACATCTCTGGATGTATGTGTGTATGTACAAATATATTTATTATGTGTATTTGTATATATGTGTATCTGTAAGTGAAGAGTATGGCTTTTACCTGCTCTATTGTAAAGTGTCTTGATGTAACACTTGTTATTAACTGGCGCTATACAAATAAAGATGGATTGATTATTCAAAGTCACTTAAATCACCTTTCTTCTCCATCCTGATGCTCAAGTTTGAACTTCAGCTTGTCTTGACCATGTCTCCATGCTAAAATGCACTGAGCCTCTGCCATGTTATTGGGCAATATTCAATTTGTGTTGACTCGCCATGGAGAGGCCAGTGAGTAAATGTGCAACTACTTCTCTTAGATATCTCCCTCGTTAACCAATCACAGTTAATAATCTCTGATGTTTATCGTCTTTCTCTCAAAACTCATAAATCAACATTTTTTTAAAGGGTGTGTTCACGTTCTTTCACATGTGCTTTACATGTGTGTTGTAAGCGAGAAAGAAACCTAATAGACTCCTCCTTCACTGTCAGGATCATGTTCATGACCTTTGACCCTGATGGAGTCTGTCCTGTGGGAGACACTCGCTCACATTTACACAGATACACACATGATGCTGTTGAAGGGTTTGAATCCCACGTAAAGCCTTTTTAATGTTGAGTTAATAACACAAGGCTCATGCATGGTTCTGTGCATAATTACCATTATCATTGTTTGTTTGTTTGTTTGTTAGCAAGGTTACACAAAAACTACTGGACAGATATTGCTGAATTTTTCAGGAGATGTTGGTAAAGGTCTACATTAGAAATTATTAGATTTTGGTGGTGATCCAGATAACAGCTATTAGCGAACAATCGTTTTTGCTCAATAACTGTCTAACTAATAATGATATCAACATGATTCTGAGTGCTAGGTGTGGGTTTTCAGGGTCATGAATCATATTATGATGATAACTTTATCATGAACTATTGCTTATAGATGTACTTTGGCGGAGGTTTGTGCTCTCCGAGTGCTTTCTAGTTGTTGATGTTTATTATCTGAAATTAATTGTTTGTTATTATAAGATTAAACAACAGCTTTGAATTATTGTAACATGATAGCTTCATAATACAAATTAGCATGTTAGTGAGCTAGTAAAGGGTGATTATTGTGATCATGAAATAAAATGTCATAATAAACTTTGACTGACGGGAAGGAGAAGTAGTAGCCAGTGGCCGTATTTCTATTTTTATTTATATTTATTTATATATCTGTTTACATCTTTTTTAGGTATCTTTTTATCTGCTATATAATGCTACAACTGGAATCTTAATTTCCCTGAGGTAGTCTTCCAGAGGAATAAATGAAGTTCTGTCTAATCTGAATGATGTTTCTTAGCAGAAATATTTAGCCACATGTCTTTTATTTCTTTTTTTCTTTATTTATTTATCTCAAACTTTAAAAAACAAATAACAAAAACAAAAAAGTAAATGAAAAATTGTTCATATGTACACCAAACAACTGTACATATCCATCAAATATATTTACACGTGTGAGCACATACACATGTATGTCAACACAGCAACCAGTTTGAGAGGGAACAGAATGAAGCAAGGAGTTTATCTAGTCCTGCCCCTTCCTTACAAATCAGATCCAATACTGAAATAAAATCAGAACTCGATACCAGCTGTCATTATTCGTGGAAACAATATAAATGGGTAACAGCCTTATATTACACAGTACATTAAATCTTGATAGAAAAATAAATCTCTGCAAGCACAACCCCATTCTTCATATAAACCTCCAAGAGAACAAACAAAGCACACTAATGATAGGTAAGCTCTTCAGAGAATATAAATGTATATGCTATGTATTTATATATTATACATACAGTATATATATGTATAATGTCCTTATAGTTTCATTAGATTACATGAATGAATCTAACTATACTTTTCTACAGTGTAATTTAATTGTTAGCATGTTATTGAACATTTTTAATCCAGGCTGTTCCAAAGACATGTGGTCTTGTTATATGATTTCTCATTATAGCCGCCTGTTTTTCATCCTTTAAGGCTGAAACTGCAGCGTGTTTGTTGCCAAACTGATCAGCTGTTAAAGCACACGGCAACAACAGTGTCCAAAACATTAAGTTGCCCCACCTTCTAACAGATTCTCAGACTTGCACAAGATGTTTTTGAGTGTTTCATCCTGAGCTGATGCAGTTCTTATTGACTGTTTACTGGGACTGTCAGACAGCTGTGCTTCAGACAAACAGACAAACACTCTGTTTCAGAAGAAATGAGGACCCCCTGTGGTCGTTCGATTGCATCAGAGAAAGGATTTATTAAGGGGGTTTGACTTCAAGATGATCAGCAGAAGATTTTCTTACATGATGAAAATTTGACCGATATTTGATATTTTCATCTTCTTACAAACCGTGTCACAGCTGAAGAAGTATCTCCACCCCTCTCTCCCCCTTTAGGTCCTGATGGTCAGTTTTTTAGGGATGTTTCTGATCTTCTGTCCCGTCCAGCAGCACCTAAGAACCAGCTTCTATTTCAGGACACTGTGACCCCTTCGACCCTTCATTAGTCTCTCTGCTTAATCGTCTTTCTATGTCTCTGCCTCTTTTTCCCTCACTACCTCTGAGTTTTCTGATCAGTATCCATCCTTATGATTCATTTTGAAGCTTGGTCTATTTGTTTCACATTGTTCTTTATATTATTTAACAATCCTTCTGCATTTAGTCAGCGTTTCTGTCCTTACAGTGTTGTTATGCCATCTTGTTTGAGAGACATTCTATATAAAATACATATTTGCCCACACAAGTCAAACACCACTTTTTGCCTTTGCATGCAGAAAGAGTTGATAATGTTCTGTAATTTTTCCTCTTAAGACAAAGAAACTTAACACAAAGACCCAGAGTTGACTCGCTTTTGGATAAACTGAAGAAACAAGGTCACTTAAGTGTGATAAGTTTTTGTTAGTTGTGCCCTGTATCTGTCCATTTCCACTTTAAAGAGAAATGTCTGGCATGTACATAAAGTTTTATTTAGTCAGACTGAAGGAGGTCATCGTCAGGGTCTGTGCTATTTTTACTTTATTAAGGCTTAGATTAATTGCAGTGGACTTAATGAGAGTGTGTTTTTAGCACAGTGTGATCACATGAAGAGGGGACTTTCCTGAGTCACCTCTGACCTCAACCATGACTCTGTCTCTGGCAGATTTTCAGCATCTTCCACCAGACACCAAACTCATTTGTTCAAGTGACCCTGATGATGAAATCAGCTTGTAACAGAGTCACAGGACAGCAAACTCTCATTGTTTGGATGCTAACTGTCCTCTGTGTCCCTCAGCCTTCCCTGTTCCAGGCTCGAACCACCATGATGATCAACAGCGGTCGATTCCGCTGCCCGTCCTGCAGACACGAGGTGGTGCTGGATCGCCACGGGGTCTACGGCCTGCCCAGGAACCTGCTGGTGGAGAACATCATCGACGTGTACAAGCAGGAAGTCAGCAACTTCAACAACAAGGCTGCGAGGTGAGGAGGGCCAGGCTAATTACTGGTGATGGGAATTTCAGCTCTGTTTGGTGATCTGGATCATTTGACTCGACTCAGTGATGAGAGTGAACTTAAAGCAGCTTTTCATTTGGTATCATTCAAGATTTAGTTAAATTAGGCAAATTTACCGATGTGTTTAACTATGACTGATGTATGATCATATTTTTACACAAAGTTAAAATGTCCCATTCTGTGTAAATGTCCCATCTACACAAAATGCCTCCAAACTTAATTGCCATAATGTGCAATTACAATGTGCAATTACTGTGCAAATTCTCTGACAATGTGCAATTACTATGTGCATTTACATCCATGTGCAATCACTAACATCCACATGCAATTACTTTGTGAATGTATAAATAATCCTTATAGGATTTGCTTTTTAGTTTATGGATTCAAGCCCTTTTTATATTGGTAGAATAATGTACATACTGCTATTTTTATACTTATTTTTCATCAGTGCTGTCCCCTTTGCTGCTGTAACAATGCAAATTACCCCCTGTGGGGGCGAATATTCTTCCTGGAAGAAACCTGCTCTTTAATCAATCAATCAATCTTTATTTGTATAGCACCAGTTCCTAACAAGTATTATCTTAAAGCACTTTACAGTAGAGCAGGCTGTAGCCATACTCTTTATTTTATAGATACACATTTGTGCATATTTATAAATACATATAAATATATATATTTGAATATACACAGACATACTTACAGAGATAGATCCATCCAGGCAGTGAGAAAGGGACTGAAAATAAAAATTTATGATAGAGACAAATCCAAGGACGCCCAGATCATAAATCAACCAATCTTTATTTGTATCATGCTTTATTTGTTGAATGTAAATTTATTAAAGAGATGAGGCATCCCATCCTCAAGAGGAACCCCAGGTCCACACTGCTGCAAAGATAGCCACCATAATCTACAATCAATACAACCATGGATAGAGAGATCAATCTGATATTAACATTAATATCTGTAATGAATATAATCTGGAGAGCAATAACATTGATTAATGTAGCAGCATTTAGCTGAAGTACATTTAAAATGGGTTTAACCGGTCTAAAAGTATGAATTTATGTTAAATGATGTTTCTGTTGATGGTTGATGCACATGGAGTCAAGCAGGTCGACAGCAGCAGGTCATCATGGTTGTTTGTCAGGGTCACACTAATATATGTGTGCTGTTTGGAGGAACTACCATGGATTTAATTTAGCTGAGCTCTCTGAAGTTCATATCAGGAACTATAATTAATGAAGCTTCATGAGTCCACAGCAGCAGGCAGTCTACACCAAGGCAGTCTTTAATGGGGTTGTTTGATGCCCCTGGTAGCAAAGATTCATTGATACCATCAAGCAGGAGTCCTCAGTATGTGGTCTACAAGGCTGAAACTACCTTCTCTGTATTCTGTCTATTAAACATTAAGACTAGAAAACAGAAGGAGGGGCTCTCCTTCACGTTTAAGAACCGACAGATCACTCCTGGTGTTTGTTCGAGGTGTTTAAAGTTTGTTTCTCCTTCCAGTGCCGTCCCCTCCTCCTCCTCCTCCCCCTCCCTCTGCTGATCTGACCTGTTCAGACCATGAAGGTGAAAAGGTCAACATCTACTGTCTCACCTGTAAGGTCCCCACCTGCTCTCTGTGTAAAGTGTTTGGAGCTCATCAGTCTTGTAAGGTGGCTCCTCTTTCAGACATCTACCAGCTTCAGAAGGTACAAATAAGAGCTTCTTTGTATTTCTGTGCTTGGTTAAATCGGGTGTCAAAGCTTTTATTGTTAACATGATTATTTCAGGATGAGCTGGCTGAGGAGGTGAACTCTCTGAAGGAGTACAACGAGAAGGTCCAGGCTCTGATAGATGACCTGGAGCAGTCCTGCAGAAACATAGAGGTGGGAAAAAACAAACACAATCTACTCTTTAAATCCAAGCTAACTACATTTACATCTGTTTAGAAATCTCATATCTTCATATATCTCTTATGTCAATCATTTACTGTGTCTAAGTACAGCACTTTGAACTTGGATTGACTTTGTATGAAGTGTGCCACTAAATAAAGTTTGATTGATTGATTGATATTCATGAACACAGACAGAAAAGTTTGTCATTTTTGCTTTGAATTGGCACATTTTACTTTACTTTTAGTTTTGGTCTTTCGCCCAAAATATCTTTTAATTTTAGTCACAATTTAGTCTCTAAATTGTTTTAATTTAGTCTAGTTTTAGCTGATGAAATTTCACATTATAGTCGATGAAATCTGCTGTAAATTTAGTCGACTAAAATATGAAGTGTAAAGAGTAAGGCATGTTTTATGTTTCCTTGAATTTCTGAAGTCATGTTTTACACTTGGATAAAATGAAACATCTAATAACCCTTTACTGAATGCTGGTAAAGTCTGAATGTATAAATGAACAGAAACAAATTGAACTTTTGTGTGAAATGCAGTCACCTTTATTTAGGCTACCTGGCAGAGCATCTCAGTTACAATACCAGAACTGACAACAAACAGTGAACCTGCTCTACATGAATATATCAATTCATAAAGAGAGGAGCTCTGATTGGATCGCTCCACAACTTATCCCACCACCACCAAGCTAAGGCAGCTGTGATTGGATGTCCCTCTTAACTCATCCAACCTTTCCACACAACCAAAGTAGCTGTGATTGGATATATTCCTAACTTGTCCCTACTTTCTACATGAGCAAATTAGGTCTGATTGGATTAAGTCTCTGTCAAACATTTTAGTCTAGTTTTTATTTGTTGATGAAAATGTCAGTTAATATAGTTTGAGTTTTTGTCCATGTGCACTTGTTTTTAATTAGTTACTGTCTAGTTTTCGTCAGGGGAAAAAGGTTGTTGATGAAAAACTATGACGAAAATAACTAGTCAACAAAATAAACACTGACCTACAGGCACAAATGTCTGCAAATGTTTGTTTTATGTGCCCTATAGTGTGTTAAACATCTCCTCTGTGTGACAGAGCACTTCTATGAAGTAGACTAAAATTTATCCCTCTTTCCCATCTATGTGTCAGAAGCTACCATAAACATCTCGCCCCCCCAGCCACCCTAATCAGACCTACCAGTGTTTCATCATCAGTTTAAGCCCATTGGCTCATGGTAGCAAGCTCACTGCAGAATGAATGCAGAGTTGTTGACAACATGGCACAGAGCAGCCCTGAACATGTAGCAACTTTATTTAAAATTTGTTGCTGACACTTATCCTATAGAGTAGACATTTTCAATAGCACTTGTTTCTGGTAAAATCTTAGAATATTAGTGTAAAGATTTCGTTTTAATCCTCCTTCTGTCCTCTGCAGGAAAACACAAAGACTCAGAAACAGAAAGTGACGGAGCAGTTTGATCACATTTTATCCATCCTGGACGAGAGACGGAAGGTCAGATTTATTATTATTATTCCAAAATGTTCATTTATACATGTAGGTCTTTGAGGAAAGTCTTAGAGACAAATAAGACATTAGTTGTTTCAACACCAGATGGAGGTAACTGAAATGTTTAACCACAGTTATGAGAAGATGCTTTTTGAAGTAGTTTCTCTGCCTTTTTAACCCTTGGTTTATAATCATTTTAATCCCTTAAATTTACATAATTATTTTTTCTTTGTCTAGTATGACCTTCAATTATGATTTTTTCATATAGTTGTAATGTTTGGTTTGTATTAATACTTTATTATAATAAGATTTTCTAAGGCTGATTGGTCTGCCGGCTGTTGGAAAAAACTACAAAAGAAATAACTGTAAAATTGGATTTGGGTCAGGATTTGAAAACAAAATCTAAAGACATAGAATACTTGAATAGTTTACAGATCTGAGACCTTATTTTACATTTTTGTCCTGTTGTTCTTGCTAAATTAAAAAGAGGAAACTATTTGTCTAATTGAAGTGTAAAACAGAAGACGTTTGATCATCCATTATCGATACTGCTTATCCCTTTTGGGGATCGGGGGTCTAGAGCCTAACACACCCTGAACCAGTCCTCAGCCAATCACAGGGCCACAGAGGGAGACAGGCAGCCATTCACACTCATACTTAAGGGCAATTAAGAGCCACTAATCAACCTAATGGGCATGTTTTTATCTGTGGGAGGAAGCTGGAGCGCCCGGAGAGAACCCACACATGCACAGGGAGAAAATGCAAACCAACAAGTCACATCATTTAACTGTTTATTATTTTCTTCTTCATTATTTTGCATGGTCACTCTGAAGGCGATGACAGAGCGAATCACATCAGAGCAGGAGGAGAAAACAGGCCATGCCCAGGCGTTGATACGTTGCTATGGCGACAGCGTGCAGGCCAACAATCAGCTGATGGAGAGAGCGACGAGCAGCATGGAGGAGCCCGACATGGCTGCTTTTGTTCAGGTGAATGTGACTGTCTGATTTTTATTTTTTATTTTACAACATAGAGCAAACTGTGTATTTGTTTAGCATCAACACAGAGGATGATTCTTTACCAGAAGTTTGAGTATTTTCACTTTCTGTCATGTGAATTTTAATATTAGAATTTATTTTTGATTTCACGTTTTCTGTCTCTTCCTCTTCAGAGTTCAAGAGAGCACATGGCAAAGTGAGTATCATTATCATGTATTTATATTTAATCCGTAAACCCCTGTGATCTCCCCTCAGTTTGCTCTAATCGTCATTTCTCCCTGTTTCTTTATGCTGCTCTCTTTTTTCTCAGGGTGATCGCTGCAGCCAGTTTCTCTCCTGTCGAGACGTTAAAACCGGGTTATGAGAGTTTGAGTCACTACAGGTTTAACTTCAGCAAACAGGAGGAAGCTCTGAGGAACATCGACTTCCCCAAACGTGAGATTAAGATGATTTTATCCTTATTTAAAATGGATTATAAATACACTGCGTACAAATATTGCAGCCATTTGAGGACAAAACAGTGTTATAAAATTATTACAGATTAATTGTTCTTTCCACAGTTTTGGTTCAACCTCTCAATCAAATTCAGTCCAAAACAAACAAAACTACCGAGCATAAAATTGAACAAAAAGGAAATAATATTATTCTGTTAGATTTTTATTGCATTTTCTGGAAGTGCATTTTTATCCTCAAATTGCCTATTACTGCAAAATCATATGTCTGACATTCTGTAAAAAACAATAATCCACTAAAGTTGATGTTGTTCATTTTATGACTTATCCTATCATCATTTTTAATTTACTCATTTTTTTTGTTGATATTTAAGAGAAATATTGACATCATGTAATCAAACTGGTCTGTAAAGGGTCAAAATAATCAAAAATAATTCAGTATTTGGTTGTTTTTATTAAGACTGAAGCTAACTGCAAGATTGAACCAAGAAGTGGAAAAGAAATATTAATATGTAATATTTTTGTAGCATTTTTTAGCTGGCATTTTTGTCCTAAATGATTCTTTGGAGTGTTAAAATAAATGGATCCCAGAGGGTTTAGACACTTTTCACCTCTAAAACAATCCTTCCTGTTAACGTGGAGACACTTCACTTTAAGATAGCATTTCCTCATACAACAAAAAGTAAAATTTACTTTCAGACACATTTTAATAAAGGTAAACTGTTCACTGTAGTTGAAAATGCTGAGTAGGATGGTGTGGATGTAATTTACACTGAGTTATTCTATCCCGGAGTGTTTTTAGGATTTACAGTCTGCTCCAGAAATAGTTAGGAGCTTAACGAGGTGAGGTACAGGAGTAAACATCACTCATGGCTAAAATATAAAGGACCAAACATGAAATAAAAGGGTATAAAGTGGTCATATAAAGTGGCCAAAAAAGATATAAAAATATGAAAAATAATTCATATTCTTATTAATATTACACAATAAAACAGAGGGCCCTTTAGGCTGAGCTGGACCTGCAGAAGGATATAAATCTTACAGGATTACTGACATATTTACAATCCAGTTTTTCAGTCTTGATTCATATTTTAAACTGTTTTAATGCAGTTTTATCATTTATTGATTATTTTTCATTCTTGTAACTATATTTTATTTTACTTTTTTACCACTTTTCTATGCATTTTACAGAATCTTAACCTTTCTGCCTCATCTTTAATGCTTTTATTTGTAATTTTATTATCTTCTTCTTATTAATAAACTTTATCTGTATTTGACATCATGTCATATAGTTTAGACTTTTTTCATATCCAGTAAACCCACTGAAAAACAAATTTAAAAACAAAATAAATTCAATTACTATAGTGCTAGTTTTTTTTTTTTTTTTTTTTTTGTTTCCAAGTAAATTTACTCCAACATTGAGTTTGATTTGGTGCTTTAAAACAAATTGAAAAGAAGAATAAAGTTATATAATTAGGGCTCTGACATGCTGAGATTTCAAAGCTTATTTTGGTCGATACTAATATTGGTACTGATAAATAGAAATAATTGATAGTGGTGTTTTTTTTGTTACAGCTGTTAAATGCAAGTATATTTTTTAACTGTGACAGTTTATTCATGCTTTATAAGAGCGACAGACACTGATTTACTGATCTGTTGACATAAAATCTGCATTTTTTTGTCAGCTTTTACATGCAATCTAAAACTAACACACTATATGTATATACTATGTGTAATCTGTGGATATAAGTATCTGCAGTAGTTCTCATGTCTGCTGATACCAATATCATACAATAACATCATGCATCTTTACATATAATGAATTAATAAATACATAAAAGAGATATAAATATGTTTAATTATTTAAGTTGCAGAACAGATATCTCCATAAATATTTTCTGTATTGACTTCAGATTATTATTTTATTTATCATATTTTTTGGCTCTCGTCTTCACATTAGGACTGTAGAAACACCCTTTTCTTTTTTATTAAACATTAATTACAGTCCAGGTCCTGCGTTCATCAGTTTTTTGTTCTCTGTCTGCAGTCATTGAAGACGTTCCTGAAGAACCAGAATCAGAGACAGAACCAGAATCAGAACCAGAAGAAGAACCAAAGCTCCAACAGGAAGTCCCCAGACAGAACCTCGAATCTACAGCAGAACCAGTACCAGCTCTAACACCCTCTCCAGTGGAACCAGTCCAGACCTCAGCACCAAGACCAGCTGCAGGTCCTCAGAGAGACCCTGTGGACCCTGAGGGAGCCGATCTGCAGCCAGAGGGCCCCATCAGCCCCGAGTTAAATAACCGAGGATCAGGAGAGTCCAAGAAGAAGACGGAGGAGAGGAGACCTGCAGACTCCGTTAAAGAGGAGAGCGACCAGCAGGACGGGATGACCACGCTGCAGGTGAGGACACAGTTTTAGGACCAGAGGCCGAGCCGGCCCGACCCAATGTGGGGCCCCAGGTGAGATTTCATATGGTGCCCCCCTCCTTCTGCGATTTACATACACTTACAAAAGACATGGAATATTATTGTTTTTACCATCGTCTTTAATTTATAAGACATCATGTCACACAATTAACATGCTTAACAGATAACAATTACAATATTAACATAGAGCACTCGGAGAGCACAAACCTCCACCAAGGTAGCTCACATATTGATGTTATATCTACAAGCAATAGTTCATGATAGAGTTACCATCATAATATGATTCATGACCCTGAAAACCCACACCTAGCACTCAGAATCATGTTGATATCATTATTAGTTAGACAGTTATTGAGCAAAAATGATCATTCGCTAATGGCGGTTATCTGAATCGCCACCAAAATCTAATCATTTTTAAGTTGCGCCATTACCAACATCTCCTGAACATTTCAGCAAAGTCCATCCAGTAGTTTTTGTGTAATCTTGCAAACAAACAAACAAACAAACAAACATACACTAGCAAACATAACCTCCTTGGCGGAGGTAAAAAGAAAAGCAATGGTCATTTGGTAACTTAAGTAAAATATACTTTAATATGAACGTCCAGAAAGTTCTTGTTTTATAATTTACTCAAAACTGCACAATATAGAAGGTAAACAAAAACACTGCCTTTATTTACTTACATAAGTTTAAATAGGTGAAAAATAACAAGTGAATGATTGGTCTCTGATTGATTTCCTTTAAAGTAGTTATTATTTTCTTATGGTTATTTGCTTAAAAATGTCAACAGTTAAACTGGATAAATGGATCAATTGAGATGATGGATGGTAAGATGAATGATGGGCTAATGGATGGATAGATGGATGAAAAAGGGTTGGATGGATGAATCGTTGGATAAACAGAAGGCTGAATGGATGGATCATTGAAAGGATAGTTGGAAAATTTCAGCAAAATCCATCCAGTAGTTCTTTTTCTTTTCACCCAGAGAATTGCTGCTCACTGGATATTTTCTCTTTTTTGAACCATTCTCTGTAAAGCTTAGAGATGGTTGAGCAGATCATCTAAAATACTCCGCCCAGCTTGTCATGACACATTCATCGTCACTTAGATCGGTTGGTTTGAGTGCATTTTTAAGTGCTAAAAATGGGTCTAGTTCCGATTTTAAAGGCTAAATCAAATGTAAAATCCTCATTCCTGCTTTCTTCCTGCTTTCCTTCACATGTCAGTGTGAAGAGGGAGAGGGCATACAGGGTGATGCTCGTGATTGGACGGAGCGAGAGACAGAGGACAAATGTGATACTCAGGAGAAAAAGGGACAAGTGAAGGAAGCAGAATTTCAATTCTGTCCAAATGTGAGACAACCAAACAGCCTGAACAGGATTCTCCAAACTCTGAAAGTCGAGGATGCAGGCCAGAAAATAGATTCCCCTGAAGAATCCAAAATGGAGGCAGGATCCGAGCCTCCAATTCAACCACAACATCCAGAGAATCTGGACTCACAAACCCAGGAAGAAAGCATGCCTCGCTCTGACCTTCCACATGGATCTGTTCATCCAACAAAGCAAGAACGTGAGGCAGAAAATCAGGACAATATGCAGGACTCAGCATGTGAACCTGAAGGTCTGCAGTCAAGTTTGAACCCTGGAGAAGCTGGTCTTGATCTAATGAAGCTGGGTTTAGTTATTATAGCTGAAAATAATAAAAATCCAACACCCACAGCAGCAGGAGAAGATGACTCTGAGGAGAACGGTGGAGGAGTGGAGGATGCAGAAGATGTTTTAGGTCTGAAATGTGCCTCAGATTTGAGAGAAAGGCCAGTTGAACAGGTGGATCATGGAGCTAAAAAGACCGAAAAGGAGCTCAAAGAAGACAGAAAACACACGGAGGGTCGATCTGCACCTGAGGAGGACGATGAACCCACAACAGAAGATGGATCTGGACCTCAAAACGGCTCTGCTGATGATCCGGAGAGGACAAATGTCTCGGCACGAGGTCACAAAATGGAGTCGAAGTATGCTGCCTCTCTGCAGGTCAGTGTCGCCGAGTCAAACCTTCATCATCACCTTCATCATCATGGACTTGGCTTTGCCTGCTGGTGCCTCCACATCTCCAGCCTGTCCTCTGCCCTCTGTTTATGTTCGGCAGAGTCACTTTAGCTGAATCTGCTTCACTGGAGTCTGTGCTGTTTGTGCGTCTGTGTCGCCAAACAGGGAAGTTATGGGAGCACAGGAGAGAAAAACCCATTTGGTAACATTTCATACACTGGAAAGGCCCGTTAAAGGGCAATTCTGCTGCTGTTTTATTTATTTTCTGTGATTATTTGCAGTTTGATCTTCTGAAAATGATCCTGTCACCCCAGCAGTGAAGTCCTCGCCCATCAAAAAGCCTCAAAATGTCTTCATCCTGAAACTTTTTAATCATAAAGATCCCGACATTTATTTCCAACTTTATTTATAGATTATTTAAAACATATTAGATAGACAGTGTGACATACAACATAATTCAATTCCAGTCCAATTTTATTTATAAAGCACTTTAAAAACAACCACACCAAAGCCCTGTACGGAAGAAAATAAATAAATAAATAAAAATAAAGTATTTTATGGAGGATGTCAAGTGTTCTAAATAAAAAAAAATATTTTAATACATTTTAAGGTATAAAAACATTGAATAAACATCAATTGTCACATCTGAACGTTAACTCCCTTCAACACCCATTGCCCACCACCCATTACAAGGCCATTCAACTGGAAAAAAACAACAGAAAAACAATAGTAATAATAGTAAAAAACTTTCTAATAAATAAATAGAAAAAAAACAAAAGATAAGATAATATATAATATTTAAATAATACTAATAAATAGAAAAAAATAATAATATTAAATAAAATAAATAGCCTTATCATTATTATAATTGCTATTAATAATAATAATAACAATCAAAATCAAACAATTTAAAATTGCCACACAATAACTCTATACATAAGCTACATTGGATTATTTGGTATTAACATTTGCAGTTGTATTAATTGCTTTACATTTGAATTAATGTGAGCTTTTCCAGTTTAAGAGTTAATAGTAATAACTAGTTTTAAAATAATTATATTAAAGGTGAATATTTTCCAGATTTTGTGGCGCCCCCTGGAGGCCACAGTGCCCTTAGCATTTGCCTTTGTTGCCTAATGGGCCAGCCGGCTCAGGTCATAAACACACAGTCAATAAAAGAGTTGGATTTGCAGCACCAGAGCAGGTGAAATCAAAGTTTTCAACCCCTGATTTGGATCATTTATCGTCATTAATTGTCCAAAAATCACAGACAAACTCGTGCAGCTTTCATCCCTCACTTCTCTTTTCTTCATCACGTCTTTCTGCTGCAGCTCCATCCTCTCCTTCATCCATCTTCACTCTCCTCCACCTGTCCCCCCTCCATCTCCTCCTGTTCTCACAGTGCTCTTCTTCCTCTCTTCTGTCTCTGCAGGTGATCACGCTGATCTTCTACCTGTTCGCCTTCCTGGTGATCCTGCAGAGATTCTGGCCGTACATCAGCATCTTCATCTGCATCTGAGCTCAGCAGGAGCCAAACTGAGCCTCTCTGGTAAACAAACGCCTGACGGCTGCAGAGAATAGTTTAATTCATTTGTTGTCTTCATCTTTTCTTGAATTTGTGTTTGTTATGATGTGTGAATGTGATCCTGATCTCAGTGGGAGTTATCTGATTAAATAAAGATTAAATTTTAAAAAATAAAGCACAAGTTCAGTCCAGATTTTAGATTTGTCTTTGAAAGTTTGTGCTCGTTTTTGGAATAAAAGTAAATCTGTGTGTAATAATCCAGAATAACACCTGGTTAGATCCTTTTGAGTTTAGTTACTGTGAAAAAAAGTAAAATTACAAAAGAACAGTTTATGAAGAATTTTGCAATATTATTAAATCAAATTACCTTTTAGTCAATCTGTGACTGCAACTAAAGAAATTTACACTGATCCTCACTGGAACATTTAAGTAAAAATACCAAAGAGATTAAGTTAACTATTACCAAAAACAGGGGTGAGTTTAGTTTGTTAAAACCCTTAAAAAAAACTTTAATTGACTGAATGATGTGAGTTTTACACTCTGCTCTGCTGACACCCTGTGGTGCAGTCATGTAATTACATCTAAGTCCTCGCAGACTGAGTTTGTGACTCCTTATTTTTATTTTTATTTTTATATCAAAATAAGTCCCAAATTAAACATCAGGAGGGAATTAAAATATATGACTTAAATTTGTTATTTGTATTAATCTAAGGGGTCAGAAATATTTTAATTAATCTGTTTTTTGCTTCTTACTGCCTTTTGTGTTTTTGTAGTGGATGTTTCATAAATCAGCATCTAAAAGCTTATACTGTTTCACATGTTGTTATTTTATTTATTTATTTTTATTTTATTTTACCTGAAAGTCCCATTGAGATGAAAAATCTCTTTTACAAGAGAAACCTGGCCAAGGTAGCAGCCAATACAACATTACAAAATTAAAACAAAACAACAACAACAATAAAACATTAAACAGCGCAACAACTCACATATTTAAACATGCTTTCAAATATACAGTGTTAAGTTCATGATAAAATAAAGATCTACAGAACAGCTTCACATCACCCAAAGCTAGGGTTACAAAGGGGGGAAAATTTCCAGTAAATTTCCAGAAACGTTCAATGTGAAGTTAAGCTGTGAATATTTGCAGTATTTCAAATCTGGAATTTTTCATGGAAACCATGGGAATTAACTGGATGTTAGGGGTTAGTTAAACGACCTGTATTATATCCAAACATACATAGATAGATAGATAGATAGATAGATAGATAGATAGAGTTATTGCTCCCAAGCTCAGGGAAAGGAAGTAAACAACATATACACACCAAAAGTAGATTAAGGATCTTACCAAAATATACACACACTTGGTATAAACAAGACAGAGTGACCTGAGTATAAATAAATATAAACCTAAGAATTCCTAACAAAGACAGGTATTAATGTACAAATGCAGCTGTGTTAACAGTGTGCTGTATAAAACAGTAATAATTACATAGATGGGTAAATCTGCAGGGATATAAACATACTGTTTTGTCATAGGCAGACATCCATGTGAAATAATACAATTAAAAACATTTAAACACATTTATTTGGGTGTAGAACTTTATCAGGTTATCAATTTAAGCTTCTCTTCATGTCCACAGGCTCAGATGTGGCTTCAATAGTCCAGAGTTCGAGAATATATCCATGCACAGTGCACGTAGGGGGCGTGGCCTCAATATCCCCGCAGACAGCAGCTAAGTGCATTTGATTGAGAAATAGTGAAGATATTCTCAAGTAAATATGCATGAAAGTCAAGATTATGCCCAACTATATTTAAAATCCCTGTTAAGGGTCATTCTTTAATTTAGTAAAGTCCAGGTACATTCCCCTTTATTCTAAAAAAATCCTGTTTATTCCAATGGACAGTTTTCTCATCAAAACAATATGCAGCTTTTCCAGCTTAGGGGAACTTTCAAGGTTGATCTAGTGGTACAAAATCCAATATCTGCTAAGGGAGCAGATCAAACCTGCAAATTAATTTAGAGCTTTGTCTTTGTCTCTTTTGTTTTACTTCAGATGAAGTTTGAGACCACTCCACGCTCTCCTCCTCTCTGCAGACACCCAGTCGACTCAGTTTCTGCCTCTCCTGGTTAGAGCCCCTCCTCAAGAAGAAGAAGAAGAGGAAGAAGAAGAAGAGAAGTTTTTAGACACAAAGTTTTAAAAGATCTGATCATGTTCACTGGTGACAAAGGAGGACTTATAGAAACACCATCAGGAGTTGTATTATTATTGAGGCTCTGCAGGAAGAGGGTGCAGGATTTAATTCTGACATTTCAGGTCTAAACATGTAACAGTTCAGAACTTAATAGTTGATTTACTTCTTTAATTTATCAGATATTTTGAGGAAAAATGGCAAAAAGCAGTTACTGATGAAGTGTAGCTGTGTAGATGCTGCTGTTTCAGGGTTTATAAAATGTTATTGTGCTTTAGTCACTGACGACATGGTGGAAATAATGTTTAACTGTTTACTTTAGTTGTTAAAATGATTCAGTTTGTTTTAGTAAAAGTTATTTTAATGCAAAAAAAAACATCTTCAGTCTCGATATGATAGCGTGCAGATGTTATTTGGTGTTTTGTAAGCAGTGATTCTGATGAGTTATTGTTTGATATATTTTTAGATTAATTAAATCTGATTATGTTCAACTTTATGTAGCCTTCCTTATTTAATGCATAATTTCACATATATGACACAGACAGCAACAATAAGAGTGACTTTGTTAGTGTGAAAAATAAGGCATATAATAAGAAAAAACAAACAATAATGACTTAAAAAGATATATTGTTAAATTCTCTGATTAATAATAAATATTTTAGAAAATCCTCAAACCAAAATATTTGCACTACAGCTGTTTCTATGACGTCATTTGACCACGCCGGAAAGAAGTTCCCGGAAAACCGTCAATAATCAGAATTTAAGACCTTCACTTCCTGTACAGAGAACGCACCTCCAAAATAAAAGCAAGAAATTTATTTCAATGAAGTGGCAAACAGGTTTACAGGTTTACATTCACAGGAGCATCTAAATAAATTAGGTTAAAAATTATAAATATTTAACATCTTGCAAATGTTCAAGCTCTTCTTTAATTTTTATTACTTAGTCCATGTGATGAGTGGATGTAGTATCTTATTTGTGTTTTAAATTGTTGTATACTTGAGTCCATTTATGTTGGTGTACTCAGTATTTTCCATACAAAATTTCAAGGTACATTCTGATTTTTTACAGCATGGTCTTTTCTTGTAAGTGGGTTAAATATTTTTCTTTAAGTTATTTTAAGCCTGTCAGTGCACCAAACAATTTTTCCACTTCTAACCAAAACATACAGATGCAGAGGCACTGAGACAAACAAATGGCATATCCTCATTTACAATCCACAGGCAATATTCATAAATAAATCTCTGCAAGAACCTGGATTCACAACCCCATCCTTCATATAAACCTCCCAAAGAACAAAAAACACCAATAATAAAGAGATAAACATTTTAGAAAATGTGTTAGTGTATATGTATTTATAAACACTCATCAAATAGAGAGGTAGAAAAATAATCCACAAACACAGGCCTCTCACAGCACCTGCTGTAACACATTATAAACACAGTAATATCTTTTTCTCTAATGTCAAACACCTTTTTTTATATATTTTAGTGAAGTACATAATTATTTTCATATAAATTAAATATTTAAATTAAATATAAAAATAAATAAATGTATATACTTTTTGAAACTGCTATTGGAATCCTAATTTCCCTGAGGGAGTTTCCCAGAGGGATTAAAAAGTTCCATCTAATCTAATCTAATTCATACCTGTCTGTAAAATAATGCACCTTTTTAGATTGATATCATCTCCAAACTAAGTATACAAATACAATAAGTCTCTCCAAAATATTACTGTTCTAAACTACATTTATGTTACTAAATATAATTATCTGCATCTACATAATAATCAGTGTTATTGCAGAATTTATATGACGTGCTAATATATGATTGTGGTATGAACCATATTTTGTTTTATTACTTGTATAAATCTAGTAATGTGTCTGTACTGTAATTAAATATTTTGATGTGACATCCAGGCTGCTCCAGCGTTTGACCCCACTTACAGAAATGCATTTTTAGTAGTTGAGTGGACAATCAGATAAATGAAATTACAGGTTAATTATTAATTATTGTTCTGGTATATTTTGAAATATCTCCCATACACTGTTTGTCCACCAGTTTTAAAAAAAAATCCCTCAATTTGGTCATACAGTCCACCCTATGCTAGTTTCCAAAAATAAACAATATAAAACTTAACCTGAATGTGACATAGTTTGTCTGGTTCGCATCTAGTAACATAAATAAGAATATAGTCAAACCTGACAGCAATTTTAAATAATCCAGAAATATTAAAATTCCTTTTTTTGTGAAATAGCGTGAATGACACAAACAAACAAAGCAGCCATATTGATTAAATGAGTACAAAAAGAGTGTAGGAGCTGAAGGTGGAGCTTGTGTCTTGTGTTTTGGCATGCTTTTATTTTGAAATCCCCCCTCAGAACTTCCTCCCTTGTTTCCGTTAGCTTCACGGTCACAGCCGTTAAAGCTGAGCTGGCTGTTGGTGCTTCAGATTGTTTCTGTCGACGACTTTCCCTGAGTGAGACCCACGACCCGACTGGGGAGATTTACACACATTAACCGGATAAAAACACGTCCTCGAGTCCTCTCTGCAACCCTCAGAGCAGCTGGGTTTGACTTTTAACCTCAGAGGAAGTTTAAACTCTGACGAGTCGACGCCATGGACCCCGCGAGTCAAGGTAACGTTAATTGTTAGCTTAGCTGGCTACTTAGCTAGCATGTAGCCTAGCTCGGTGTAGAGATGTGTGGGTAGACGCACCCTGGGCCGCTCAAGCGATACGTTAAAGCGGGCGCCATTTTTCTGAGGGGTAAATATTGACTCTAGTGTAGTTTTTGGATGCAACAAGGCAGTGTTGTTTTTATCAAATTTTGAAGGTTAAAACTTGTAATGTTTCTAATTAAATGTCACTGTCACAGTGACTGTAAGTATCTATGCTACTCTTTAATCTTTAAAAACTAGGATTGGCAGAATTACATCATCACCAACTAGGGCCTGACATTATGTTGAACTAATCAGTTAAGTCAAATGAAAACATAAAAATTAGAAAATTTAAAATTAGTAATTGAGTTTTATCTACGACTTACCCATACTCTTGTAAGCTGTGACACTGTTTGAAAATATTAATATATGAAATTGTCTGTTTTCATTATGGTAGGCCATGGCTCATTTTTAGGCTTGTGATTGAATAATTTAGTTTCATACTATGAAAATACTTTCAGTGTGTGTGTGAACAAGCTGCCTACATCCAAACTACAAAAGTAAGGTTTGGTGACAAAATTACGGTATGTACTTTATAAGTAGGGATTCGTGATATTATTGGTTTGATGTTGGTGTCGGCTGATATTAAAATTTTGATGATGTTAACAGCCGATACATCAGCCACACATATCAGCCATATATCGGCTGGAATATCGGCAGATTACACAAATGTACAATATTGATACACCTTCTCATCACTGCATGGGTACATTTAAAAATCAAGGGTTTCATTGGTAAAATTGTTTTAAAATGGTAGTTAATTTAAGGCCATATGTCCCAGCCCTATTACAAGTATAAGTTGGAATTTATTATTACCCTACTAGTTAAAATGTCATCCCTGTTGATTGAGTATTTAGATGATTGCAGTGTTAGGCATTGCATTATACACCACCTTTGATTTTTTTCTGATATCCAGTATTTGAAAACGTATTTCTGCCAGTACTGAAGACTATGCAGATGTATAGACATTAAAAAAAATTTGTCTTTTAATGTTGCACCTCGGTTATATCCAAAATACGTGTACAGCTTTTATAGTGCAGTCCTACTCATCTGCCATTTTAAGACTTACAAACCTTGAATTTGTATCTGTTGACATGAAATAAGCCCTTTTGGGGAGCCCATACTTCTAAATCAACATGTGAATATTCTTCAACCTAATGCATATATATTTAAGACTACAATATCAGCTGTAAATATCCACAGCAAATGTTTACGGTTGCTGATTGCAATATCTATCTCTTGATATTGTGCATCCGTACTCGCAATAGTTAATTTCCAAAATGGACAACATATGGAAAAATAATAGACAAGTGAATTTTATTAAGAACTTAAATATAATCTCATTTGGTCCAGCATTTATGGGTAAACAAAGGAGTTTTATAGTTGAATACATCTTACTGATCTACCCTATTACCAATCATTTGAGTAGCACTTCCCCTCTCCAACATGGCGCCCGCATGGACGCATTTCAAAACCCCGAAAGCAGCATCTACACGTTTCCATCTATGGGTGCAAGAGGCGGAATTGTACGGCGGACAGGCAGTAAATAATACACATTACTTTACCATTCAGTGACTAGCTTCTTAACGGGTCTTAATGCAGATTTCTGTGTCATTTTGACCTGTTCGGGACTCATAAATGATAATTATGGGTCAGTCGTGCGGACAGGACAGGCCCGCTGGTAAATGACAGGAACAGAGGCAGAAAGTGAAACAGGATCGTGTTACTAAAGCCTCCAACTTCCCACCATAACCACAACTGAAATATCACTGATATAAAAATTCAAATAACGAAATACTTAAGTTGATCAGTGTTGAGTGACACAGTTTCAGAATAACCCCGATATAAGCCGCACTGGCTCGAGTAAGGCTTGTAAACAAAAGGACTGATGTTAGCCAAAACAAGTGTCAGCAGATTGCACGGGAGCAATCCAGGGCGCAACACCTCTCTTCTTCTACATGCTTTAGCCTGAGTGATTGTTTGCTGATGTTCTCAGTGTTAATCAGTGTTTTTAAGGAGCTTCAGGCAGATCTGCTGACTAATCCAGCATTGTTTACAGCCGGTGCTTTATCACTGCGAGTATTGACAGATCTGAGCAGACAGGAGCCTCTGATAGACCACATCTATAGACCGCATCCATAGACCATATCTGAGTGATGCTGTCACTGCTGTCCAGGGGTGGTGCTTTAAAACTAAAAGATACAGAGTCAGTCAGAAAGTAGTTAGGTGTGCACAAAATTATCGGTTCGTTATCATTTAGTTACTAGTATTAAAAAAACGATTCAATTAGATTTAATATCACGATGCAAGGCTGTGAGTGGTACCCTTGATTTTCTATATTACTGCACCAGGCTACTATTTATATCAAAAAATACAAGCAGTCAAATAAACATGAACTCCTTTTATTAATTAGAAATGGCTTTTGGGATCAACTGCAGAAATAATGTCTTTGTATTATAAACAGACATAATTCAGTTTCATAGGACTCATCCTCCTAAACTTGTTTTTTCTTCCTCAGAACAAAACTGATTCTGCAGTCAAGCAGCAGCATCCAAAAGATTAAATGATTATCGACCCCCTGCATCGATTCATCTTCAGTCTAAATCCACATCACGATTGATTGATTGATATCTTTATTTCGATGTTGTAGATGACATTGAATTTTACTTTATTCCCTAACTGAAAACATAACACTGCCTTAAGTCTACAAAAAAAATACAATCATAACTATACCTTCTTTACAAGTATTCACCATACCCTGCAAAATGTTCCTCCAAATAATCAGCAAGCACCTTGTGGTATTTATTCATCATTGTACCTCTGGAAAATTATTTCTCGATGCCTCTTTTTCAACAGAATTATACTCAAAATTTGCTTTAGTTCTGCACTCAGTCCTTTCCACAGTTTAACTCCGTGCAGTGATTATAAGATTATTTTTGACACCCCTGGTAAATACCACGTATATTGGCTCTTATACTGGCAAAATGCACAATTGTACCACAGTGGTTAAACTCATCATCACTCAGTGTACAATGTTTTTAATCACAAGTGTCATTTAATAAGAATAAAATGTTGTTTTTCCAGCTTTACACCTGTTTCTAACACAAATGGACTGTAATCATAAAAGGAACAGGTCCATTTTAGTAAAGTAGAGACTTTATGTTCTTGACACAAGATATTGGTATTGATTTCAGTATTGGCAATAATGACTTGGGGAATATTGGTATATTGAATATGGCCAAAAATCCAATATTGCACATCTTTAAAAGTAGTTCTCAGTTTTTCCACATAAAACATCATAAAGTATCATATTCAAGTACCTTAGTTGATACCAAGCTGTTAAAGATCACACATTGTACGTATTGCATGGATTTTTGCCTTTTAGGAAGCATGTTTGAGTTTTCTTGATATTTTTGATGATTACATGCAAACAGTCCCTCAATAATGGGTGCCTTGAATGTAAATTTCATTGCTGTGGTATCAATCAGAATCAATATTGTTCGTTTTAACTTCAGCTAGGGCTGTGCGATATGGTCTGAATATAAAATCTCTTTTTTTCACAATAGTTGATTAATGATTTAAATAGTCAAAACATCACTGTTACACAGAAACTGCATTAAACATGTTTTTCCCAATGTTATCAACATATGTTCCGAAACTAATCTGAGCTCACCTCTTATACTTCAAGTGCCGTAATTTGGCCATCAAATGTTAATTTTGTAGTTTGGACGTAGGCATGCTTGTCCTCATAAACACTGAAAGTTGCAGTATCTCACAGTATAAAACTGAAATGAAAAATAACAAACCGAAAAATGTGATTTAAGCAAAACCTGACAGGGCCGAGCATCATAAAAACAGTGTGCATTTTCAGTTTTTATGTTTTAAAACGGTTTCACAAGTTGCAATAGGAGTAAGAGTCCATCAAGGAATAAAAAATCTTGACTTTTACTTTTAACAATCCTCCAAAAAAAAAAAAAAAAGAATTAAACAATTTAATCGATGCTTTACTCATTCCTGTGTCTATCAAAATGTAAGAAAAACCTTAAACGTTGGGTCCTTAGAGGAGAAATTAATTCACTAGAACTGCAGAAAACTCCTCCACATTCACTATATTGCATGGATTTCTGCCTCCTGGGAGGCATGTATGAGTTTTCTTGCTATATTTGATAATTAAATACAAACAATCACTCAGTAATTCTTGCATAGGGTGTAAACTTCATTGTTGTGGTATAAATCAAGAATCAGCATTTCTCATATTTTGACTTCATCCTATCAGAGTTTACATTCTGATCTCTCCAGGTTATAACAGCTGCAGTATCTGGTTTGGAGTTGTGTAGTTGGGACTTTAATTTTGTAATAGTATATTTAATTTTGGATCAGGCCAGCAGTGATTCAGGACGGTCACTAAGACGGTGACTCGCTGCCATGTTTGTCTGGCTTCATGCAGAACAAAGTAGAGTGATCTAGGTCGTGTCCGTCTGAATAAAATCCTGCTGCTACTGTTTCCTTAATGATGCTGTGAAACCTGAGACTCCTGAACCAGGCCGAGACTTTTCCGGTCTGATGAGCTCTCACGTGACCTGTCAGGACGATCTCCGTCCTGATAGAAGACGGTGTGAAAGTTTCTGCTGCACAATTTTTATCATTAATGTTTTGATCTTCATATTAATCAAACAATTTCAACAGTTGCTTGAATACTACAGCAACACAAAAACAAGGACTATGTGTCAGATAAAAGTTATTTTTCAGTTTTATTCTCCCTGAACTAGAAGTTAAACTATGGGTCGCACAAGGGTTATTGGATATGATGATCTTAGATTGTGAAGGACTGCAGTGATCTGTCGAAGCAGAGAGACTGTTGGATTGTCTGAAGTTACAGTGGTGCTGAAAACATGCCAAATTTATCAAATACAATTATTCAGAATGGAGGGGAAATAGTTCATTATTGGAGACCCCCACGCCCTCTTTGCCTAATGGTTCCAACTGAAAGAGCAAATATTTAAAATCAAGTTAAAGTTGGATAAAAGCTTCATTCTGCTTGGTAATTTGCAAATATGTGTAAACAATAAGAAGAAGAAACATCGTGAAAGGGAGATCATGAAACGGCCATTAATATAATCGTGATAGTTTCTTTTCACTACATCACCCAACCCTACTCTACACCAATGTTTAATGCTTAATGTTTAATCTGGACCAGGGATGTGCTACTGGTGAACCCCCTACTCCCTTAATGCCCATGAGTCAGCTTAATATACAAAAATGAACATGCATGAAGGATATGTGACAAAATCTGCTTAAAATATTAAGAATAGCAGTTATGCTAGGAAAAGGGCTTAAACTGGCTGCAGTACTTTCCTATGTAAGTGCATTTCTGAAAATGAAAACGGAAATAACAGTAAAATATACTTTTTTAATCAGTAAATACTGAGTAACTTTCATTTAAAAGTAGCTGAAACTGGCTTCAATTCCTTGTTTAGCTCATAAAATAAATATTTCTACTTGCATTTGAGTAAAAAAAACTTTATATGTTGATATAAAATGTCTTTGCTTGAATGGTATGTGTTCTTTTGGTAAATTAAAAATAAGTTGAGTAAAAAGTAATGTGGCCCTCATGGTGACAAAAGTCAGTACGTTTCTTTTATTGGCTAATATATGCACAGTATATTGTTTTGAGGCCTCTGTCAAAACAATAACAAAAGATTGGGTTGAGGGCAGGGAGATGCTAGGGGATGGGAATTGATATGAATTTATTAATACCAAATATATAAAAAGTATATGACTGCTTGTCAATCCTTAATCAGTCCCTGAGGTTGTTGTACAGAAAGAGTTGGCCTCCATTTTTGTTTGTGTGTGTCAGTAATGTCAAACACTTGGCACACCTGATATTTAATGCACAGTCAGTAAAAGCTCTACAGTGTCCTCATTACACCTTTAAGCATTCACATTAATGATGCCATGATGTGATATTTATGTTAATTGACTCGACTTGTTCCAACTTCACAGACACACAAAGACAGACACACACACCTGCAGCACTGCTGTCTCTGCTCAGTCCACATAACCACCTCCCTCCAGTGTTACACCTCTGATGATACCTCTGGAGATGGAGGTCAAACATCCCAAGGTTGTAAATATTTTGGCTTGAGACAGCAGCGTTAATGGGACTGCAGGGTTCCCACAGGTCCTGGAAAATGATTGACCAATTTTCCAGTCATGGGAAACATATGGAAAGTGAGTAAAAAAGTCAAATATCCTGGAAAAGCTTGAATTGTCCTGGGAAATAATTTATCTTCCTTCTACCTTGTTAGTGAACAAATATAAAACATAGGAAATGAAGTTAAAATGTACTTGGTAACTAATGCACACTTAGCCATAAAATATGAGTAGGTGAAATAATGCAAGTTAAGGAATAAAATGTAAAAACTAAAAACAATGGTGACAAAAAGAAACTGTCCTGGAAAAGTCCTGGAAAAAGATTTCTAGAAAAGAGTGGGAACCCTGCACTGGTGTTACATCTTGGGATGCAGGAGTTTAGATAATTGCTTCAAAACATAATTGTTGGTTTCACCAGGTATGAAAATCAGTGTCCGTGTTTAATGTCAATATTATAGCATTACATAGCATTATGAACTCCACCAAGAAGGTCATGTTTTTACTGGCATTTGTTTATTTGTTTGTGAGCAAAATAACTAAAAAGTTTGCAACCAGTTAGAAATGTTCTGCAGCAACATTAATGTAAACAATTTCTTGAAATAATTTGAAATGGTCCTAAACTAGAACTGATTTTCCATTTGCATTCCTAGAATACTTTTATAAACCTTAACAACTCAATACGTTGGACAGCCCTAGACTCGGGCAAAACATGAAGCATATTTTTTTGTTTTTACTCACCAAAAATAGCAAGGTAACAACAGCAGCCTTCCTAAATTGCACCAAATGCTACAGATGTTTTTGTGCAGTGTTTGTTTGCCATCTCTTTCTCTTGCGGTTACTTTAGGTAGGAAAAATGAATGAAGATCTGGTTGTTTTTTTTTTATTTATTATCATTATAATGATTGAATTCAATGTTTTTTGAATTGTGCAAATACACTGAAATAATCAAGATTCTGTATAAAAAACATGGGTTAAAAAAAAAACAACCTTCAGAAGTTCCAGTGATTTTGTTCTGCTTTGGTGAGGCTTTAATTTTTACTCGTAGGTGCAGTGATAATGCTTTCCCTATAAATTTGATCAGAGAGGGTCAAATCCAGTTGGTAGTAATCTAAATGAAAACAATTAAAAAGTCAACAGGGACTAAGTTGCACAGCTGTATCTCTAGGAACCAGACCAGGATACGATGCAGGGGAGAGATTTTATGTAAGAGGTGTGGCCGGTATGGCACACATGCTTCAGTGTTTACGGACGAGTTTGACAACTGCTTCAACACAAAAGAGGAATTCATGACCTCCATGTGTCTCTAACTTTGACTGATAGCAGCATTTCTGATTTTTAGAAAACCACTGAAGGTGAATTCAACAAAGAAGAATGAACATGGCAGCAGAATATTTGAGTCTGGCCACATCAGTTTGAGTCAGAATCCAAATAAAGAGTCTGTTTCGTGCACGTTCAGTCTTAAATAAGAGTTCTCCTCTCATTTTGAGCTCTGTTTCTGAATCACTCCTGACTGAATGAATTTACCTTCAGGGTGGAGCCGTCATTTCTGTGGCCGGCTTGAATGCGGATGTTGCTGCTTCTGCTCCTGAACACACAGCGTCACCAGAGCTACTTTCATGAGCTGTGGAAGCTTTTAGCATTTATTAAAGACCAGTTATCTCCTTTAATTTCTAGTCTGTCATAGCCTAAATCATTGCACCTCTCTCCTTTTGCATCGTCTCTGTAAAAATGACACAAACGTGACAGGTCCTGACCTGCTGATTGTACCAATCCGTCTGTTTTGAAACTTGTTTGTTTGGTGTGTTCTGCAAGTCCGTGCAATCAAGTGTGGGGATGTGGAGGCTGCACTGCAGGGTTTGGACATTTTTAGATTTTCTGGAGTAAATGAGAACTTGAGAAAAAAAGTGGTTGTTGTGATGTTCAGAGAAAAGGCTGCCCACATCAGGATGACTCTGGATTTAAAGAAGAATTTAGCTTGCTCAGATTTTACTCCTAGCCTCTGTATGAAGCAGTGTTAATTCTGTTGACTAATTATTTTCGTCATAGTTTTCATCAACCACCTTTTTTCCCCTGATGGAAACTAGACAGTAACTCATAAAAACAAGTGCACATGGACAAAAAGTAAAACTAAATTAACTGACATTTTTGTCAACAAATTAAAACTAGACGAAAATATTTGACAGACTTAATCCAATGAGACATAATTTTGTCATGTAGAAAGTAGGAACAAGTTAGCCAAAATAAAGGTGAATGCATTTCACACAAAAGTTCAGTTTTTTCTGTTCATTTATACAGTCAAACTTTATTAGCATTCAGTAAAGGGTTATTAGATGTTTCATTTTATCCAAGTGTAAAACATGACTTCAGAAATTCAAGGAAACAAGATATTTTAGGCAACGGACTAAAATTAAATTTAAAAAGTGCTGTCAAAATTAACACTAGTACTAAGTTAAAAATGCTCTTTAGTTGAGGTGCTTGTAACCTAGAGCAGTGGTTCCTCCCTGGATGAAGCCACAAAGAGTTGGTTTTATGAATAAAAGCAATAAAAAAGGGGCTTAAACCCACTTTCTGGTGCAAAGACCCTTAAAAAGTGTCTTTGGAGTGTCTGCAATATTTTTTTTAATGATATGTAAACTAAAGTTAGACAACCTCAAAACTGACGAGCCTCACGCCCTTCTTAAGCTCTGTCCACTATCAGTTGAAGGCAAAAGGCCCTTAAAAGTTGAAAATGCTGGTGGCTCTGTCATATTTAAGCATTTTTGCCTCGTAAAGTTTTAGTTTAGTTCATTTTTGTTCAGCTTTGGTGAAAACACAAAAGTCATTACTGACAGGAAACCCATTTTTAATCTCTCTTTGAATAAATTTAGTTAGTGAATTAGTTATGGAAATAAATTTAAAAATGAATTAGTCACAATATATAATCACAATTTCCGACATCGCAATCATGTGATCGCCAAAGCTAAAAAGTTTTGCAGCACTCCTGACTGACCCAGGATCTGTTGTGTCAACTATTTTATACATACTATTTTACAAATTTGCAGAAAATTTGCATTTACAGAAGAGTTGGTAAGTAGGTCAATAACACAAAGCCTCTGTTTAGGAGTAGAAGTTGGAGTATCCCTGAAAAAAGAAAACAGATTATTTATCATCAATATTAGATGATGAATAATGTGTTATGTGCTTTTGATCATTGATTTCCTTACTGTTGGCTATACTGTAAACACAGTAAATATTGCACTGAAGCTTGAATTGAAGAAAATCATGACTCAAACTGAAATCACAATATCTGCCAGAAAAATCACAATTAGATCTTTTCCTAAAATCATTCAGCCCTACTTTAGACTTGTGTTGTTGTGCTGAAATAGATATTGATGTTGTTTAAATGTAACTAATATCAGACCTAAAATGTTCAGCATTCATCCTTATTTATCCACCTATCTCCCAGATATTCAATCTTGAATCAAATCTGGTGACAAGCATATTGTTCCACCTCTAATAGAGAGCACAGAAACACAGGATGCTCCAATCTTCCTCTGTCAGTATCTCTGTTATGAGAACATTTTGCTTCGTTCACCCAAGGACACCGTCTCATATTTGGCGACTAAAGAGCTCTGCACAGTCAGAGCTGGCAGAGAAAAACCTGGAGCCTGAAACTTGGGGTAAAAATAGACTTAATGCCGTCATAGTGCAACATTTTTAACAGATATTCAGACGGGGAGCCCCTTTTGGAGGCTGAACCCTCACTTCACATAGCTGAAAATTCACCAACTTCTATGTCAAGAAGCAAAGAGAGTGCAGTCTCACTGATGTGAGGATATTATGCTAAGATGAAAGTGTATAAATGCATGAAACAAGGTCTGCAGGCAGCACCGAGTTCACCTAACTACCTTGTTACTGAAGCTGAAGTTTAGACCTGCACGTTTTCACCGATTGTGCAGCTCATCAGGTCACAATGATGTTGAAAGATGTTAAGAAATGCCATCTCAGCTCTGCTCTGGAGTGTGAACACGCTCATATCTCCTGTGGCCAAGACCACCTCAACAAGTATTGTGCATTTATGCTTACACATAAGATGAAGTGTACTTCCTCATACAGGGAACTCGGATGTACCCTAAGATGCTCCCAAATGGTGAATAAGTGCTTTAAAAATCATTTAGGAGAGCAAGAACAAGCTTTGTTAGAAATTGTTATACTAAAATCATTTCTGTGGCATCATTGCTGTTGATTGTTTTTAAAAATATGAGTAATGTCAGCATGTTGCTCCAAATCTTTGCCTCCTTGTTTACTTTGATCCAGAGACTTCAGATGCTCCAACATTTCTGTGTCAGAGTGCACTTCCACTTGCGGCTCCTCTAATTGCCACTCTCTCTTCCTGTCGGATATCTCCTGCTGGTAACCCGAGCCGGTCCTGGCCTCAGTTTGTGTGTCAGAGTGAAACAGATACTAAAAGGATCGTTAAAGCAAACCACTCTGAGCTTTTAGGTCTGAAGCTGGTCTCAGTTTTGTTTACTGTTCGTCCTCTCCGTCTCACTTTCCCCTCGATGTTCTCTGTTCCTCTCTCCTCTCCTGTTGCTCCAGATATCAACCTGAACTCTCCTAACAAAGGCCTCGGTGTGGATCATTCAGACAGTCTCTCCGACGTGCCCGTGGAAGGAGCAGTGGGGAACCAGGCCAACCCTCTCCCACCCGGTCTGACGGAGGAGGAGGCAGAGGAGCTCCGCACAGAGCTCACAAAGGTACGACGCAGACAGTCCAACAGCTCCAGGTGTTCACAGAGCAGGCCTGTAATTTAGTGTTTACTGTAGAAAATCACAAACCCCAGCTCCCTGAAGCTTTTTCAGCAAAGTTTAGAAATGTTTTAAATTTCAGTTTATTAAGGCATAACTCAAGATGAATCATCTCGTTTTCAAGGGGGGACTTTACACCAATATACAGACAAAACAAACCATTACAGCACAGTCATCACTCTGACATTACAAGAGAAACATTACAACACTGACAATACACAAAACAAACACAGAAAGCTCTCCCAACCCAACCATCCCTCACCCACCAGTCCACACTGGATATGTGGTTATCAACAATAAAACTCAGACCCACACTAAAGTAGCAACATACAAACATTTACATTATTAGGTACACATACAAGCATTTCGGCACAGTCAGGCATTTCACACATTTAGTTCTGAAAACAGGAGCAAGGTGTTTGTAGATAAATAAAGACAGATTTCTTGAAAACAGCCAAAGGCGATATTGATCTGAGGGAATCGGGCAGATTGTTCCAGTCTGAAGGGGCTTTGAATTGAAAAGCAGAACGACCAATTTCTTTATGAATCCTTGGAACAGACAAAAAAGGATTGGTTTTATGACGAAGATTGTACTGTGATCTACATGGAGTTATATATTGCTTAGGATAAGGAGGGCAGCAATACAGGATTTCTATAGCTTAAGGAAGTCAATCAATCAATCAGTCTTTGCTCTCTTCCCTTCACTGGCTTCCAGTAAGGTTCAGGATTGATTTTAAGATTCTTTTATTTGTTTTTAAGTCTCTGAATGGGCTGGCCCCAGATTACCTGTCTGACCTTGTTAAGGTTCATCAGCTCTCCAGACCACTTCGGTCAGGAAATCATCTGGTCCTGGACAATCCTCGATCCTGTTTAAAAGCTAGAGGAGATCAAGCCTTCGCAGTTGCTGCTCCCACTCTGTGGCACCTATTACCGTTAAATGTGTGGACTGCAAAAAGCCTCTCTGCTTGGAAAACACGGCTAAAGACACACTGGTTCACCGTGGCCTTTGGCAGAGTATAGCCACTTTTATTGGTTTTCCTGGTTATTAAACATATTTATACTGTATTGTTTTTTTATTGCTTTCATTGGGTTTTTTATTACTCTTATTGGTTTTATTGTTTTTACTGTTTTTATTGTGTCTGCTTTTTCTACTGTAAAGCACTTTGGTAGGCCGCTGGCTGTTTAAATGTGCTATATAAATAAAGCTGATATTGGCATTGTATAGCTCCAGATCTTAACAAGAGTTATCTCAAGACACTTTATAGTAGAGCTGAAACAAACTCTTCATTTTATAGATACACAAATACTTATAATAAATATATTTGTATAAACACATACATATACAGAGACGTATCCATCCAGGCAGAGACAAAGGGACTAAAAATCAGAATTTATGATGGAGACAAACACATGGACGCCCAGATCATAAATCTGTTCTCATCACATTTGTCTCTGCTGAATAGAGATTCAATCAATCAGTCTTTGTCTATATGGTACCATATTTGTCTTTGTTGAATATAAATATATTAAAGGTAAGCCCCTTGAGATGTGGCATCTCATTTTCAAAAGGGACATCGTGACCTTGCTTATGCAGCTCAACAATCAAAGAGGGAAAGCTTTTATGCCTTTGCCATCAGGAGGTCATGACAGTGTGAATACTGGACAGAAAATGACATTGAATCCACATTTTTGTGCAGATTTTGGCTTTTTAAGGCTGTGGTCTTAAACTTTTGATCAGCTGATGAACAGCCTATTTCAGCTTAATGGTTGTTTGCAATAAATTGCTTCATCAGATTTTTTTTGTCTCACTCCCATTTCTTCTTTTTGCATTTTGAAGCTCTGCTTAGAACCTTCTTAAGATCCAACAGTGCAAAATGTAAATTCTTGCAATTTTTCAACTGGTCTTAAAATTTTGATCAGGAGTGTACCTCAATTTATAAAGAAAGGAGCTGATGATGAAAGCTTTCAATAACATGAGCTCTCTCCGGTGTTTTCAGGTCGAGGAGGAGATCAACACCCTGCGTCAGGTTCTTTCAGCCAAAGAGAGACACGCCACAGAGCTGAAGAGGAAACTCGGCCTCAGCCCGCTCAACGAACTCAGGCAGAACATCACCAAGAGCTGGCAAGACGTACAGACCTCCAACGCGTGAGTATAAAAGTCAATGGATCAGTGTGAGGCATGACAATAATAAACAAAACTAAAGGAAATTGGATTTTAATATTGAGTATTTTGCAGAAAGAAACAACAGAATAGAACTTAGCATCACAACAGACGTGCAGGTTAAATCTTTATAAACCGTGAAATCGTTGAAGCTGCCAGCTTTCTCCCCTGATATCAGGATTGATGATATTTTACACCTTCAGTCATATTCAAGAATGAACAGAGTGATTCAGAGTCATTCAGAATATGTCCTCAAATGTGAGAGCTGATCTTTAGAGGGGTATCCTCCCTGCTGCAGCTCTGGTGACAGTCCAGTGAAATGAATCAGCACTTCCTGAAGACTGAAGAGTCTGATAGTAACAGTGTTATCAGAATGAAGCAGTCGCACAGTGACTCATGCTGCAGCGACTCAAACAGACCTCTAACGTCCACAGACCTTTACTCAAGAGCTTTATGGTGCAGGGACAACTGCAGACCTTATAAGGAGATGAGGCTGAGGCGGCCTGACCTTGATTTTAACAAGTCTCTTCATTGTAAGATCATTTTTCATGTTTTTAAGGTGATGTCTGTTAATCAAACTTAAACACAAATACACAGTAGATCTTCTGTTCTGTATTTTACATTATAAAGATGTTGTGGTCGACCAGGGTATATGTGATTGCACATGATCAGTAGAGCAGGTTTTCTCTGTCTAAAATATCTTTAGTTTTAGTCATAGTTTATTCATCTAAATTGTTTTAATTTTAGTCTTGTTTTAGTCGATGAAATCTACTGTAAGTTAGTCGACTAAAATCTGAAGTGTAAAGGGTAAGGCATTTTTTAATGTTTCCTCGAATTTCTGAAGTCATGTTTCACACTTGGATAAAATCAAACATCTAATAAGCCTTTACTGAATGCTAGTAAAGTCTGAATGTATAAATGAACAGAAACAAATTGAACTTTTGAGTGAAATGCAGTCACCTTTATTTAGGCTACCTGGCAGAGCATCTCAGTTACAATACCAGAACTGACAACAAACAGTGAACCTGCTCTACATGAATATATCAATTCATAAAGAGAGGAGCTCTGATTGGATCGCTCCACAACTTATCCCACCACCACCAAGCTAAGGCAGCTGTGATTGGATGTCCCTCTTAACTCATCCAACCTTTCCACACAACCAAAGAAGCTGTGATTGGATATATTCCTAACTTTTCTCTACTTTCTACATGAGCAATTAGGTCTGATTGGATTAAGTCTCTGTCAAACATTTTCGTCTAGTTTTTATTTGTTGATGAACATGTCTGTTGATTAGTTTTAATTTTGTCCATGTGCACTTGTTTTTATTAGTAACTGTCTAGTTTTCATCAGGGGAAAAAAGGTTGTTGACGAAGACTATGACGAAAAAGTCGACTTGAAACATCTTTAACTTTTAAATCAAGTCTTTAACAGATTTTCTTCTGATCATCCTCTAACCTGGGCCTCCTGTGCCTCCTCGCTGTAACACCCTGGTGTTTCTGTTTCTAGCTATGTGAGAACCTCAGAGAAACTGGGCGAGTGGAATGAGAAAGTTACCGGTTCAGATCTGTGAGTTCACGCTCTGTTTGCTGCTCGCCCTCCGCTCGCCGCGTCCGAGCGTCTGCTGTGTTTGCTCTCTCACGCTCCTCCAGACTCGCACTCACACTCGATACTTCCCCGCTCTCACCTCCTGACTGTGTTTGAGAACATCCGTGTTTAACTTTGTGTCTGCTCTCAGAACAAACCCTCAGCTCTGCTCATAACCTGCAACGTCTTTAAAATTAAGTAAGGCTGATTTTGGGTTGTCATGAGCATGCTTGGACTGATGAAACTCCTCAATCGCCTTCTTTTTGCAGTAATTTATTCCACAGTCTCACATCTAATCTGATTGGTCTGATTAATTTTTCTGCTCACAGGAAATGAGAATAACAGCGATTTGATCATCTAAATTATACCACAGCAATGAACTATTTGAACAGGTCATATTACTGATTTTCTGTCTTCGTTATTGTACTCATCACGTGTGCCTGAATCTGATTATCTCTCGGAGTCACTCGTCTGTTTGACTTCCTCTCCGCGGAGGTCGGAGTCATCTCTTCCTCCATCCAAACATGATGACACACGTCTTCCTCTCTACTTCCTCTAAAAATCAACACGTCTTTTGTCTTCTGAGCTTGCTCTCACCTGCTTCCTCTTTGCTTTTAATACACTGACCATGTTTAAAAGACTGAGAATGTTTGATTCTGCTCTTTTAGGTTTTTACACTAACTGCGCTTTGTTCTTTGATTAATGTGAAGGATTGTGAAGTTATTGAGCTTCCTTAAAGCCTTTAAGCTTATTGAGTAATGTATTTTATTTAGTCATGCTTATTTACTTCCCACTCATTTGTGTGTCAAGAATCAAGCCTGTAAAAGACAAAGAACAACTGGCATAATTTAATGTTTAAATCTCCAGTGTTTTGCCAATTCATATCAATAATTAGATCATTTTGCTAACAGTTTATGAGACAATAATGGACGTCTGGTCATGAACTTAAGACTTCATGTATTTTTGCTTGCATACATGACTCATCGCTCATATTTTCAGGGAAACTAAACATTCAATGCAGATATTTTAAAATAATTTTCAACAAACTTTCAGAATTTAGTTTGTATTCTTGGAAAGGAATCTCAATATCTTTTTCTCAAACATTGGAGATTTTCCCTTCCTTAAATATTTTACCAGATACTATTGAATATTACATGCTTTTCTATATAAAGCCTGCAGGTACAGGTTACATGACCCTGAAACAGAGAGAGCTGTGTTTCTGTCACTGTGACAAACGTGGATTACAGTTTGCACTGTGTAGTCATAATATGACTTATATCAGTATTTATTCTGCTTTTGCATCATAAAACTTATAAAGGTTAGATTTCTGTTTCTGTAAAATTAAATTGAGGTGGCTGAGTAAGCAGATTCATGCCGTCTGCAGTTAGTGCAGTATGTTATTTTAACCTGAAAGATTAAAAGCCTGTATTTGAGATGTGAAGTAATTTATGTCCCAAATAAGAAAAATAACAGTGAACTGAAGAAAAAATATGACAGATTTTTAAAGAAAAATTATCGCAATGTACATTTTTTTCCAAAGATCAACCTGTTGACTATGATTATGAAATACCCATTTTTAACTCTATTTGGATAAGTACGACTGATTCAACACTTTGCTGATGTATATTATGTTTTTTTGTTTGCAAGCAGTGATCAGAAGTTGTTGCATTGTCTAATTTAGAATTATAAAATATATATCAGGAGGAGAACCTTGATTTTTCATATTTTTTGCATTTATTTGTTCATGCAAGTCAAAGACATTTTTTCCTCTGGTGTGCAAAAGTGAACACAGTTTTCTCTTTTTAGATCTAAAATATTTCATCTTATTATCACCTCAGAGCCATCCAAAACTCATCTGGTCCCCATCAGTAGATCAGAGTTCTGGTTTTTCAGGTTAAAGAGTTTGAACTCAACTTTGAGATCAAGAAAAGGAGCTTTTCCCCGCCTTTAATTCTTCTGCAAAATATCTGATGACGACAAAGCAGCCTCCGGAGTTTGAGGTAGAAAGTATCACAATTGTTCTGCTCTCTGAGGTTGGCAGGAAAACAGGATTTTTCTGCCCGTTTCCTCCGCTTTGCCACCGTTTCTGCTGCTGTAGGTCTGGAGCTGGAATTTTCCATGCAGCTGCTCCTGAGGTGAACTGGATTGACGAGCTCTCTCAGACACCTCGCTGACAGGATGAGCACTAAAATGCTTACGCTCAGTTTTTACTCACACCTTCACAAACAAACAGGTGCTCTGGTGGCCATGTGTACTGTCTGTTCTGCTTTTTAACCCACAGATAGAAACACAGATGAGCGTCTTAGGTTATCAGCTCCGTGTTCGCCCACACAGGCAGAATAAACGTGGATTATCAGAATATTTGCTCACAGAAGCAGAAACACGGTAGAGAGGGGTGTTATTCTTGGTTTAGGCCGATACATGCACATACACAATGCCATGTACAGTAAAGGATGAGAATGTGTGAACCAGGGCTGGGAAATATAGACCAAAAATAATACTCAAAGTAATTTTCTGCGTGATCATTCACAACATACACAAAGAGATGGGAATTATGAAGATATTGACACCAACAGAATTATTAATTCTACTTGAGTCAATTCTTAATCAATACACTTGATGACTGCCGCAGGTTTTTTTCATGTGGAAAGTAGTCCACCTGCGCAAGATTCTGTCGGCAATCCTCAAAACTTTCTTATTACCAGCCAATCACAGGGCTTAGATGGAGAGCCACACATGAAGGCAATTAGAGCTGCCAGTTAAGCTAAAGATGTTACATGGACAGCAAGCGAAAGCAAGAGAACATACTCCACACAGAGGCTCACCCAACTAGGGAGTCAAACCAGCAACCCTGCTTTTAAATTGAGGACCTAAGTGAAGACATGCTGGTGATTTCACTGCCTCATACCAGCTGGTAACAGCTCTCAACTGGAACCGGTTCTCGACTCTAGTGACGCAACGAATGTGAGAATCAAGGCCCGTGCTGATACCGGTGTTTAAAACAACAATTTAGCAGATATGGATGCTGATTGTAGATCAACTTCTGGTGTGTTTCTCAAACATTTATCTGTTTTCATGATCAAACATGAGAGAAACTACTGGCAGAGTTCGACCAACAAGTTTTTTCTTCTGTCCAATGCAAACATTCTATTTTAGGGATGCACAATGTTAACAATATGCAATCAATATTGACAGATAATTGCTTAAAAAGCTTAATATCCATATCTGCAGTTATGACAATTCCTGCCCATATTTACTGCAGATATTTTAGCCTCGTCCTTTGGCATTAAATTTGTTGTTTTTGCTCATTAATTCTAATTTGAAAGTATAAGCTCTCCTGCCAAAAAGTCATTTTTTTCCAATTTCAGCTGAACGTTAAATCAGTGTTTGTTGCTTGTAGTGCGACAAATCTTGATTTTACTGTAAGAGTTAAAAATGCTTTATACATCTAACGTAGGTGTTGTTAAAATGAGATTTTCCGTTACTTACATGTACTGGTATTGATATAGGTATCGGCTAAAATAAAGTTTGATGAATCAACATATTTAATTTAATTTTTACAAATATGTTGGCAGTATTTTGAGAAGTGGGAAGACCTGGTGAGGAGCAAAGTCAACGTTCTACCCACTTTTCCAAATCATGCCAATTGGGCAATTTAGACAGTGGGAAGAAGTGTGTAATTTTTTATTATTAATATTTAAAAATGACTCAATATTGAGTGCTTATCACTTCTGGGTTTTTTTGCCAAAGTATCAAACAGGTATCAATGTGTATGAGTTTTAGTGCCAATAAAAAGCCCCTGAAATAAAGTCAAATAAATAAAGTAATAAGTATTTGAGCCAAGATGTTTTACCTTTCAAAGAGTATTAGGTCTTTTATTTTATTGAAACTAATTTGTTCAGTATTGCCCAAACAAATGAATAGCACTATTTTTATGCAAAACAATGTTTACAATAAATGTAAACATCATTCTGCTCTATATCTTCTCAGCAGAATGTTAATGTACTATTAATGTACTTTATAACCTTGACATTTTGCCCATCCCTAGTGTGCATGTTTCCCAGATAACATACGGGCGCCGCGGTCGTGCCTGGCGACCAGACGGTCAGCTCAGACTCGCTGCTGCAGAGACACAGAGGGAGGGAAACAGGAATGTGAGAGAGAGGAGCACGCAGAGTAATTCAGCCAAACAAAGAAGTAAATGGGTTATGAATTATGAATACATCGACGGCACAAAGACTCGGAGCGTGTTGCCATGAAAACTGGAGAGAGTCAGTGGTTTGTTTCTCTCGGTTTGGTGCATCTTATTAGCATGACAACGAAAATCACACAGAAGTGCCGTAGCTCAGTGTGGGAGGACAAACACCGCTGGCTGAGGGAGAAAAATCCAAATATAGGCGATAAAAGTGGAGTTTGTGTCTGATTGTTTCAGCAGGACAGTGAATGGACAGACAGTCCTCTGTATGAAGTCAGTGCTGTACAGTCAGCAGCTTTGTGCTGAAGTGAGTCCGTGTGCAGAGCAGAGCCGTCTCCTGTTACTGTAACGCTGCTGTCCCTAAATACTCTTTTCTTTAAATGTGTGTTTATTGCATTTTGTTATATATTTCAAGTATTACATTAAAAAACAAAGACAAGAGACAAGTACAGTACATTCAGTTTTTCACAACATACATTTTTTTAAACTATTTATACTTTTGTTTATATCTTTCTTTTCTATAGGTCTTTTTATCTGTAATACTTTAACTACTAGTGGAATCCTAATTTTCCTGAAGGAGTTTGTCCAAAGGGATTAATAAACAAAGAAGTTTCTAATCTAATTCACAGTAAACAAGTCTAAATTGCTAAAATGTTTACATTTCCAAAACAGGACTACACATTGAGTGCCTTTACCAGGCCCAGAATAAGAACTCAGAAATTAATTCCCATATAATCATTGACTAGGGATGGGAATCGAAAATCAATTCCAGTTGAGAATCGTTAACAGCTCCATCAAAGGATCGATATCATGAGTCTTTTTGCTAATCAATTCCCATATCAGTTCCTTCCACCGACAGGGTTCAGAAGCGGTCAGAATTGTGGCTCAATTTTTGACAAAAGGCGATTACTGCACAACTTAAATGAGTGTTAACACCAGCAACTTGCAGAAGCAGTTATCTATGCTGTGACGTCTGTGTTTGACATTGTTGCCACTGAAAACTACAGGCCAACATTTGTCCACACGGAAAATCTGCAGGAATCAATAAGAGAATCATTAAAGAATTGGATCGATGAGCAGGATCATTAATAGCACTGGTATCGATAAAATCTTATCAATTCCCATCCCTATCCTTGACAGTCAAAATCAAAACAAACTGTAACCTTCTCCCCATCTAGAAATGCCATAAAACATCCACATATTTGATCAAAGGTGGAATTTTTACCCTTGATTGTAAATGTTAGTTTTTTTAAGAGCAAGAGAGTGTGACAGTCCTGCAAACCAGGCTTGTAGACTTGGTCTTTTAGCAGATTTCCAGTGTTTGGCTGGGTGTGTTTTGCAGCCCTCTGCACTCTTAGCTGCATTTTATTATTATTGTTGTTGTTGGAGCACTCTTGGTTCATAGTTTTCATGACAAGCTGCCCATCTGTTAAAGGGATACACCGACATTTTTTTTGTTTTCATGTCTTGCCTCACTCTCAAGTCCATGACAAGCAGATAGACACCATGTTTGCTGTGGTGATAAATCCTGGAGCACTTTAATGTTTAATGTGAAATGGTTTAAATTCAAATTTTGTTTTTACCTTTGTCTTTGGCGTTTATGTATGGGTGGTGAAATCTCACGGACTGCAAAACGAATCTACCTAAGGGTACAAATAAATTAACCTGAACCATTCAGTAACAAGGAAGAGATGGGCAAAGCTCGCCCACTGCTAATTAGCTTAGCTCAAACCCTGGGAGTCAGTGGGTAATGTTAGCCTGGCTCTGCCTACAGTCATCAGATAAACTCTTCAGCAACTGTAAACGGTCCTGTGTGCTTGTTGTGACTCATTTTATATACTGCAATATGTTACATTATCTATTTTTAGACCAAGATTAGCTTTTTATGTAATTTTCCAAAGAAATACATACGAAACTAACTTCTCTAACTTTTCTTCGTGCACGCTCAGCTTCTGAAACATGCAGTTCCTCTTCCGTATATTCTGGTTCAAATAGGTAAGGTTGTGGGTCTTCGTCAGGTCCGAAGAAATCCAGGGGCATAAATATTATGGCTTTAAACAGCAGTGTGAATTTGGCTTGATCATTTTTGGGGGTAAAATGGCCGTCGACAAACAAACCCACGTGCACAGTGAAACTCAGCATGACGCAGGATCAGAGGGATGCAGGGGCTTGTTTCTAAACCACGTAAAGAAGCATTCGTGAGGGCTCACTCTGTTTTTATCAGCTGATTAGCAATGACACTGAGGAGTGCAGTTGGCTGAAAGTCACTAGTTGACACAGTAACTTATTTAACTGATACACCTTTTGAGGTGGAAACAGTGACAGTGTGTTTATCCATCGATCAGTCTGAACGAATGTTTCTATTGATTGTTTTGGTACCAAATGTCCTGTGGCTTGGTGATTAGGGTCTTAAATTGTGAACAATATGTTGTAGTGCTTTATATTAATGAAGGATTGAGGAGAAATACCAGTTGCAAGAACCTCTAGAGTTTGAAACAGCAGATAGAGATTAAATAACAGAGTTTAAGCTGATTAGTACTTGGTACTTCTTGAGGAGTATTCACCACACTTCACATCCCTACTCCAGGACACTGTTTTTGATGCATGCTTTTATGTTCTTGTTTGATTAAGTTTGCAAGATTATAAACAAATAATTACGTTAATCATAACTTGCTTGTTCATTAATCACTTCACTGTAGCTTAGATTTGGCAGCCTGTTGTGGAGATCTTTACAGAGCCTGGAAACCAGCAATTTAATTTATAAAAAAAGTAAAATTAAATTAAAAGGCTCATAAGTTAGCAAAGGTGGACAAAGCTTGTTAATTGTGTGGCGACGTTGCCACAGTTTTGACTCTTATTGACACAAAGAAAAGCTCACCTGATATCACGGTACAACAGACACATTTTCAGAAGAAAATATCTTATCTAATATTATATATTATATATTTATGAATGTCTAAATTTTCATGAGTGAAGTGGATTGATTAAAGGTGTAAGAAAAGGATTCTTTGTACTCCAGTATGGATTATTTTTTGTTAATTTATACAAATTAAGGACATTTCTTGTAGTAGTTCAGCCTCTGGATGCTGCGTCTGCAGATAATCAGTCATTAATTATCAATAATTGTTGATCATTCTTTCACATGAACAGATAATAAAGTTTATTCATGTTGCAGTGATCATAAATAGCATTGATCAAATCTGTATTTTTTGTGAAACTAATATTGTTGGTTATTTATTCTACAAATTTAAGAAGTCTTCTGTTAAAACAGTGATTTATCTGCCTGTTTGTGGTAGTGCAAAATATTGCAATTTATAATCTCATCACTGTATTGTAATACTTATCATGTAATGTCAGTGATTAAGGTTAGAAATTTGATGGTTGTGATTACTTTCTGTTTCTACCCCTTTTTTATTTGGTGTGCTGTGTTCTGTTCTGCACGTTTTATTATAAGTGATTTCAACTTTCCTTTTTATATTTTACTTTAATAAGAGTTCAGGTTATCTCTGGTAGATAAAAATAAAGGTATGATTCTTTTGATACGGTATATATGATTGGGCAGTTTTATTGAAGTTAAACTTGTTGTTTCACCCCCAGAAGAGTCTTTTGTTGAGATAAAAACTTTATTTTAGAAAGTTGTGTTGATTTGAAGTTCCTGTTGTGTACTGTGAGTGTGTGTCTCTCCCCTGTGTCATTATCCTGCTGTTGTGTCTTCAGATATCTGTCTGCCTCAGCCACTTTGGATGACATTACCCGCTCTGAAGCGTGAGTTGACCCCTTTCTCTTTTGTGTTTTGTTTTTGTAGCTGAGATAAGGTTTCTTTTCAGTCAGGATTTTGCTCTTGATGTTTTATTTCTGTTCATCTTTATTTTTCATCTGCTTCTGTTTGCTGTTGTGATGGTGAAGGTGGTGAAGTGTGTCTGTATCTCTGTGGTTGTTGGGTTCAGAGTCGTTTTTATGCTTCATGGTTTGGGATGTTCTAGATAGTTAATGAGAATTTCTTAAGATGAAGTTTTCCTGAAGTTTTGAGCTGATTATTTGAGGCCCTCTAAAGCTGATACCTCTTGGGTCTTGGAGCTTGATGCTGCCTTTTCTGAGTTGTTTGTGCATTTGCGTGTTGTATGTGCTTTCTAACAGCTGGTAAGGAGTGTTTCTGCGGCCTGTTTTGGTGTTTCTAAGTGGGTTTGTCTTTGGGTACATTTTACTGTAATCTTGACTACTTTTGTCGTGTTTCATGAACAAATAAAGACTAAACCTGGAACATTTTCAAGTATACACTGTCAAGAGTGTGTGCCATTATCTCAGTTTGCTGCAAAATTGTTTCTCCATCTTCTGTGTGAATAAAATCCAAACATGCACCAATTTTTTAGCCCAAAGTGGAGGCAGAGTCAGAGCTGAGTTGAGGGAATATGGGGAAGTTTGTTTCTTAGCTGAAGGGCAATGAACAGAGAAGGCAGAGAGGGTTCAGCTTCTTTTGGCATATAGAGAATATCCCTTTTCACTGTGCATTTACACAAAGGCATCACAACAAAAATCTGTTATCATGATACTAATATCTGTGTCAATTCACTGTGTGATACGGCCTTGGTGTGTGCCTATAAACCCCTCAGTTTCAGCCCTGCCCAGAACAGGCTGTTTTGCTCTAAATCCTCATGAACTATGTCAGACCACACCCCTCGCAGGAAGCTGATGTCTTGTCTTTCTAGTCTTGTGCTTTAATGTTTACTGTGGCTTCACGTACATGACTAGAGAGTCTGCAAGCTAAACAGACACCTGATTTAGAGAACGTCTTCCATTTCATTCCATTTCCATTTTTTTTTCTCAGAACTTTATTGAGAAATATTATCAGTTACAATCAATAACACTCTACATGCTGGCAATACAGAGCAAAGTTCAGTATCTTAACTAGAATAAATAAAAGACAGATAACAGAGAAAAACAGAGGTAGGTGCATGAGTACAGAACATAAATGTTAATAGTTTCACATAAAAACAGGCAGTGAGGATCACAGTTCTCTAAATAGTTCTTGAATTATAGTTGTACTTTTAAGACATTTCTTATTATGAGTCATTTTTATACATTTAACGTAGTTCTTAAAATCAAGTTGGAAAACTGGAAAGGAGGGTCGACATTTAGAGATCTGAGCTTTGTGGATGTGAAATTTTGCTAAAAGAATCATCAGATTAAAGGTTGGCTTGTAGGGTGATATAATTCACAAATTCCTTCCAACATTTTAGGGAAAACTGACATTCAGAAAGAGGTGCTTAGTCGATTATTCTTCAACTTTACAGAATTCACATTTAATATCAATATTGACGAATTTTGACAGATATATGTTAGGAGGATAAATATGTCTAATTTTATATTGAACTTCTATAAGTTCATTGGAAATAGCAAATTTGTATGGAAGGGGCCATGTTGTTTTCCAGTCAATATCAGTCTATTACGTATTTCTGTATAAAAAGCTTAAAAAAGGATGTTTTAAGCAACATGTGGCCTTCTTCAATGTTTTTAAACTTACCATGTATAGACAGAAGAAACTAGGGCTGGGAGTTATTTACAGTTTTGGGAAAATATTGATGTATTTTCAAACAAGATGTATGTTTAGACAGCATCTGTTGGTGTTCGATGTTGTTGTCGATGCCCTAAAATAGCATTAAGTGAGCCACCAATAGGAAATGCAGTACCTAGAATGGGTGGCATAGAAATTTAGGAATAGTTTGCAGATTTCACATAGCAATGGGATGACTGTAAAATGATGATATAACAATCATACTTTAAGCTTCATATTGTCATTCAACGTAATAATTTTGAGATAAATTTTGTCCCATATCGCCCAGCTGTAGAAGAAAACCGAGGCTGGCTGTCAGTAATCCCTGGAGTAGTTGCTGAGATTTAAGTGAACAAAAGCTTGATTTATTTTAGATGCACTTTAACATCACGTCATTCACTCGAGCAACCACACGATCACTGTAGGAGGCCAAAGAATGTTGTAAAGTACAATTAATCACATCAACCAGTAGGACTACTTGGTTTTCTGTGTTTCTCAGATACAGTGTACATACCTTAAAAATAATTAAAGGCATGTTTTTAAATGCATCAAAACACCATTATAAATTAATCTTGGGACTCGTGGCTTTGCCTCGCTGCTTCTACTCCTGTGTTGTGACTGTATCTCTGTGTGAATACTAACTGCTGAATAATGAAGCTGCAGCTTAAATCACTGTTGGCTCTTGTTTCTTTTAGCTGGGATCTAATTTACCTCTTTTTTTTCTCCCATTCCACCCACCTCCTTTGTTTCTCCTCCTTTTTTCCCCCATTCTTTTTCTTTATTTCTTGTTTTCTGTCATCTTTTTCTCCTCACCAATCCTCCCTCTTTCTCTCCTTTGTTTTATTCTCCCTCCTGTCTTCTATAAATTTGTTTTTTCCTCTTCATTCGTCCCATCTGTTCTCTCCTCTTTTTCTCTCTCCATTCCTGTTTCCACCTTTCCCGTCCCTCCCTCTGTCGTCCTCTCCGCAGATACAAGAAGACTCAGGAGACTCTTTCCCAGGCGGGACAGAAGACCACCGCAGCCCTCAACACGGTGGGCACGGCCATCAGCCGGAGACTGGGCGACATGAGGTACGACACAGCCGAGCCAAGATGGCAGACGATGTGGCAGGGCTGCAAGAACAAACGAGCCGAGCGGACAGCGTTCAGACAGGAGAGTCCCAAACCTCCTGAGAATATCATCCTGCAGATACACGCTTATTCAGGGACAAATGAGAGTTTTAACTTAATTTTTAAAAGTCTAATCAAGATGATAAATTAAGTTTATGCACTAAATTCAAAGGGATTAAAGGTTGATCTTCCATATCCCCCAAAAAAGGCATCACCTCGAACTGGAATCTTGGTTCAATTGTGCAAAATAGCAGCAAATTATCACTTCAGAAATCTGAAAACACCTGATTTCCATTCATACTTAAAACTTTACTTAAACTTTTAAGATTTCTGCCGTCACGTACTCTTCACCCCTAAAGTACAAAGTAGTTTTTCTAGATGCATCTTTGACTCAGATAAAGTCGGAGGGGTTGAAGCAGAGGATGAAATAAAGATGGCTAAAGTGTAACCGGTAATGTATGGGCATGTTTTATGGCCCACAGTTTGTCCATTAGTGGTGATAAAATGGAAAACAGCAGAGCAGTAAACACCGCTTCATCCAGGCAGCTTAAGGTTTAACCCTTTCAGTGCGAGAAGAAAGCATCAAATTATTTTTTATTATGAGCTAAGAAAAAAATTCTTGTTCTTTGCTCAGAAAGTCTTGCTCAGTTTAATCAGAATTAACATAAAGCTCAGAAACCGCCTGCTTATCATCGTGAACTCACTCATGAGCTGTAATTTAGGATTGATGTGACATTGTCCTCCGCTCTTTTTTTTTCTTGCAGCCCTGAATTTTAACCATTGCACCGACCAGTTCTGACTCATTTCTCTCCACGTAGATAAACTAACAGTGCTGTAGTGCTCTGTAGAACTAACTTAAACATTCATTAACACATTTCACAGCTGCATCTTCAACATTGGTATTCAACTTTTTTCAAGGGATGGTTCAGCTGAAGTGTAGTTTGTTTCTAAACTGAATAAAATATCAAAAGAATGACCTGTATTTATCTTATGATCACAGGAATGTCACATATACATTGCAGTATTTTGCTGCAGGATTTTGTATTTACTTTAAACTTGATTTTAGACCCATAGAGCCATATCATCAAACTATAAAAGATTCTAATATATAAAACAAAATGGTTTCAGAGTGATATATTAAAACACAAAGAGACATTTTCACCAGTGTTTTGATGTGATCTAGAGTAATATCAGTATTTTGTAAGCTAATAATCTGTAGAAATTCAGGCCTTTTAGGCGCTGTTCACACAGAGGAAAACTGTAAAGACGGCATTGTTTCAAGAAATGTGTCTGTCCAAATTAAAAAACACAAAAAATGCTGTAGTACATAAGCTAGGCCTGTAAGTGGAGCTGTAACACTGCTGCAGACATACACTAAAACCAGAGAAGAATGTACATCATGAAGAATGTAAACAAACTTTCTCCTTTTGTTGCTCACGGTGGTTGTAGAAGATTTTGCTGTTAAAGCCAAAACAAGCAGCACGAACAGGACGCCGTATACAGCCGTTCTTTCTGTTGTCGAGGTTCACATATGCAGTTTAAGGAAGAAGTGGGCTGTGAAGTCATTGTTTCTGAAATTCCTCACGGAAACACAAGGCCAGCTGTTACATTCCCCGGGTGTGGAGGATGAAGGAGAATTAACAATCAAGAAAAAGTGGAGAATGAAGAGGAAGACAGGAGCAATCCAAAATAACTGAACATTTCAGATTTATCCACTCTGGGACCTGTTTTCAGGCCCCGAAAATACCATATCCATGTGGACGAAACGCCTGTACGATCAAACTCTTGTGCAGATTTGCTTGAGTTCATCTCCATGTGGACGGCCCCTCATTTTGTATGTAGTTCCAATTTTGGCCACTAGTTGGAAGCAGACCTTCAGCCCTTTGAGTCTCTTTTCCACTTGTTATATCTCGGACAGCAAAGTTTATCCATGTTTAAAATAAATAACCCTGATAGAAACTGTTTCTAGTCCTATTACGTGGGTTCTTAATGAAAGTAAGAACCAGTATATGTGGAACCACAACCTACAAGGCCATCTGCACCCCATAGTGTGGTACAATAAGATCGTCTGTCTCTTGGACCGTGCTACACCCTCATAGCTTCAAGAAAGTTGTGCTAGTTTTTCTCTTTTCCCTGATCCTGCTGCTAAAGGAGAAGAGCTACAAAAGCATATCAAGTTTAGATAAGAAAACTGTGCTGACGTATAAAGCTTGAACCATCCCTTTAATGTGGAGAACAGGGTTTCTGCAGAGCATTAAAAAGCATTAATCGTCATTAAATTGATTTTGTGAAAATTAAGGCCTGAAATGGCATTAAAAATCATTACATTTGATTCTTAGTAGCACTAAAATACTTTCTGTAGTTTTCAAGAAAAATATGTAATACTATATGGTAATAATATATAATTATAAACGATATGTTCACCTGCGTAAAAATGTAGTAATATAAGTTCTCTCTCAGCTCCATAAGTTCTGATATGTTTAAGATATCATCTTATACAAAAAACAAATCTGTGTAATGTTTCTTGAGTTCACGGTCATGGCATTTGTTCAGTACAGCATTAAAATAAAAAGCGTTAAATTTGACTGATTTCTGCAGAAACCCTGGAATTGCACTCTGAGGGTAAAACTAACGAACGTGCTTCTGACTTTGGACGCTGCAGAGTTAGAATGCAGAGCAAAAATCGATGAAGTGTGATTTAAGGGTCAAAACAAAGAAAATGAGCTTCAGACTCCTCACATCGTAACTCATGCCGTCTCTGTTTACTCTCACAACCGTCAGCTCTGCTCTCCATTTGCCCATCCTCATGTCATATTTGCTCCTCATACAAGGATGTGTGTGTGTGTGTGAGGTGATAACATACCTGTAAATGTCTGTCCTCTGGTTCATTCTCTAATGACTCACACATCCCTCGATCATCTTCATCTGCATGTGGCATGAGTCCTCCTCAGTCCTCTCTTGAGTCGGTGTTCAGTTCTGGTTGTGTTGCTGAACTCTTTGCTCCCTCTTCCTCCCGTTGATGAAGTTTCTGTGTGTTGTTGTGACTCTTGTTGGTTTGTTTGATTTCTCTGCTGCTGCTCTCCGCTCACGCTCTCTTTCTTTTTGTTTTGAATCGCTGCCTCGGTTTGACCCGCAGAGCTCTGCCTTTCTCTAATTCCTTTAGGTAAGACTAACATTCCTGTTAGACCAGACAGGGCTTCATCATATGGCCTGTGACTGACAGAAATCTGAGCTTTAAAGGGTCAAGCTTTGCTGTTTTTGCTCTTGATGCTTGAACTATTTGTCTTTTCAAACTTTTTACAGCCTGCACCCTTTATGACTTTAGTCCTTTAGAGGCTCAGCATGTCCTCTTTGCTGTTTATGTAATAATCATTTACAATTATTGAAGATTTTAATTTCCTGATCATGCTGCCTATTCGCAGGGTGAAACTATTTTTAATGGTTGATACTAAAATCTCATTTTAGGCTTGTTTTTAGCAGAATATCATCGCTGTTGTGCTCAAACCTCTTATCTCCAAATTATCTGGAACTGGAAAAAATGCCCCATGACTGAATGAATATTGTATTGTTCTGACTACAGATCATCTTTTTGTATTTTAATTTGATCAAAAGATTATAAAACCTGCTCCCCAGCATGAAAGGTGACCAATAGGACAGTTTTTTTGGAGAAAAAAATAAATTAAAAAATTTTGAGATATGAGGTTTGTGCTGGACAGCGATGATATGCATCTCATTATACCTGAATATGTGCATTAGGAGGAGTTTTTCACAGCAGTGACATTTTATTTTATAGTTATTTTGTTATGATATTTTGGAATATTTCCACAATTTCAATTGAACTGATAACTTTTTATAGTTATGATTATCAGAATCAGAATCAGAAATACTTCATTTATCCCCAAGGGGAAATTCAGTTGTTTCAGTTGCTCTTATACACAGTAAAGCTGTAGTAATATCAAACAAGGACATTAAAATAGATAAGAGCGTAAAATCAAAGTAAATAAAATGAAAAATTAAGTATCCAGGTTGCAACATGTAGAACCTTTAAGCAATATCAACTTCCTTATGAAGGAAAAATAAGTAAATTAAGAAAAAGTGAGACTATCAAGGAGGCCAAAGAATTTACACTATTAACATTTAACATTATTTACAATATGAATATAAATATGACAGCGCTGTTTGTCCAGAAAGCAAAGTTTAACAATAACAATATTGCACTGGGTATTATGTTTGCGTACTTACTTATTATCTGACATATTAACATTCTGTTTGCTGGACAGCAAATTACTCAATGACCATGTATTTATTTTATTATTTTTTTGTAGCTTATACAAAATAAAATACACTCTAGGAACATGTGGAAGCTGACAACAGCAGTACTTTTGGTATTTTATAGTAATTCTATTATAATTATGTCATCGATAAAATTTTTTCCTCATCTTGAACAGTAAGATAAGATTTCATTATATTATCTGAATTATTTTGATACCTGCAGACATTAGCTTAAAAATTAAATTATAACATTTCTGCTGATATATTAGCCATGCATACTCCATATATCAGCTGTAATATGACATCTGCTTCTAGGGATGCACATTATAATTAGTATGATAATAGTGATATTGAAGTTTTTGCCAGTATTTACAGTCAATGTATCGAAAGCATATGTATCGCATATATTGGCTATTGCGTCAAAAAAACACACATGTGCGACATTGCTTTAGCTTGTCGCTGCATGGGTATATTTAAAAATCAACGGTGTAATTTTTCAGGAGTTTAATGTTGTTTTACTTGTTTTATATCTGCTCCGTACAAAAATAGATTCACATGTACTCTTAATGAAAAATATTGTTATTGGGGATAATGAGTTATGAATAATTGGCATATCAGGAATCAGTGAAAATCCAACACTGTGCATCCCTACCTTCATTAACAGGTTAATTCTGTTGTAGCAGAGGCTATGCTCTTTACAGAAATTATATATAAATACATCAGTATCAGGCATACTGAGATAGAAATATCAGCAAAAATTAAATATCGTGCATCCCTTTAAGAAACCAAATTTATCTGTAAGTAAAGTTATCAACCATTCATCCCAAAACCATACCACTTCTTTAAAATGTGATTTAACGTATTATCTTTGGTTTCAAAATATCACGAGATGAGAGGTGGAAAAACAGCAGCACAGACCTTCAGCTTACTTCAGCAATGAAATTTATTTTTAATTATTTCAAAGGGACAGTGATATTGAGCCAAAAGGCTACTTTACAACTGTTGTCAGACAAAAACATCAACAACATAATAATAATAATAAGAAGAAGAAGAAGAATACCAAATGATGCACAGCAGAAAAGACATTTCAATTAAAGAGCGAGAAACCGCAGCAAATACAAATGAAACACATACCACATTAAATGGGACAAATATTGGCATTACACTGCTGATCTGGTTACTCTGTAGTCGTCGTTTGAGATGTTTTTAATGTACTGATTAATTTAATTGCAGCAGCAGTGTTATTCAGAGTCTCCCTCCTTTGGCTGATAACTCGTTTACTGTGTTTGTACGTCTACGATCACCTCGAGTCGAGTGTCTGTGATCAAATTGTTCAAATCCCTGCTCCTATAATCAGTTTTAATGGTTTAATCTAAATGATATTGTAATTTCACACATATTTCATCAGTGAAATAACGTTAATCACTGTGTTAATTATTTAATCATGTGTGTATTTGAGTGTGTGTGCCCCTGCTTGCCTGCTTTGTAACGCCTGCACTTCTGTCTCTTCTCTTTAACGCTTACAAAGTAGCAACTATTCCATTCGCCACTCGATAAGTATGCCCGCCATGAGGTAAAGTAACACTCACCTGCTTCAGTGTAACACACACCTGCATTTACCTGCATTTACCTGTGTAACTGCACTTCTGCTCTCTCTGCTTATATTACTGTTTATTTTGGATCAGATTTCTGAACCATGTGATGTTTTCATTGTGGAATACAATAATACTGGTTTTACTTCACCCACCGTGGTAGAACTAAGCTCTTTAGATAACTTATTTTAAATTTGATTAAAACGCATTTTAAAGATATATGATGAGAGTTTGGGAAAAATAAGCTCACATTTTCCCATCAAATATCCTACGACAGCTTCATTTCCCTCTATTAATAGAAATCATGATTTTAACATGTTGAACATGTGCATCAAAAAATGTGCTCACCCTCATGTGGGTGCTGAGTCCTAAAGTCTCATCTCGAGCACTCCAACGACATAAATTCAGCTTTAATAGAAGGAGAGACGTCCTGTAAAATATAGACAATGAGTTCTGTCCTGGAGTATTTTTTCTGTTTTTGCATGTTGACCTGCTTTTTTAAAAGTAAGACACTTTTTATCTTATGTAAAATAACCAGTTTTCTTTTTAAGTCTGTATTTGTAGTCTATACACTGTGATTTATGTTTGTTAAACTGATTTTATATTCTGCATTTTTAACCAGTTTTATAGATATTACACAGCATGATGGTTTATCATATTTATCAATTATAATTTTAATTTTTTTCAAACAGAAATGCATGTTCTTTAAAGCATGATGTTATAGTATATCCATATAACTTATTATCTTAGTAATATTGATCTTCTATTTTTTAATCAGGGCTGTCAGCATTAACTCGATTAAGGTCCAATATCGACCTTTTTTTTCTCTGCTTAAACCATCCAGCAAGTCAACATTTAAGGCCTTTTAAAGGTCAATGTTTGACAGCTCTAATTTTTATAATTTCTGTCATATTTATTACTTTTGTTCTTTTTATTAGCTGGAGCTCACACTTACCTGTCAGTTTGTTGTTGCCTGTAGTCTTTATATTTTTATTTATTCTGTTTATTTTTGTTACTTTATTGTTCTTTTTTTTAGCTGGAGCTCACTCTGAACTGTGATTTTATTTTTTTAATTTATTTGTGACGGTAACATCGTGTCTCTGTCCTGCAGGAACTCTGCAACCTTCAAGTCATTTGAGGATAAGATGGGGAACCTGAAGGTGAGCCGGATGTAAACATGCACTCAGAGAGCATTAAAAATGCTGAGTCAGAATATGATGAATCAATAACTCCACCGATCCTCTCGTCTCTGCAGTATAAGGTCGTCGGCCCCAAAGGAAACGGTGAAGCCGTCACCCCCACCGACACCACCCCCACTCAGGAGAACCCGCCTTTCTGAACCCTCCTCCTCCTCCTCTTCCTCCTCTTCCGCTGCCACCTCCCTCACGACCTGAGACTGTACTGTTACCACGTCACATTGCCACCACCTCCACCTCACCCACTCGCCACCACCCGCTCCTCCCCCCTCTTCAAACACCCGTGGGTGGAGGTGAAGGACTCGTGGGTTCGGGGTGGGACAGGCTGCTGCTCCCTCCTCCTGTTTTGTTGATGTCTGAATCATTTACAGAGCTCGGTTTGTTATAGCGCCCCCTCCTGCCTCCAGTATCTCTCCCGATTGATCCTCACCCCTTTTCTTAATCCAAACACTCCTCAGATACATTTTTAACGGCCTGGTAATAAAAAGAGATGGCATTATAAGCTGCTTCATACTTAATCACAGATTTGGAAATGTAGATCATCTGCTTGAGCGTTTATTTACCCAAACTCAAAAACAGTGACGGAGCATTTATCATGCACAAGTTCTGGCCAAACCTTTCGCTACTTCTTCATTTTTGATTGCTAGAATAACCAGCATGTCCAAAAATATTGTTTCTTATTTGGACTGAATTTGTGCACAAACAATACCACACAGAAAGGTTTAAGATTTAAGTGTTTTTAAGTGTATTTTGGCACTTCCAGATGTCTGATTGTTGAGTTTAAGGTCTAAAATCATACCGAATGAGGGTCCTAGAAAGGTTTTGCTTTGAATACTTAATTCAGTTTATGGTTGAGCAGCGACAGCCTCAGCAAACAAGCATGAAGAAGCATTTTAAAGGCAAAAACAAGATGGTGGTTCCTGCATGATCCAGTCTGTATTCGTCTTTCACTGTCAGCATTATAGCCAGATTATCAAAACACAAGCTTCACCGGCAGATGTAGCGTTTGACTGTTAGTCCGAAAGAGTCAAACTGTCCTTTCCTGTAACCTTTTTTTAAACACACCACCATCTCTGTCATTTTTAAATAACCAAAAAGGATTAAATGGCATTACAAGAAACCATGACTCAGAAAACAGGACAAATATATTTGATCAGGGTTTTGCAAAGATATTGCTTTAGATATTAAATCAAGACATCTAACCTTGCCTGATCCAATGTCTGTAATCAAAACACGAAGAGGTGGAGCTACGAGCTAGACGGCAGCAGGAAATGACTGCACATAGAGATTAGCATAGATGCTAACAGCTTCAGCAGCAGCTTAATCTAATCATTACCGCATTTCTTCATTAAAGTAAACAAACAAACATCAACACTACAACCTCCTCTTAGTACGGATATTTTGCTCCACTTCCCGCATGCTTTGATGAGAGTTTGATTTACGAAGTGGCACACGTTCAGTAGCGCAGTATCACCCACCCACTATATTATCTGATTGGTCCATAAAAAATGTGATTGACAGAATGATCGTCCAATCACCTACGGGATATGCTTCTGAAAGGTTCTGCCCTCCCCAAACACTTTCTGTGGGCTAGTGAATATATTGAACAGTCCAAAAAGTAAGTTTAAGTTTAAAGTTAAGTCACTTTGTGGGAAAATTTCAGTTAAATTTGGTATTTTAAAGATCTCTCATTAAAAATGAGTCACTAATGCTTGAATCTTGTCAATCTTCTGCTTACTTTTAGAGCAAATGAATTCAACACATCAGTTGAAAGGTTTTAACTTTTTCACTGAAATTCTGGGAACAAAACAGCATAAAAAGACTAAAAGATAAATACAAGGAGAAGTCATCGCAATTGGTGTTTATTTTGGAAAGATTTTATCTTTGAATATTGATCTGCTTTCCCAGTTTGTGTAGGAACCAAAACTCTCAGAAATGAGGATGGAGGACTTTTTTGTGGATGTGAAATCAAGATGGCAGTTGTTGTGCTGATCAGTCTTGTGCACTTATATCACCGCACAGTTCAGCTCAAACTCAGGCTTTCTTAGAAGACCCAAGGTTTGACCAGTTGACACTCTCATCTCCTGAAACCCTCGTCTAATTTTTGTAACACAAATGATAAAAATTCACATCAGGAAGATGTTTTTTTTGGAGCTAGGACATTTGCAAACAAGGATGCAGGATCAGAAACTTTTATTCAGCATTAGTCAACTAGCATCGCCATATTATCCCTAAAATGTTCCCAAACTTGTGCTTAAATTGGTGCAGGACTAAAGTCAGGTTCAAGGTTTGACTCTCTCATTCCTTCTGTATGCCCTAATAAACCAGCTCTCACCTGCTGCAGCCCTAGCTGCCTTTTTTCTGTAACAAAGGCAGCAAATGTGGCTTCACAAGACATCTTTTTTTTGAAGAAAGATTTTCATGAAATATTGATCCACTCTGGCCTTTTGTTTGGGAGCTTGGACATCTGCAAACGAGCGTGGGGGAGCTTCTTCCAGGCGAAATCAAAATGCACTAGTCAAACCTTTCTCTGCTGCCCTCTGTTTGACTGATATTGTCCACTTAAATCCCTGATATCTTCCCAAACTTGTGCTTCATTTGGTGCAGGCTTCACAATCACAGGTTCATATTTTGGCTCTCTTTTCTTTGCCCAAATAAGTCGATTCTCTTGTTGCCTTCAACCCTAACAAACGCTTTTTTGTAACAAAAGCAGAAAGCGCGGCATCACCAGACACCTGTTTTTTAAAAGAAAGATTTGCATGAAATATTGATCCGCTTTGGCCTTTGATTTTGGAGTTTGGACGTCTGCAAACGAGTGTGAGGGAGCCTCTTGCTAGTAAAATCAAGATGCACTAGTCAAACCCTTCTCTGCCGCCTTCCGTCTAGTTAAACTTGTCCACTTAAATCCCTGAAATCTTCCCAAACTTGTGCTTCATTTGGTGCAGGCTTCACAATCACAGGTTTATATTTTGGCTCTCTTTTCTTTGCCCAAATAAGTCGATTCTCTTGTCACCTTCAACCCTAGCAAACCCTTTTTTTGTAACAAAAGCAGTAAATGTGGCATCTTTCTCAAATATATGGAGCTATGTAGGACAAATGTTGGTCTACCCTGTTTGTTTGTTAGCCAGAGCATCTTCAAAAGAGAGTGAAGGAGATCCTTGCATTCAAATTAAGATGGTAATTTTAGCCTCAGTCAGACCTTCCTTTGTCGTCTCCTGTCTCACTGCTTTTGTCCACTAAAATGACCCATCATCTTTGTCCTAATGTCCCTGAAATCTTCCCAAACTTGTGCTTACTCTCAGTGCAGGCCTCAGGCAGGTTAAAGGTTTGACCGGGGGAGGTAGGGAGATGACAGGGGGAGGATCCAGGACATCTCACCCCTCTTTGACCTGTTACTGCTACATGCATGTGCATATCTCATCTCAGTTGTATAAAAAAGAAAAAACAGCGACCGCGCTAAGACGACCTCGGTCTCGTGCAACACCCCAGGATGTAAAAACAAAAACCATTTTGTATTAAGAACTATTTTACACTGCTTTGCATAATGTTTTTACATAACTTTTATCAATATGTATAAATATATATGAGTGAATATATCGTCACTGATGCTGCCGGACGGTGGTGATCAGGGTCAGAGGTGAAAGGAAAAGCAGGAGGGAGGTTAAACTAAAATGAATAAACACTATGGCTCAGTTTCACTCTGGACTGGACCTGTAACGGATCTAAAATGTGTTTGTGAAACTGATTCATGAATGAGCTGCAGTTGTTTTGTGCACAAGACGAATCAAACCAGGACAAAATCGAAGTGCTTTAAAATGATTTTAATCCACTTCGATGATGTTCTTCCTTTTGGTTCGGCTGCCGTTCCCTTTTTGTTGACACAATGTGAGACGATGCTTTGCTGTGTACACTACCTGGTGAATGTCAACGCTTCTCTGTCGGCCTTACACTCTTTACATGTTTCACTTTTCTTTATTTTAGCTGAGGAAAGAGAAATAGATTTTTCCTTTATGTTCTTGTTTTCTTTAGTTGCACAGGCTGCTTTGATGAAGGATTAGTGTTGAGTATTTAGTCGTGTCATAGAAACATTATTTGCCCCCTTAATGCACACAAATGCACTCCTTTAACACAAATGAAATGACTGCACACTCACGCTGCACGAGGCCAAACTAACACAAACTGTACAAATTCACTTATCTGTGTTATCCCATCGTGATGAAGAACCTAAAGCTCTCAAAAACTACTTGGTGGAGGAGTGTTGGGCAGGCACTAGGAAGAAAACCATGAGGAGCGATTTGCTTTACTGACGAGGAAAAAAGTTGAAATGTCGAAAACTTTTAAAACAAATTCAAGAGGACAAAGTTGAAATCTGAGTGAAAGTTTAGAACAGGATCAAGGTGAAGGAACGATAATGGTATTAACGTCAGAAAGTGCAGATGTCTCTTATCGCCTCTGGTGGACACTTGAGGAACAGCAGCTCCTTGTCTTTTTAGGTTGGCTTCCACTTTCAACACCAGAGGTTGGAGCTCTACTGACCCTAAAGGGTGGAGCTAAGCCTGCTGCAGTCTCTTGATTGGTCACAAATATCACCAGTTTCCATGCAGCCACAGCTATAGTGAAAATACCTTGCAATATTGTCCTCATGAAACAACTCGACACAGAACTGGAGTGTTTAAGTCCTCAACTGTTGCTCTTTGTTTCGCTCTATTTCTGCTTCACTGGTGCTACACTCCCCTGCCAGCTCGTAGTCTGCCAGCGTGGCGCTCTGGATGTGCCGCATACTTCATAGCTGATCCCCTTTTGGTCTTTTGAGTCAGTTCCTCACCCTGGGCCTTGATCCATCTCTGGCATGTTCCAGCAGTGCTGCTCCGCACTGGTTTGCTGGAAATATGTGTGGAGTCGGTTTTCAGCCCGGGACGCTCCAGCCTGGATGACTTTAAGATACAGTAGCACTGTGAGGAAATACCATCTACGCAGAGAACAGATAGACGTCAGATGGGCAATATTACCTGGTTAGGTTTCGCTCTACCTCTTTTTCCCATGATCTCTCAATTCCCTTGTGAATTTAAGGTTTTCTTGTGGTCTTGTGACCTCGTGTTTCATGCTGCTTAGGTTGTGCTCTGCTGCTGCACAATAAAAAAAACACTTCCAGTAGACACAGTCGATTTTACAGACAGAATGCTACGTCAGCAGACAGTAGAAACTGAGGGTTAAAGGCAGGATTGGTAGCTCTAATTAACAAGTAAGATTTTGATATTTGCGTTTCCTCATTGCTCCGGCAAAGCCCGTCAACTGAGCCATGACAAGAAAATGTGGTAGTTATGTTTTTTCAGCCTGTCTTCAGTAACTTTAGTATCTTGGGTGTGATGATGCAGTTAGAATCCAAGCAAACGCCCGATTAGGTCTCCAAAAGGGTCTCGGCAGTGATTTGGTTTAAATTAAAGCTGCTTCAGATGAACAAGACTGCACAAGCTTGGAGGTCAGCATTTTGACTTTTTCCTCAACATTTCTACCCCTTTCTTCTGTTTTGCTTTTACCAAAATTTCTGACATTTTGACTTTTTTCGAAGGGAAAATTATAAAACAGAAATCTTCCTCTTAATTATTTATTTCTCGTGCCTGGCCTTCATCAGCCTCCTACCACACAGCCTCAAAAATGGCTACAAAATACTGATTTGTGCACTTTTATCGGAGCTAAAGAAGGTTGTATTCTTGTGTTTTTTGGAGCTGAAGTTGCTGATTCAAGGGCAACATCACCACAGCCAGTTTAGCCACAATACAACAAAAAATAGCCGATCAATCTTGAAGTTCTTTTGCCAAAATCATGAGACAGTAACAGCCAATCCTCTTTCCTCTTAAAGCCTCAGTGATGCCTCTATGTTGCCTCTTGTGTTGCCAAACTACTCCCTAATGTTAATAAGTAAATGTTGCTCTTGTCTCTAACTTCAGTCCAGTTTGATAAAAAGGTGAGCTTGAGTTCTTAATATTTTTGATCATAAATGATTGATTTAAGATCACTTTTAAACTTCTATAAGAGCCTTAAAATAAATGAAACAGATTAAATGAATTAAGTTGGACTTAAATGAACAAATATGAAATGAAATCACATCAAACATCAAAATCGATGCAATTGTTTAATAATGGGTATATTTTCTTGTTTCCTTGTTTTTGTTGATCTTTTTTGGTAGTTCTGTGTTCCTGTTATAGATTATGTTTCCTTTTGGCTTTTTTGTCTGTTAGGAGAAATTTTGCTCATATTTGTACAGGTAATTTGCCATCAGCTTGACAAAAAGTTGCCAATTTTAAAATATCTGTTACAAAAAATCTCTGTTTTTGCCTCTGAATCCTAAGGAGCCTCTCTGCTCTGCCAAAATAAAAATGTCATAAATGTAAATCTTATGGCGTTAAATCAGAATTTCTTCTTGCATCCAGTTTTTCTTGCGCACAGTGGATTTTGGGATCTGATTCTTTGCAAGAAAATGTAAGAAAAAATGAAAGACTGATTCTGTTGATTTAATTGTCGCCTGTTTTGAGGTTTTATTGACAGAAAGGAAAGGACGATGTACTTTTATTTTTGGGTGCCATTGGGAAGTTCAGCTCGGAGCCGGGCTGCAGGACCTTTAGGGTTCTCCTTATAGCTTTACCTAGGTCCTGGGCCAAGCTGGTGTAGAAATCTAAAGGGATCAGATTTGGAAGATCATGGTGAATGAATTATAAACACTTCTTTTGGTTTTGTTGTATATGTTTGGATATCAATAAAGCATTCCTTTAAATGAACAGACGGGTTTGTGTCAGTGTCTGAAACTTTTAGAGCTCGATTCTGTTTCCTCCGTCGAGGACGTTTGTTTCTGCTGGTGTTTGTTTGCTGACAGTGCAAGATCACGAAAGAAGTTCTCGACAGATTTTGCTGAAATTATAAAGGAATGTTGGTCTTGGCATTTGAAAGAAGCAATGAGATTTTGGTTATGATCCAGGACTTTTTAAGGATCTTCAAATGATCCCGGTGGAGTTTTTTTCCTGTATGAGCACTCCTAGTTTTCATTGAAATTTGTTTTTTCTATCAATTTCTCATTTTTGTTCCACCATTTAAATAAAAAAGAATGTGAAAATGAGAGCATTCTTTTGAAAAATACTCCTAATGCAGTGTTATGGTGTCATTTAGCAGACGCTTTTGTCCAAAGTTAATCAAATGAAGAAAATGACTTACAGCTGGTCAAAAGTTTCAAAGGGAGACCAGCCACAACTGATTTTTTCTAACCTAGTAACAGTAATTAAGGAGGGCGGGGCTTCACAGAGGATCACTTCCTGAAAGGGCGGAGCTTGTCAGAGGGTCAGTTTATAACTCTAGCAGGGGCTGCTGCAGGATTAATTTGTTTTCAATGAGGAAAAAAATGATTAATGCACAGTAATGTGGAAAAGTTCTGAACGGGTTTGGATGAAATTTTCAGGAATTGTTGGAAATTGGATATGGAGGAACTGATTAAATTTTTGGGACTGATCCGGATCACCTTGGCGGAGGTCTGCGCTCTCTGAGTGCTTTTCTAGTTAAATTAGTGCTTAAGTGTGAACATGGATACGTCTCCCTACATCCAATATACATTGTGTCCCTTTAACAATGAAAATACAGCATGCTCTTAAATTTAAAGAGGGGATTTTAGTTTACTTTGGTGACATACAGTAGTTGTTTTTTTTTCCTTTTTTTGAGAAGGCAAACAGCAGTTGAAATCAGAAATCAAGTTTTGTGTGGAAAAATCAACAGTTTAGTTTCTGTTTTCACCTAATTATTGAAGATAAACTCTTGATGATTTTGAATTTTGGTCTTAACTGTCAAAATCAGTCCACCAATTCTTATGAAATAATCAGTTTCACCTAAAGATGTAAATGTAAATTAGACTGAACTTGAAATAAAGATTTCTGAATGATTGGTAAGTAACACTTTAGAGGCAAACAGTAACTTTGTAATAGTTAAAAGAAAAATCTTGTTTTAAATTGTTATTTTGTTTTCTATTTTTCATAGACCCACAGCCTTTAACATGACACCTGGAACTTGAATAAGAAATAAGTCCCGTAGGACGCGAAAAGGTCTGTTCCCTGACCGGGAATCGAACCCGGGCCGCGGCGGTGAGAGCGCCGAATCCTAACCACTAGACCACCAGGGACCTGTTGGCAGAAGATAACCACTGTAATTTAGTAGCTACAAATGATCAAATCGTGGATCTATTTCGACCTCACTCAGACCGTCACCACAGTCTTTTACCTTGAATGATGTCCTCATCTCCCTATACTCGAGACCTGTGTAACAACAATGTCACGTGACTGACCTCAGGAGGCGTCTCGCCGTCCATATAGCTTCCGGTGAGCATGCCTCGTTCTCTTTGCTTCGCTTCCCTCATCCGAGACCGACAGGTAAGATTGTCAGTGTGGGACTCCGCTGAATTAGCAATCCGTCACTTCTTCGTGCAGGTGCCTTGTGCCCCTGAGGATTGCATGGTGGTTTCCCGCTCTCTGCAGGGCTGCCAACTTTTCAGAAAACCTTGGAGAGAGATTTGGTGGAGCCAACCGAAATTTTGCCGGATATACGGCAGGACAACATCTGACACATAATGTCTCATTTTGTGTAAGTTTAATCATACTATATGGCACTCAGAAGTAAAAACTGGTGCAAGTGCAATTAACTCAGATCCAGGTACAAAATAAAATAAAAATAAATGCTATATATTTTGCTGTCTGACACTTCCTCAAATGACCTACATAGTGATATTAAACAATAACTGTAATCATGTCATTGCTTCTTATAGGTCCATATCCTAGCTGTCTACAGGTCTGTTTATGCACAACCAGCAATTCAAAGACCAGTATTTTGTTCACCAAAAACAGCAGGCTGATCACCACTGCAGCAGCTTTACAAGAACTGAAAGCTCAATACAAGTTCTAAAAGTAGTAGAAATACTACTTTTAGAAAAAACAAACTAAATCAAACTTTACTTCATGTTTTTTCAATGTTTTTTTTTTTATCAAATTGTCAACAAGCACCAACAAAACAAAATCTGAAAATGTCACAAAATGTAAAAATGCACAAACCTTTACACAATTAACCCATTAAAGCCTGTTGTATCATATTTGAGACATACTTTTTATGAAACCAGATTAATACACCGTCCACTGAAAACAGCTCTGAGACCAGTTATGGGCCTCCCCCCACAAGTTGAAAGCCGCTGCACCAGTAGACTGTATTTGACGCCTGATCCTTCAAAGATTGTTCTTATATCATGGAGAATAAGTGATGGACGATCCCTCAGGATGAATTTATTATTTAGAAAACAGTGAGTGATTGAAAACAATAGCTGGACTGATGAAGAATGTAGAGTTTTGATGAATCAAAGGCTGACTCGTCAGTTTTTGAAGTCTTTGTGTTCACTTAAACCGGGCACATGAGCTGTCAAGACACCGTGTGAATGATAAAATCACACAGAGTGACTGATGGTCCCTCACTGTCCCTGCGATGCGCGTCTTTCTGCGTCTTTACGCTCACCGGCAGACGGAGGAGCGCACACACACACACACACGCTGAGAGAAAGTGAAAGTCACACAAGCATGCTGCTGTAGGTATCCTTGTGCATTTGTAGTGGTTATATGGTATTTCGGGGCGTTTTCTAGGGGGTATATGGCGTTATACCTGCGTATGCCGCCAGAGTCTGGCATATCGTGAGACTCCGCGCAATGTCCGCAGACATCAGAGCTTTCATAGTCGAGCGCACTGCCATGTAATGTTTTCTTGTGAAAATACTGTGAAAGCCTACATTTCCCACAATCCTTGCGCATTGTTTTACATTTCTCTGTCATGACGCTGTAGACTGAGAACGAGGGAGAGGAGCTGCTCTGTCTGCTGACTTTGCAAAGCACTAAAATAAGAGACGGAGCAGAGTTTTGTGTGACACCAGTGCGCGGAGCGGAGTCCGCGCGGTCATAATGTTTGAGCTTTACGCGCACAGGCCTGGCGGACGTCCGTGTAGTCCGCTCCGCCCCAGTATGTTTGGGCACACGATGCCTGCGTCCCCCTGGGGTTTGTGCCTTCAGCGTGAGAAATCGGAGGTGTGGCGTGAGAGCCTGTGAAGCCAATGAAAAGCGTGAGTCTCACGGCCAGTGCGTGAGAGTTGGCAGCCCTGTACAGTGTAATCAACCCAGAGGATTTTCTCCAGTCATGCCTCTGTTTGCACTGACCGTTTTACTTTCAAATAATTATACTTTTTTCATTAAAAGTCAGAATTGACAAATGGAAACACGGCAAATGCTGTAAATTGTTGTGAAGTTGGCTTTTGTTGGCACCCCTTAGGCTAGCTGGCTGAAATCTCGCGTACTCTGCCAGCTCTCGTCCTGGGTCACCAAATATCGCGAGAATTTTGTTTTAAAAGACGGCTAGTTGCGGGTTGTCGTGGCCGAGTGGTTAAGGCGATGGACTAGAAATCCATTGGGGTCTCCCCGCGCAGGTTCGAATCCTGCCGACAACGGGATGTGTTTTGGTTGTTGACTGATGTAAAGTACATTAACTAACGAATGTGTCACAGGTATCAGGTAGATTATGAGGCAGTTTCGCAGCTAAATCATTACACCTCTATACAGTAAGCTTCACGATAGTCCTACAACGGTATAAATTTCGATCTGGGCCAGTAAATGTATCTGAGTTGCATTGAGTTGCCACTGCCCTGTAGTGTTTTTCTTTTTTTTTTTTTTTGCAGTGGATTAATTTTATCAAACATGCAAAACGTGAAGTCATCCTGGAATCAAAATAACAGAAATTATTGTTTTCAGTAAACATGAAAATATATGTCATATTTTGGAAAGAAGGGAACTTTTAAGAATTCATATTTGTATTAAGGTAAATACTTTTGCTTTTAATGTATATTTTATATTATGAGAAATATAGTAAAACAGGTATAAATACATTTATTTTAAAGGACGTTCAATGATTATTACTAGTTAAGAGGTTAAAGGTTTGGTTTAAGTAAGTCTGTAACTTACCTCTCTTTCCTTCATTTCAGACATTCCTATTTTAACTTTTATGTATTTTTAAATAAATGTATTCACTATATACCGGTTCACTGCTGTTTGCAAATTAATCAATTAACTAGTTATTCAGTCAGCCGATTCTCTCTGTACTCGTTCAAGGTAAATCGACAATAATCTGTCACCTTGCAATATTATTAATTGTCCATTGAGTTGTCGCTTTGTCATGTGGTGATTGAGTGAAAGAAAATATTTACAGTTTTAAAGTTTGACCACCAGAGGGCGCTTCATGCACAGTAATCTGCAGGCTCGTCCACTGATTAGTCATTGATCAGTCAGCAGACTGTGTGGCATGATGAAAGCTTCTGCAATGAAGTTTGTTCAACATGTGACAAAGAAAATTTCATATCAATGTTTTCAACTTATTTAGAACTTTATTTCTAGTGAGTCTGTCACTGACTCGCGAAGGTGTGCCAGTTGCAACATATCTTCCTTTTTTCATCTATTTTTATTATTATCATTATAGTTTTTACTGTAAGCATGTCTTCATCATCTTTCATTATCTCTCAGCTGCTATTACAACCAAATTTATTCCTGTGGGGATCCATAAAGATGATTTATCTTGCAAGAGACACCCAAACAAACAAACAAACAAAATACAATACCTCTTGTTTACAACAAAACTTTATTCTAATAATTAAGAAATTTATGTCTTATCAAAAGTGGAGAAAAAATTGTGTTGGCTACACGGATGAACAGATGTTTTCTTAGGACTTCTTAGACCTTTTTTGCCATTGTTTCTCTCTCATGGCACACTTTGATGACCCACTAAAAACAGCTGTGTGACCCACTTTGGGGTCCCAAACTAGTAGCTGAGAATCTCTGCTGCAGGAACACACTAGTACAAAGTAGAGATTCTCTGAACATTTTGAACAGTTTTATTGAACTGTTTTTTAAAACAGTTTAAGACCCATTTTACACGTTCATAACTCTCTTTGTTCAGAAAACCGTTAATATTATTCATACTTGGGTTACCCTGCCTTGTTGAAAGTTTTTTTTTTTTGCTCAATAGTGGACTTCAATTGCTTTGTTTATTCCATATAATTCTATTCTATTTTATGTATAGCCTTAGTCTCTTTTAGTAAGTATATGTTGCTTTCAGTTCAGTTCAGTTCAGTTCAGACAACTTTATTAATCCCACAAAGGGCAATTCATTTGTAGCTTTCCAGAGTACATTTATGCATACGGTCAGTCAACAACATAAATAAATAATCTATCAATCAATCTGTCAAGGAAATATATTCAAGCATGGGACAGATAGAGATGTCCGGACATTATAAGTAGCCTACGTATACAAATGGTAGAACAAGATAAGATCAAGATAAAAGCAAGTGAGGTAAAAAACAACACAATGTAAAAACTGTAAAAACAGTAGTAAAACAATAATAATAATAATAATAATAATAATAAAAATAATAATAATAATAATAAATAGGTAAGACAAGAAATGTCCTCTAAATAAGAGTCATCTAAAATGGGTGTGGCTGTGTTTAGGAGCTTAATAGCAGAGGGAATGAAAGACTTTGAGTAGTGATTAGTTTTCCTTTGGGGCACATTATAACGTCTGCCCGAAGGCATAAGAGAAAATTAATTTGACAGAACATGATCTGGTTGGCTGATAATTCCCTTTGCTTTTTCAGCTACTTGTTCATCCCAGATTGTGCCCAAGTCCCTCTGGTGAACTCCAATAACTTTGGAGCACACTTTGATGATGCTGTTTAAGCTGTTCTTGTCTTTCACAGACAGCCCATTATACCAGCAGGTACGCTTTGCTGCCTTTCTCTGTACCCAGCTGCTGTAACATCACAATTTTCCAGTTTGGGATGAAAAAGTATATCTATATGCACTGATTTACCGTTGTGTAGTCCCTCTGTATGTTATTTCATGTATTATATTTTTTATTTTAACTTGTACTGTTTTTACTCTGAAGCACTGTGTGGCCTCTGCTCTTGAACGGTGCTGTTTTAATAAACTTTACTTATTTACTTACTTTTTTTAGGCAACTAATTTGGGTTGAAAAGACACAGTAATACTTTGGATCAATATGGAGGTTGTTTTGAATTGTCAAAATAAAAAAAAGTCTAAATAAAATCTTTATATTTCCAGACTTAAGAGGAAGTACCTGCAGTAAACGGGCTTCACCTCAGTGACTCTAAGCCCCGCCCCTCACGCATACGCCACCAACCCACACTATAAAAGCTCGCGCAGCCAGTTCGTTCCAGAAGGAAACAGCCCCGCTCCCCGCTCGGACCTTGGAGGGTTACATTTACCCAAAACTTCTTTTCAGATGGGCCCCGTCGCCTAGCGTTTACCCCCACAGCCTCGCCGACTGAGTTGAATTGGGTCTCCGACCATCAGCCCGTCTGGGTCACTAAAGGTGAGTTTTGGGGGGGGGGGGGAGCGGTGTCTGCAGAATGTTGGGGAGGGGGTCATTTTCTGTCCAAGCTAACGATGCTAACCAGCTAGCCTGTGGTCTCAGCAGCCGTTGCTCGGTTGTTTCGGTGGTTGTTTTGGTTAAAAACCTGTGAATGAGTGATAACCGTGCTCGTTTCCAGCTGGCATCTTTTGTTTATCACCTCCGTACCAAAGGAGTTGGCACATAGACGTTAACTGGCAGTGTAACGGTCATATTTTGTTCATTTCTTTGTTTTCCTCCCGAATACATGACGATAAATTCTGCCATATTTTCAGTATTTATCTGAAACAGCTGAACCACGAGTTACTTCACGTATATCCTAATTATAAGCTTCATTCACTCATATTTTCCCGAATCTCTAAAGCATCAAAATGTCGGATCTGCTGCGACACTTCAATGTAAACAAGTCCCCCGCATTACATGTGTGACGTCACTCTGTTGGATGTTTGTGGACATGTTGTTCCTCCATCTGCTGTTAAAAACAGGATAAATACAGGTCTGAAATATCTGTTTGACCATCAAGCATGTATGCTCCATTTGCTGTTAATATACAGATTTATTTGGGCTATATTTATATACCTGCTAGAAACCTTAAATAATGATCCTCCTATTGGGAACACGGTGTTTTCTCCGATTCATCTTTACTGATTAATTGGTGACTAAAATGGTTGATTAACTCACCACCAAACGTGACTGCTGGAATAAGTAGGTCAAGACAGTTTTCAAGCAAAACAGTGAGGCTGTGCCCTGTTATGTTGATTTGCTGAGGGCTCATGATAGGAAGCTTCTTGAATAAAGCAACCTGAAATTATCTGCTCAGCAACAAAGGTTTCAAATATTTAGATATTTTTCTCTCTTTATTTATCACGTTTTAAGCATCATTGAGATTAGAATTCTTGTGGACAAGAGTCATTCAAAGAGACCGACATAAAAACAAAGCAATTAGTTGATAAGACGATAGTATTAAGTAAATGGATACATTACAGACCTTAAATATCTGCAAATATTAATAGCTGCTTTTCCGATGTTGAACCGATGCTGATGTGCATCCTCACTCACTGTCTTTATTAATTCTGACTGTTTTTTAATGTAAGTGATTTGACTGTTATTTGGCGAGACATTCTGGTAAATTTGTACATTCTGATGATATTCTGGCCGACATAAGCAAAACATATTGGGGATGCACGGACAAGAGAATGAAGCTTCTTCTTTACCAAAATTGGCATGTTCCTCTCATAGTAACATTAATTTGTGTGAGTAACTATTGTGAAGTAAAATTGTTGTTATTCTCTAACAGATTAAATTGTTTTTTTATGTAAATATTCAGCAAATATAACCTGAATCATCTGGGTACATTCATACATTCTTTGGATAGTACAGCCAACATAAGGGATACATATGTTATGTTGACTAAATGATTTTAATAAAAAGTGCAAGATGTATTTCATGTCTGAAAATGGTCACCATTCAAAATCTTATTATTTGATTAAGATTTTATGACCCCCTTGTTTGATTTTGCTGCACTTGCAAAGCAACTTGGATTCTTGAAAGTGACCTGAAATAATAAGTAAATCTAACTCCGCTTCAATTTAAGGGCACCAATCTTACAAACAAATGACTTAAAATGCCTAAAAGAAAGGATAAATATCTCATAACACCAATTTTTAACTGTCAGCAGATTTAGTGGAGATGCAGAAACGATCTCCAAATTGACATAAAATTAATAATCAATTCATTTGAACCTAAAGTCTAGAAATTCAGTACAATACAAAAAGTTATTGTAACCTTTTTATATCAAACTTTTATGCTGTTTTAATTTCAGGTACCAGTTGATAATAAAAGTTTAATTAAAACATAGAGACTAAGTTATTCATGATTGTCTGGAAGATTGCATAAACAGTAATCTCTTGTTGATGGCATAAACCCATCTACTTGTCTCTTCATGAGCCCCTGTTGTCGTTGTGAGTCATGAAGCTCCGTCTATCTCTGATGGTCGGACTCTCTCCTCTCCAGGTTTACATCAAGTCCAGTGAACAGCGACCAACAACAGAAGAATGGCAGCCATTCCAGCAGGCGGTTCTCTCGTGGCGACCACTGATTACTACCGAAGTGAGTCTCCGTCTGTTTGTTTTATCAGAGCACATTAACCACACTGCGTCCACATTGATACTTGATTCATATTCACACCCACCTCAAAATTCATCACCAAGTGTCTCAAGGTTTCTTGTGATGAGTCACTGTGGTTTTTTCCCTAAATAAGAGATGAGTCGTACTTTTAAGCAGCACGCGAGGTTTAAATATTTAGCTTCGTTGAGTCATTTGTTAAATATTGGGGTTGCATAAGAAAACGATGCTTTATTATTTATATGGCTTTAAAAAAATCCTCTCTGATTGGCTGAAACTCATGTTAGACTGATTCTCAGAACAGGCCTTTATTCTGAGAATGAATGAAAACTCTCATTGTAGGTAGATACAGGATTGAAGAGCTGACGTAGCAAAAAATGAACTATAGGAATGATAAATCAAGTTTAAACATTAAAACAGAAGTTACTACACCAATAGTCTATGTTTTGTGCTCTTTTAGATTTGACTTGGGGGGGAAAAAAAGCTGTTTTATTTATTATGCTAAAATATCCTGTTTTCTGCAATGCTACATAATTGAACTCTTATTATCCAACAGAACAGAGCTCTTGTACAAGAACAACTTGGTTCTTATAACCAAATTATTGTTTTTAAATGCTTAAAACCACCTCATTTCCTCAAGGCTATAACAAAATTAGAAGCTGTCCAAATTATCAATGACTCTAGGTCTGATTTATGACCCGATTTTCTCCTTATCAGGGATAAATTAGTCCAGTCTGAAAGTTTGTTGGTTCTATATGATTATTTTTTTGTTCCTGATAAAGTTGGAGCCTTCCTAATCCCCCCTCATGCTAGATCTCACCGCCCCAGACAAAGTAGCCAAAGAAGTTCTGAAAACTGTCAGACCAGAAAGCGTTACCAACTGCATGTTGCATTTGTTTGAAGCCTTGTCCACAGCAGCTGATTTTTGCACAGGCAGTCCTTATTCTGAATGTAAAATGAAGTCCTGAGCAAGTCCTCATTTTTAGCTATATCCTGTTGCAATGCTCCCAGTGCTCTTAGTTAAAAAATGGTTCAATTTTTGGAACAGTGATGCACTTGTTTTGTTATTTCTTCCCTACTGAACAATCACAGTCAAGAAGAGCAGTTTTGCATAAAGCTGGCACATATATTATTGTATAAGGTGCGAGGATGCTCTGTGAAGAAGGCGACTGTCAGGCTGCCCCTCTCACCTTTTATTATGCCTTTTGTTACTTCTTCAGGAGCAGAATAAACAGGAGGTTAACCCTTTACTCCATTCTGGCTCCTCAGTGGAGTTGAAACCTCTCAGGACGCTTCCTCTTAAACGCGATGGCAAAAATAAATACACTTTGTTACCCAAGTCACATTAAATCATGTCAGTTTCACAGTTTGGCCCAATCGTCTTTTGTGTGTTCGTAGGATCATAATTTTAGAGATCTGTTCCAACTGTCCTGATGAATGTGGTCTCCCAGATTTTGTAACTTGGTTAAATTTTAAATTTGTTTTGTTTGTAGCCAGTTTAAGGTCAGTTAAGATAAAACTTTGTTAATCCTGAGGGAAATTCTTGCCACTGCTGCTGAAATTCAAAATATAGTGCAGTTTTTTCTTCTTCCCAAACAAAGTAGCTGCAGGTGACAGCAACCGCATGAATTCACAGTAACGTTATATCATGTCACGCTGCACACAGATTTATTTCAGGCAGTGCTTGAAGGGGTAAAAATCACAATGAATAACTGCACAGCTGCTAAAGTCTCCACTGTGTTTTTCTCTTTAAAGTCGATGTTCTCTAAAGAGACATGATTCAGGATGGTCTCCAACAGGAATCAGTGCTTTCTTTAACCCCAACTGAAGTCTTTGCATATCTATAAGAAAAGCAAAGTACTGGGTTGCTTGTTTGGTAGGCGTGTGGTAGGCGATTTGGAGCATTGTTGGTGTGCTTCTGTTGGCCGGGGTTTGATTCCTGCTTTGGGCCTAGTTGTGGAGTTTCCTCCTCTCTCTAGCCCCCTTTCAGGGGTCTGTCCATGTCACTCTCCTCTGTCAATAAAGTTATAAAATGCCAAAAATAACTTAAATAAGGAAAGTTTTAAGTAAAAGCCCTAAACTGTTTTCATTAATATCAAGAAAGCTTTCATGCCAGCTTCTTCAGTTTCTACATTCCAGTCAGTCTGCCTCCTGAACATTTTTGGTACCTGCTTTTTCTCGTTTCCTTTCTTAGTTCAGCATGTGATTCTGAGGGCCCCAAAAGTGCACCTGTACTCCGTCTCAGCAAATCAAATCAGAACATGAGTTACAGATCCAGGCCGAGGTTATATAACCCGTGCAAAATGGATTTCCATTTTCCGTCCCCGTGAACGCTCCACCGGCTCCTCCGCGCAGGAGAAGTGATGTTACGCAAGAGTATTAAGCTCTTCCTGTGGGTCAAAGAAATTAAATTCATACCAAAATAACAACGTCTCTTCTCGTTACATTTTCTGTCTAAAGTTAGCTGCATGTTAAAATCAAGAATACCCTCAGTAAAGCCTTTGGTTGTTTTCTCTCCCCCGCAGGGCGCATCGGCTCTACGTCCAGCAGCAGCTCGTGTGGCAGTTCGGAGTACAGCGGAGAGGTCATCCCTCACCATCCAGGTGTGTATCTGATGAATGTGTCAAGATTTCAGCTCTAAAAGTCTGAATGAGAAGGAAAACATCAAACGATTCAACATTTCCCTGCTCCAAGGAATGTGCAAAGGTTGGAAAACCCCTTGAAAAAGGATTAAGACTCCTGTGAGAAAGTTAAAACTCAATCCTTAAACCTGTTAAAGAAAAGCTGATGGGAGAGTTGGACAAAAACAAGCAGTGTTTGTGTGCCGACAGAACAGATTTCTGTTGATGTGTTTGACCTACAGCTCCTGACAAGGTCGTGAGTGTGAGCATGAGCAGTTATCGATTCACTGTTGCTCTGTGCTGCTAGAAAAATCTCTAAACCTGCGCCAAGTAGATAGACAGTAAATGTACAGACCCCGAATCACATGCAAAGTTAAAATGTCACACAGACTGTACTGTTAATCCTGTGTTGTCTTTTTTTGTGTATATAAAATATCGACATGCAGGCATTTAGAGGGGAAATAGACTCTTCTAATGCAGGCCGCCTGTTGGTCATGTCCCATACACAAACTCTCAAACTAAAAGCTACAGAGACAAAGTATAGATAATAATTGCAGCCAAGATTTGGCAAAACTTTGGAAAATGTTTTTATATACGCATAATTGTTGAGCATTAAAGCTTGCTAAGACTTAACTTAAAGTACACAGAGGCACATTTTTACAGTTTTAAGGAGGTACCTGGGATAAGCACCTTTTTTAAGGCTTCTCACAGCCCTAAGATCATAAAAAGGATTGCAAAGTAGCACTACCTGCTAATTGCCAAATCCTTTTTTTTATGCACTGGCAGGTGAATTATGTCCATCCACCAGCCACAGCAGCAGGTTCAACAAGACTGAAACGGTGATTAATGAAACGCTGATCCATTTGAATTCTGGACATCAAAATTAATAACATTATTTTTACTACAAAGCATTGCTTTATCACTAAAATATGTACACTTTTCTCACCCATACATAATTTTTCTGCAGTCTAATAAAGCTTAGTTGGCTTATTTGATGTAGAAGGGGGTAGATATTAACTTTCCTAAACAAACTGCCTTCACAGATTGTATTATCACATCAGCTCATTTATTTAAGGGAATTTTACACAAACACTGAGCTCTGATCAGTGATTCCTGCCTTGTTTAGCCTCAGGACCCTTCATGTCCAAAAGATTTTCATTTACTGATAAAATGTTGAAGTTTGGACATGGGATGGGACAAACGTATTGTTGAAAAGCATCATTACAGAACCCTCAAGAGGACATGCTTGCAGATTTAATTTTTCTTTTTGTTTTCTTGTGGAAATGTTTCCAAATACTGTCTTATTATTGTGGAATGACAGCTTTCAGGGTTCTTGTGATTTACCACAGCTTTAAGGTCATACTCTTGACAGTGCTCCTGGAAGAACATTAGAAGTGCTTGAATTTGGCCCTGAGAGATGCACTGCTCCAGAGTGTCTGAAACAAAAGCTGCTGGAGGAGATCTCCGCTGTTTTCACCAGAGCCTGGATAACAGATCCAGTGTAGGAGGAGAATGAGTCATTTAAGCTGCAGATTTGGAGAGAACAGCGTGCTCTCCTTATAGGAACAACATCCTACGTTCATGCCAGATCCAGATGTTCCATACCAACATGGCGTGGATCTTTGTATTTAACTGAATGTGTTCGTTGAATCACTTCCTGTGTGGGTAACACCATGAGTCGATGGTGTCATTGCTCATTGATCTGGCACCATCACTGGCAGAGCTTGCGTTTCTCTAACCTCAGTGTGAGCTCAGACTGAGTCAGCCGCTGCCTCAAAAACAACCGAGTCACTGAGTGAGTAATCCTGAAGAACAAACAGTTTCTGGTCTGATCTAAGTCCCTCAAATCCAGCAGAGTTTGTTTGTTTCCACTCTCCCTCTCAGGATCAGGATGATGTTTTCTCTGCTCCTGTTCAGCTCTCCGTAAAGAATCCAGAATCGAGAATTAACAGAAATTACCCAAGTCTCGGCACTGGTGCGTTCAGCCGCAGCCGCACCGAAGTAATCCCCCAGCAGAGTTCATATCTGCTGACTTCAGCTGTAATCCCAGCTCAGCTCCACGTGGAAACCATCTGGGCCGACAGATAAGAGCTGGCTCAGGCTGAGTCTGCGTTCCTCTTCTGGACTCTGGGTCAGCTCCTTGTAACGGTGTCAGGGTGAAGAAATTCTCACACATTAACACAGGCTGGCACATTCAAGTGGGTGAGGGGCGAACAGGTCTGTGGTTGACCATAGTTTAATTAGTTTATGTTTGAATGACAAAACAGTGATGTCAAGATGCCTCAAGTCTGGAAGAGATCTGTTAAACTCTGGTTTACTGGTGATAGAGAGTGTTTTTATATTCTCAGTCATTTTCTCACATCCACCCCTGATATTTTCAAACCGCAATTCAAATTAAGTTGGGATGTTGAATAACATGTTAATAACACCGACCACAACAAATCCTTTTCGACCCATTTTCAATTGAATTCCTCACAAAGACAAGACCTCCAATGTTAAAACTGTCAAACTTTGTTCTTTTTAATTGCAAATATTTACTCATTTTGAATTCGATGCCTGCAATGTGTTTAAGACCTGAGGACATGAATTGTTGAAGCTTTGAAGGTGGAATTCTTTCCCATTTTTGCTTGATGTGTGAACTTAGTTGCTCAACACTCTGAGGTCTCCGTTGTCATATTTTGTGCTTCATAATGGAGCACACATTTTCAGTGGAGACAGGTCAGTCTAGTAACTGCACTCTTTCACTCTGAAGCCACGCTGTTGTAACACGAGCAGAATGTGTCCTCATTGTCTGAAATAAGCAGGGACTTCCTGAAACGGATAGATGGCAGCATGTTGCTCAAAAACTTGTATGTACCTTTCAGCATTAATGGAGCCTTCACAGGTGTGCGGGTTACCCATGCCATGGGCACTAACACCCCCCCATACCATCACAGATGCTGTCTTTTGACCTTTGCTCTGATAACAGTCTGGATGGTCCTTTTCCTCTCTAGCCTGTGAGTAGTCCATGATTTCCAATAGTAATTTAAAATGTGGACTCAGACCACAGCAGACTTTTCCACTTTGCCTCAGTCCATGTCAGATGAGCTCAGCCCAGAGAAGCCGGCAGTGTTTCTGGGTGTTGTTGATATTTGGCTTTGTCTTTGCATGGTAGAGTTTGACCTTGACCTTGTAGATGTAGAGATGAACTGTGTTAACCGACAATGGTTTTCTGAAGTGCTCCTGAGCCCACATGGTAATGATGTTGGTTTTTGATGGCTGAGGGCTTAAAAGTCACAGACATGCAATGATGATTTTTGGCCTTGCTGCTTAGTTGAAGAGATTTCCACAGATTCTCTGAATCTTTTAATGATATAATGGACTGTAGATGATGAAATCTTTACATTTCTTGCAATTTTATGTTGAGAAATGTTCTTAAACTGTAGGACTACTTGCTCACACACTTGTTCATAAAGTGGTTGAACTTCACCCCATCCTTACTTTAGCCTTTCAGGGATGCTTCTTTTATACTCAGTCGTGACACTCACCTGTTTCCAATTAATCTGTTCACCTCTGTAATGTTCCAAACATAAGTTCTGCTTGAACTACAGAAACTGATAAGAAAGCTGGATCTGTTAGCTTATTTCCTAACCCTCTGTAGAATATTTAGTTTTAAAATGAGATAAATTGCATCAAATGATGGGAAACTAGACATCTTGTAGGCTATAAAGGGTCTCTGCTGCTCTGATTCACACTGCAGAATATGTGTCATAAACTAGTTTGACCTAGAATCTAATTATAGCCCCCGCAGTGGTACAGTAAGTAGAAGAGCCTGAAACTTGAGGCAGCTGCTCAGACAGCCACACTGCGTCTGAGCAAAGCATGCTGCAGCAGCCTGACAGCAGAAACCTGAGTCATCTTTCCCTCTGAGTGAAGCTGATGAAACACATGTAACTCAGACACACATCCCCGACATTTATAAAACGGTTGGGCTTCTGTCTCACCTCAGAGACTACAGCTTCTGATTCTTTCCCTGAAGTTATGACAAAGTTAATTGTCGACGTACTCCATTGAAATGACAGCTGAAGCCGCCCTGGAGCTTAAAAAAAGTCAAAGAAATGATGTGAGTTTCATTTATTGAGACTTTACAAGTGGCAGGTCAAGTCTGTATCCTGAGCTTTTCGCATGAGAAGAATTCATTGTTGATTAAATATGAAGTCATGAGTCTCCATTGTCTTTCTCCGAAGGTCTGCCCAAGCAGGACTCTGGTCACTGGTGGTCCAGTTTCTTCTTTGGGAAGCAGCCAGGGATGACCCCTCTGACTGAGGAGGCACACCAGAAGTAAGTAGAGACACACATGTACACATGCTCTTAGGCCTCTGATTTGTACTATTATACCAACTCTGAATCTTTGGGAACTTTTACATGGCTTTAACCTTCACAGTTTGAATGCTAAACTGTCTAAAATGCCCAATAGCTTCACATCTACTTGGCCTAGCACCCCAACACAACCGACACCATCTCCAAATTAAAGGCACAAATCAGTTTTAATGGAAAGGTGCATTTTTTACTGTATTTCACTGTCCAGTTTGGCCCATTTAGAAATACATTTAACACAATGCTAGCCTGATTTCTGTTTTCTGATTGGGCTGGCATAGTACATCCAGTTCACAACCCCACCCCTAATAGTAAACCCTGTACATGTCTTTAGAGAATTCCTTTTTTTGGGCTGCAAATAAGCTGCACCAACCTGCCTGTCTGAAGCCAAACCAACATGACAAAACCTCAGATAGATTTATTGCTGAAAAGCTTTCAGTTTACCACCTGAAACATCTCATCTTTGGTCTTAAGAGCCAAACCATACGTGGTGTGGGCTGTGCAAACACATACCTGTGCCTCTGTCTTTGCTGACAGGCTGTTGTTGCAGCATGCCAGCCAGAACTTTTTGGCTCGTTGAAAAAGAATAAAGAAATATTTTGGCACCTAATATGGCTCCTTTCTTCTGTGCTGTGGGAAATTTCCATAAAAAGTTTGCTGTTGATTCTATTTTTATATGACCGTGAAACATTTTATTAACAGTAAATCTGGAAAATGATCTTTCTTTTCTTTCAACACCTTCAGTAGCAGCTGGAAAAAGCGGTGTCAGGGTCAAGTGTATCCTCTCTTGTTGCACTCGGTGTTTGAACTTAACCTGACCTGATCTGACTTGTCTCTGCGAGTCTCTGTGTTTTTAAGTGTGACACACTTCCTGTTAAACTATCATTAAGCACCTTTAACCCTCTCTTTACTTTGCCTCCCTCAGGGTGGGGGTCCCAGGTGCAGTGACGAATGGTCAGATCACCTGCATTGCCAGGGAGATGGTGATGCAACGCCAGGTGAGCGAGAGCAGCGAGGCAGGAAGCCCCACCGCCTCCTGATCCCGCAGCCTCACTCCGCTCCACGCCGCACCTCGGGGGGGATCAATACCAACGACCAACGCTAGGTGACGGGAGGACGTCCCGTCTACAACCTTACTAGTTTTTTTTTTTATACTGTTCTTCATCGTAGGATAGGCTGCCTTACGTGTGTTCTGTTTTGGTAACCTTGTGTTTTTTTTATTGACAACAAAAAAGAATTAAAACAAAAGAAAAATGACAACGATGAAACTGTTAAGCTCCTTTTATTTGTGTTTTTATAAACATTTGTACTGTTCTGTGTTTGTAAAACTGTGGTGCACAAACACTGATGCACAAACATCCACAAGCCTTTGTTAAATATTTTACACTTTGTCACCCTGTGGTTAAAAATGCAATAAAAGTAGACTCTTGCAGCCTGAAGCTTTGTCTTAGTCGCATCTTTATGTTGTTCACACACCACTCTTTTTGTTCAGAGGTATATTAGAAGAATAGATTTGGGAATTATTGACAAAAAATAGTTTAATATGTCTTGAAAATATGGGTTTTATTTCATTATCCAAGGGCAGTGGCTCTTAATTGGTAGGTCCAAACTCAAAAGTGTGTCTGGAAAAGTAATTGTGGGAAAAAGTCTAAATTGTTAAAAGCCTTGAAAGAGCAAACATCTGTAGTTTTTATTTTCACTCAGTTTTTCCACAATAAGGTGTAAAATGTGGTTGTGTCCTTCATATTTTGGCTCATTTATCAACATTTTGGGGAATTCGATGCTGGTTCTCCTATGATTTTTTTTGAAATTCTTTTTTTTTTAAAAATTAAGAAAAAAAAATTTATGCCTATTTCCTTTCAGGGATTCTATATCTTTTAAACTAGGGATGCACAACACTATCAGTAGATAACTGCTTAAATTATTATCAGGTGGTATCAGATATGGTTTTTGGTTTATTTCTAAATAAAAGTATAACTTATCGAAGTATAAAATCTGTTTCTAACAATTATACTAATTATTCAAGCAACAAAAACTTTAAGTTATTAGGAGGCTTTGTACCCTTAAAAACGCACATCAATATTGGTATTTGCGATAAGTTTGGAAATGGCATATCAGCAAAAATCTGATATTGTGCCTCCCGATTCTAAACATGTTCTGTCCTGTTTCTTGGTGTTACATGTTTTGTTCCAGCTAATGTCCAAATAACACTTGCCATTGAATACATTTTAGTGTTAACATTTTTTGGAAGTCGAGGAGATAGTGCTGAATTCAGAGGCTCTGCCGGCAGAGAGCCACTTTTTTAATCAGTTTATGCGTCCTGTATTTGCTGAGTGATGTATCAGCAGCTGTTGGTGGAAACAGCCATATAAGGTGCAGCAGCTCAGAGTTTGTGTAACTGCAGGAGTGGTTCACTTGTTCTGCATCGGGTGATTACAGGCACAGAGCAAACACTGACAGAGCAGCACTTCACGTCCTCAGACCGCTGCTGTGGCTGCAGCTGAGAGGCCCACAGAGTGGAGTTGTGTAACATCTGGCTCAGAACCTCCCACCGCAGCACCCTGTATAGATCATTTAAAAGAATCTTACATAAACTCCAAAACTCTTCTTGACTTTGGCTTCAGTTTTTTTTTACTCAGAACTTTTCACCCCAACAGACTGATGCCTCCAAAATAGCAAACGTCTATGGCTAACTTAAAACTGCATTTTTAGATATTTTAAACCTAGCAGTCTTATCTTAAGGTTACAAAATAAGTTATGGATGTTGACATAGGTATCTAACACCTGTACAAGTTCCCTCTCACCTCTTCTCACCTGATTCTCTAGAATGTACAGTCAGCAATAATGCAAGCCATGCTTACAGGGTTTATCCAAGCCTGACCTGCACTGGAAAAATGCTTACAAGTACTGCACAGCTGTGACAGTATGGAGAGAAATACAGAACAAGGTGTGAACAAATGGGACAATAAATGATAAGACCTAAAGTAAACAGTGTTGTTTAAGCTAGTTGTCATCTGGGAATGTGAACACATGGGATTGTTTTCTTTCTGAGCAAGACAAGATAATCTTTTATTACAGTTCTCCAATAACAAACATCTGATGATAACAATAACATAGTAAAGTAGGCCTTCAAGCTCAAAGTTATTTTCATGGGAAAGTGTTTGAGGGTTTTTGAAAATTTAATTACAAAATCAATGGAAAGGGTCCAGAGACTTTTTACCACGTATATCATTTATTGATCCAAACAAATTAAAATGAAGTTATAATTGGTTGAGATTAGGCACATTCTGAAAATATTGGTAAAGGGTTAGCTTCACTCAATTTAATTCTGGTTTAATCTGCTTTATAAAACATTAAACAATAAGTAATTTTGCCAAAATATACATTGAAGTAGTATTTAAACGACACAATATCACATAAATGTTCTGTATGTTGTAAATTAAACAGTGGGCTTATATATATAGTGCACATGCCTGGGTTTTCTGCAGGCTCTCCAGCTTCTTTCCACTAACCAAAGACATGCTTTGATTATGTCAAGAGGTACAGGAGATGGATAAAAGTTGTGGGACAAAAAATTATGATTTTTTGACATTAATGGTTTATTCATCTATTTTTAATGGTATAAACATCACACAAAGCACAGTTTTGTAATCAGTGTCATATAGAACATGATCCCTGCAACATGGATAAACTGGATGTCTGTCCCAAAGAAAGAAATTAAAAATAAAAAAAATGGCTCTGGAGACATCGTCGAATGGCTGAATGACTGCTACCAACTAATGGCTGGAGTCTGAACTACAGGGCAGAGCAGTTTTTCCTAGTTTCTATAAATTGTTCACTAATGGAATATTGTTGTTGTGTTGTGAAATATAAATACATTATTACACAGCAGAATATATTTTTGTATCAGTATCTTTTTGCAACCCTTTAATAAGTTAATATTAATTTATTTAAGTCAAACTTTACCTTAATGATTCAATTAAAATATCTTTATGATCAGCACAGCCCTATCTTTTCCTATTTATGAAGAGTAAGCTAATATATCTCTTTGTCACACTGAATTTACTCTAGCAGACATATCCACGCTCTTTCTTTTAATTTATTTGCATTTAAAAACACACCTATTCCCTTTAAGCCCAAGCCCCGCCCTCTTTTCCGGCAGTTGCTTACCTGCCTGGGCTAATGCTAATCACCTGATCAATTGTTAGTATTTCTTTGTTAATCTACTGTTGTTGGCTGTAGGCTATGGATATGTTCATCTACAAAGTCTAAATGATATTGTTAAAAGTTGTATGCCTTGAGGAGCGCTCTTATTTATGTCAATGTCAGTTGTTGTCTCTGTAAATTAACTTCTAGCAGCTAGCTTAACTGTTCAAATTATCCGACGGACGTGCCGCCATTTTGAACCGGAAGGAGGAAGTTAAAGGCCGTCGGCGGGAATCTTCTGATGACGCCGGAGAGTGGTGCAGCTCCTCTGAGAAGGTGAGGGCGGTTTGTTGTCATGTTTGTGTTTTTTTGGTGACTTTGTTATTATTTGATAGTTGTTGGTGTTTCTATTGCTGCTGGGTAAAGTGTTTTTTGCTCTGCTTCACTAATTTATTCTCTTTTAAGTTTGTGTTGTGGTTGATTTCGGGGACTGTTAATGACCTGTTGTTTAATTTCTGTGGTTACATTAGCACTAAATGAGTTAGTCAAAGGACTGCTTGGACATTTACACTGTAGTACAGGAATTCCTGGTTGGATTGAGATTGATGTGAAACTGGCTTGTTTTGTTGTTATGCTCCCATGTAGGCCTCGGTATTGTAAGGTAGAATGTACAGTATCCAGCAGGACATAGACAAAGTATCTTTTCTGTTGTATGCCTTGAAGGAAAGGGAGGTTGATATTTTCTCTAACTTATTAAAGTTTATATTAGTCCATATGATGACATTTAATTTGAATGTATCATTTATACCTGTCTGCCATATTTTGATTTAACCATGAGCTTATACTTTTGTCCATACTGATGTTTGTTAGTGCTAGGGATGCACAATATTATTGGAACAATTTTATCCAAATATCATTGCCTAAAAAGTTGATTGCCAGTATTGGCTGATATTAAATTCTTTGCTGATTATTACTGCTGATATTTGGGCCATACAGGATTCATGGTGAGTTGTGGATGAACGTATGTATGTATGTGTATTTTATACATGTATATGTATCTATGCATATATGTGTATCTGTAAATTGAAGAGTTTGTCTTCAGTCTGCTCTATTGTATAGTGTCTTGAGATAACACTTGTTATGAATTGGTGCTATACAAATAAAGATTGATTGATTAAAGATTGACAAATTTATCATTAACATCCCATATATTGGCTGTGTTATTGGCAGAATGTGCTGATACCATTATGATTCACCTCATCATCACCGATTGTCCACTTTTAATCTAGACAAAAGTTTAGTTTATTGAAGGATAAAATGTTTTTCTTGCTTCGCATCAGTTTCTAACTCAGCTAGACTGTCACCATAAAAGGAACAGGCCAATGTTGGCTAAGTGGAGGCTTTGTGCATTTGAAAAAAATATCAGTGTCAGCACTGGTGGAAATAAAATTGGAAAAAATTAATGTTGTGCATGGCCAGTCTTTACATAAGTGTGGGTCAGAGATAAGCACCTTAGATCTTCTTCTATAGCAGTGTCACTTTCAGTTCACCCAAGCCTTGTTTGGTTTGGTCTATCTTGTGGGAAAACTATTTTACCTGTGATTGATGGTTTTAATGCCAGAATCATACCAGCGCTGGCTTTTATATTGTCTTTATGGCATGTTTTCAGCCTGCCTGTGCATATTGGATCATCCTGCAGAAGTTTTTTATCATCTATGCAGGTATTCATAATTTCATTTTCCCTATCGCCCCGCTATCTTTTGTCTTGCAAAATCTGCGTGATGTGTGGAGAACAATCTGTCTGCTGACTGTCATTCAGAACAAATCCTGACGTGAGGATTTTTCCCATTAGTATAAAAGTGGTTTGTGTATGGAGCTCTGTCCCCTGTTCACCCCTCAGTGTCTCTGTGTGTCTCTATGAAACAGAGGAAAGACAAACAATGGCCGACTGACGCTGCAGTAAAGTGGCCTCCTCTATGACTGTGTTAAAAGGTTGAAAAGCGGATTTGTTCTCTTGCCTGTTTGACTCCCACGCTGCAGTTTTTCCAGGTCGTTGGGTGCTCATGGGGTCATCAAAAGTGGGAGTGATGGAGACAGTTTTTCCTTTTTCTGTTTGGTTTCACTCTCTTATGGTCAGATCCCCCTCCCTCCCTTCCCTCTGAGTCCAAACATCTGTTCTCATTTGGCCTCCCTGTTATGAAATAGGACTGTAGTAAATTTTAAGTGTCATTCTGTGTTATCACAATACACTCCTGCTACAGCACCCAAACTAAGCCCTACTGCCACTACCTTTAAAGACATCAGTCTGCAGGAGATTTTCTGACAGTAATATTTGGTAGAGCCCTTATTTTAATTAGCATTGCATTACTATGTTGTATAAGTTTGTGCACACCTGGCACAGCATGTATGATATTTGCCTTCACTATTGCATGCCGTAGTTGGTCAGTCGTGTACATGAAGTGCTAACTCCTCCCTCCTCTCACAGCGCCACCCGTCTGCTCTGCATTAATGAGCCAGAGAGTGCTAAAAAACATATTTCTGATTAATGGTTCATTGATATTTTAGTGTTAAAATTGTGGTCACAGTTGCCAGGTCTTCTTATTGTAAGTGACTTTGAACTTCTTTCTTTGGAAAGTTGCTTGTCAGTATTGGCAGTTTCGGGTTGCGTTTCTTTGGGCTTGTTGTGCCCCCAAACTCGGGAGGATCTGATACACACTCTACTACCAATAAACTCAATCCAGAAGTTACACAAACTATTTTGTCAGGATGCACGATATTGGATTTTTGCCGATATCTAATATTTTTTAAGTCATTATCCCTGATTATGGTATTTCTGGTTGAGAACACAAGCTCTGTATTTAACAAAAATTTGACTTGGTTCTTATAACAAGAATTGTTATATGTCTTCCTTCACTTGTTTTGGGCTTGTTTTATCGACGTGGTTGCTTATTTCAGTAAAATCTGGCAACACTGGTTGTGAGCATAGTTCACTGTAAAGACAGAAAACAAGTGTGTGTGCTTTTTAAATACACAGAGATTTTCAAGCTGTGTGAGTGCCAGGCCTCATTCATAGCAGGTCTTCTCCCTGTCTGTCAATACGTCCAGGGCTTTAGCATTAGATGGTCAGACTTCCATGGTGTATTTCAAAGTAAAGCTCGGCTTGTTTTATTCATGAATGAGACCGCATTTTTTTTATATTCTGGAAGAGTTTCAGGACTAGTAATTGATATCACTTGTTCACAGGGCTCACAAAGTCTTGTAGCACTTTCCTGTCATCCCTTCTAAACCCTCTACATAATGCAACATGTTTTGTGAAGTTTTCTCAACTTTTGAATCACAAGGGTGATGTGCACACTGTTTAAATGATGTGAAAAACTCTGCATAATGGTGATATTTCATCGGATAGCTGTCTCTCTACCTTCTGTCTGTCTTTCTTTGCACGCAGGGTTTTTGTACCTGTATGTGAGTTAGGTCCTTGTATTTAAAGTAAATTAGGTTGTTTAGTTATAGCAGAATTCCTTAGAAACCTTCAAAAAAACTTAAACCAACCATCTAAAGATATTACAAACACTGTAAGTCATTCATTTCACAGCCTGTTAGATAAAAAGTTATTTAATGTGCTTATTTCATTTATTAATTATGATTTGATTGATTACATTGCTATTAAAACATAATACATACAGGCATTAGGAAAATCAGGAAACTCCTGAGCACAAGTGAAAAGGAAGGCACCCAACCATGAAAAGCCAAAGGCTTAAGGATCATACAAAACTCCCTAAAGTGCATTCAGTCAGTATGGTGCTGTGAAGTATTTTTTTTTACATGACAGCAAGTTCACCTAACCCTTGTACTCCAGTGGCCTCTACAGTCACCAGATCTCAGTCTCAGTGGAACAGGATACCTGCACCTTGGATATTCATCCGATTATTATGCAGCAACTGCAATCATGTCAATATGGATCAAAATCCCTGAGGGATGTTTCTAGTAACTTGTTGAATCAATGCCACAAAGAGTTAAGGCAGCTCTGAAGATAAAAGGGGGTCTAACCTGGTACCAGCAAGGTGTACCTAATAAATTGGCCACTGATTGTAAGTGCATGTTGTTCCTGCACTTTCTCTGGATGAATTAGAGCTTACAAACTTTCTGACTGTCAGTTAATGTGATGCAATGTTCCTGTTACTGTCATGGGTTTGCACACTCAAACAGGATGTAGTTATAAAACTGAAGGAGGGGAAATGGGCTTTTTAGGTCACATACATCAAACCATAAAATCCTTGAAAGTGCTCGACTTGTATTGTTGCATTTTCAAGGTTTGGAAAGTGCTTGAATTTGGACAGAGAGCTTAAAAGTGCTTGAATTTTCAACAGTAGTTTGTTTATGAAATATAGATGCAGTGTGTCAATGAAAAAGAAAAAAATGTATTATTTCTTAAAGAAGTTTTTTAAGCTGCACTTGAATGAGAGTAGACTCATAATGTACTGCAAATGAAAAAATATACTTAAAATAAAATAACCCAAGAATAAATATAGAAAAAAATAGTTTATGTTTGTAAATTATGCAGTAACCAAGTTAGCCTCAGAGATCTGACATGCTTTTATGCAGTCCTTTACCTATGTGTTGGGTAAAGAATCTATGAAAAGTGAGCTTTTTGTGACAATAATAATTTCATATTTACGTAACAATACCAGATTAGAGTCTAAATGCAGGTGAGAAATTATGATGGATACAATTTTGTTGCTTTTTTCTGTAATTTGTCATCTTTCTGTGGATGATTCAAAACATTTATGGGTAAAGCATAGAGTTATGTTTTTATAAATGATCATGTAGTGATATATTCAACATGATTTTTAAGAATTTTTTCATTTGCTGTTTTCATAGGGTGCTTGAAATGTTTAAAATGCATCTGGAAAGTGCTTGGAAAGTGCTTGAATTGTACTTTGGACTAGACGTATGAACCCTGACATTTATACTGGGCATTAGACCTGGCATCCTTTAGTTATAATGAACAACATCAACTAACTGATATAAGCTTCATTTTCTTACCTTCAACTTATGGATATATCTGAAAACTACACATATTTCCCAACCCTACTTCACTCTTACTGGTGCTTGAAGGAGTTGTGTAATCTTGAGAGAACAAATCTTTCATCTGAGTCCCTTTTCCCCACAAACAGAGTTGGAAACATGCAGCTGGTTTGAGCCCTCCCATTAGTTTTGTAACTCAGGAAAAATACAAGATGACTCACGTCTAACTTGATTATTAAACCATCAGAAGTCTGTAACTTTTCCAAACTATAGCACACAAAGCAGTGTAACCTGACCTGATTCTGAAAAACTGACCCACTTTCTGAGCACACAGGCATGCCTTTGTGAGCTGCACTCAGAGCCTCATGCTTATTCGCCAGGAAGTGGCTGCTTCAGAAGGCCACACATGCACTGGACGTACTGTTTTGGCTTAACTGCATTTTTATTCTGAATTGTGCAACATTTTAGGGGGATTTCAGGACAGAGATGTGCATCAGAGCATGTTTTAGTGTTTAAATCTCATCACATCCTACAAGTTTGAGTAATTATGATATATAAAGTGCCCATTAAGGATACCCTTAGCAAAAAGTAGTACACTTGAAGTTCATTTTTTAAGTATGCTTGAGTATAAGTATAGCAAGTTTTCTATGGACTATGTACTTTTAGTGCATTAGAAAGTATACTAATTTAATACTTTATAAAGTATTCATAAAAGTATACTTTAAGTATACTTTATAAGGTCATTTTAAATTAACAAAAGTACACTTTCAAGTATATAATAAGTACACTTATCTATAAACTATTAGTATACTAGGTATATACTTCTAGTCCACATTTTAGTTTATTTGATGTATACTTTAAGTATACCACAAGCATACTTTTCTAGGTACTGCTATTGTTCTAGTTATATACTTCTAGTCCACATTTTAGTTTATTGAAGTGTACTTTAGGTAAACTTTCATTAACTAAAAAATACATTTTTTTTGCTGTTTTACTAGTTCACTTGTTGTTATACTTTAAGTATACTTTGTAAGTTCTACTTCCTTGAAACTCCTCTCCATTTACAGATTAAACAAAAAAGTTCTGTATCACAGTCGAAACTATGACAGACTAAAGAAGAGATACAACAGTGCTGTATGCATGAAAGATGGTACATTTGGTTTAATTAATGACTTTGTTGTTTTTTAACAAATGTGTCCACAGCTTTTTGTTCATGTGCGTAAGTTGAGGTACTTACTAAATCAGACAGGCCTTATTTTAGGCCTATTTATATATAAATAGGCCTATTTATATATATTTATAGGCCTCATTTTCTTATACGAGGTTAAAAAACAAACTGTTAATGCTGTCTGGCCTGAAAGGATTAAAACAAAAGTGTTCTTGTTGAAACAGATGATGCTGTGTACATAACACCACTGCCAAACCCTTATAAAAGGGACTAGAACTTGATCAACAAAGTCAAGTCAAATGTTTCTCTGTTTATGTTTTTCAGGTGCATAAAGATAATGTTATTGAGCACTCATACTATTTACTGTAAACTTTTAAACTCCAGCACTATATGATCTTGAACATGTGAGTTTATAACAGGGGTAATACCTCAAAGCAAATGTGTGTAGTGTAAAACACTTTTAAACACTGCTAAATTAAATGTAAGCACAATGACTTGACCTTATTCTGTACCTGGATCAAAATATACTGAGTATTAGTACTTTGTGGCAGAAAGAAGTAAAAAGTATACTAAAGTATGAGTTGGTATTTAAGTATAAGTGTAAGTCTTAGTATTAATGTACTTAGTCTCAGACTTGTCTTTATACTTTTCAGTTTAAGCCAAGTGTACTTCACTATACTACTGTTAAGTATAAAAAATGTAGTATATAAAAAGCAAACTTCAAGTATACTGCCTCAGTTTTAGTATAAATAATTATACTTGCTAAGGGTTCGGCCTGTTTCTATGCTCCAGTTAGCTGACTTTTTTTAAATTAAATTTTAGGTTATTTTAGGTATAATGTGCCTCAAGCTTTGTTGTGGTATTTTCCTGTTTGTGCACTGAGTCAGATCCATGAAGAAGAACCTGAATGACCTGCAGAGCCTGAACACAGTCACTGAGATCCAAACATGAGTGTCCTAAATTAAAAATGATTTTCATGTGTTTGTGTCTAAAGTGGGGCACAAACAAGTTAATCAGCCTGATTTTTGGCCCAATTTGGACTTGAGCTCATGATACTGCCATAAAAAAACAAGTTGTCTGTTACTTTGTTTTGCTGTTGTTTATTTTATCACTTTGAACCTCTGCAGCTCTTCCTTATTGCCCCGGTCCCTAATGGTGAGTCCAAACGTGAGCTCAGATTTCTGGGCTCTCGTCCAAAACTTGATCGACATGTTGGTTAATATCTTTTCAGGTTATTTCAGTTGTAAAGTTGTTTTTAAGATGATTTGAGGTCAAACTGTATTCATGTCAGCGTGTCTCTCTGACGTCTGTCACGTTCTTCAGTCTTTCTTTTATTGTTTTTGCTGCTGTGGAGAAACAACACAAGCAGAACGAGTGAGTCATGAGGAGCGTGTCAGAAAGCCAGAGCTCTGCTGTGTGTGTGGCAAAAGAAAGAGGAAATACACGTGCACCAGTGTGTGTGTGTGGTTATTTAGACAGAGTAATCGCGTTTCTCTTCCCTTTCTATGTCTGTCTCTTACGAAAACGTAAAAAGAGATCACACATAGTTGACAATTTTTGTGTTCAGTTGTAATTTTGAGAAAAGAAAATTAAGGTTTTGCAAGAGTAATAGAAAAGTATTTATTAATTGGCATCTATTAGGACCAGGGATTCAGGGTATTATTGGTATGATATCAATATTGGCAGATATTGGCCTAAAAAGAATATGTCAGCCATACATATTGGCCATATATTGGCAGTAATATCAGCTGAAAACGCAAATGTCCATGATGCTTCACCTTATTATCACTGCATGGGTACATTTAAAAATCAGGGGTTTTATTTTTTTAAGAGTAAAAGTTGTTTTCCTTGGTTTTGCATCAGTTCCTTGCACATTGAAAGGAAAAGTTAATTTTCATGGGGATGCATATTGGAGGGCGGCATGGTGGCGCAGCAGGTAGTGCACGTGCCTCACAGCAAGAAGGTCCCCCGGTTCGATTCCAGGGTCAGGCAGGGCCTCTCTGTGTGAAGTTTACATGTTCGTCCCGTGCATGCGTGGGTTCTCTCCGGGCACTCCGGCTTCCTCCCACAGACCAAAAACATGCTCATTAGGTTAATTGGTCACTCTAAATTGCCCTTAGGTATGAGTGTGAGAGTGAATGGTTGTCTGTCTCTATACGTTGCCCTGCAATCGACTAGCGACTGGTTCAGGGTGTACTCCGCCTCTCGCCCAATGACAGCTTGGATAGGCTCCAGCCCCCCGCAACCCCGAAAGGGATAGTCAGTATAGAAAATGAATGAATGAATGCATATTGGACTTTTCCCAATATCCGATATGCCATTATTTTTTAATTCATTATCACCAATACCGATGCCAGTATTTCTGATCAAGAGCACAAGCTCTGTACTTCACAAAAATGGACTTGGACAGTGTATTTTTGCGAGAAATAGATGTAAAACCCAAAAAACAGCATTTAACTCTTGCAAAAATGAAACCCTTGATTTTTATTAATATCTGCAAAACTTTCAATATCCGCCGATACCGATATCAAACCGATAATATTGTGCATCACTAAATTTTCATTTAGTAAAGACTTTCTGCTCTTGACAAAGAACATCGAAATCGATGATAAAGATTTCAGAAATATTGGATATTGTTAAAAACCAAATATTATGCTTCCCTAATTAGGACTGTTGAGGAGTATATGTGAGGGTATGAATGTCAGTAAAGCTTAACAGGCCCCCTCACTTCTTCTTCAGCTGAATGTGGCTTAAAATGTGCTGAAATATTTTTACCTTCACCAAGGAGGTCATGTTTCTGCTGGTCTTTGTTAGTTTGTATGTTTGAACTGGACAACTCGAAAAGTTATGAACGGCTTTTGTTAAAATTTTTAGGAAAGGTCAGAAATGGGCAGAGGACCATCCCTTTAGAGTTTGGTGGTGATTCGAATGTGGATGTGGATCCAGGAATATTTTCAGGGATGTGTTAACAGTGTGAGGTAGGGCAGTTTCTGACAATAACTCACCCGACATTGTTGGAATTGCTTTGGCGGAGGTTTGTGCTCTCAGATCATTTCTTGTTATTTAAAGGATAAGTTCGGTTTTTTGACACCTGGATCTTATTTTTAGGATTAAATACGCTCGTAGACTCACCCAGACAATTTTGGCGGAGCTCTGAGCCGTTTTCGAGCAATTTAGATCCATCGGACGGCGTTTTTCTCTCATGCCATAGTAGCAGACGGGGCCATAAATCGAAGCCCCTAAATTAGACATTATCTGCTGCGAAACTCGCTCATTTCAGCTACATTTTATAAATGAATGGCCAGTGTTATCACCACGTTAGCTCAACTTAGTTGTTATGGTCATCCGGGGCTTTACAATGATGGGTAACTTTTGGTGACGTCATAGACATGCACCGCAAGAGCGCAGCTGAGCAGAGCCGCTGTTGTTGCTAGGCTACACGGCTACACGGCTATTTTTGTGCAACATGGCGGAATATTTATCCGATGTAGAAGTGTCTGACGACGACTTTGAGTATGCCCATATCGTTTTGAGCCAGAATATACAGATGAGGAGCTATTTGAAAGGAGGATGCAGAGGGAAAGAGCCGAACAGCTGGCCAGAGAACAAGCAACCACTGCACGTCCACGAATGGGGGCTAACTGGTGGTGTTGTTGTGGACATTGCGTGGCAAAGGCAACAGAGGAGGAGTGAGTTTCGCAGCAGATAATGTCTAATTTAGGGGCTTCGATTTCTGGCCCCGTCTGCTACTATGACATGAGAGAAAAACGCCGTCAGATGGATCTAAATTGCTCAAAAACGGCTCCGAGCTCCGCCAAAATTGTCTGGGTGAGTCTTCGAGCGTATTTAATCCTAAAAATAAGGTCCAGGTGTCAAAAAACCGAACTTATCCTTTAATATATTCTCCTTTGTGAGAGCAGAGTTCAGCCTGCAGGGTCAAAGGTCAACTGTCTAGAGGGCAGAGCTGTGTTTTTGGGAACAGATCCATGTTGTTACCTTTACCCCTGCACGATGAAAGCATGTGCACTCATGACCTTTGATCCAGATGGTTGGACTTCTCACTAACAAACTAGTTCGACAGAGTGACTTTAATTTTTAATGCCCAACTTAATATCCTTCATTTAACACCTCTGACCCCTGGAGGCGGTTTTACTGAGATGTTGATGGTTTGTGTGTGTGGTCTTCCTCTTGAGGAAGTGGATATGTGCTGTCATTGAGGCTGGAGAGTTGACTCTGTGTTCATGCTGTGTCGATATTTGAGGTCTCTGACCTACAGGGTCAACATCCTGGACAGAGGGACAGGTAAACAGACAGGTGGACATATCGGAGAGAGAGGTGATGTCCCAGGATCAGGAGATGACTCAGGAGATGATTATTTTATGCTTATTGTCTAAAAGTGTTTATTTGACCTGACACATTGAGAGCTTTGTCCATAGAGGTTTCATATTTTGATTTGTTTGAATCAGACATTACAGTCTATGGATGAAGGGTGGATGAATGGATGGATGGATGAAACTAATGGACATAAATGTGCATAGGGTTATTTAAAGTGTAGTGATAAATGGATTCATTGATTTAAATGGAAGGATAAGTTAAAATGAGAAAGGTGGGTAATGTATTGGAAAACTAAATTAAATCAAATGATAAGGGCTGGGCGTTATATATTGCTATAATTGATTTATTTGATTTTTTTTTGTCGTTGAAGATTTAAAAATGGAAATTTAGATTTTTTTCCTCAACTCACTCTGTCACTTCCTCTCCCCTCTGGACTCCTGGTGTTGAAACCTTCCCTCATATTTCCTTCGAATTGAGACACAACAACAATTTATAAGTTATGTCAGTGTTAGAAGAAAGAAATATTGACATTTTTCACTGTTCTCATGATTGTAAAGCTTCCCATTTTTTTGCACAAGTACATTTTTAGGATTTTTTAATAGAAAGATAAAAAAAAATCCTTAGTATTAACAATTTTCTCAACGAAGAGAGTTATTAATGTACGAATGCAGATACATTACCATTATGCAATATAAAGCCAATACTGACAATCAAGGCTAAAGTTGCATAGTTTTTTAATGGGATCAAATAATAGAACAGCAATTGAATGTCGGTGTAGAAAAGCCTGTTTTTGTCTAATCTACATAATGTACCTTTGTTAACAAAATTACAGCATGTGGTTTAATTTGAAGAGAGAAAGTTAGTTTAGTTTGGGACATATTTTGATGGCCTTAAGGCAAAACTTTTCATATGCAGTCTCTTTCATTTGTTATTTTTTTGCTTTTAAAGGAAAAAATGATTTAATCTGAAATTGAGTTTTGTCTGAAAACAAAAGGGAATTTATTTCTAAACCCTATCACCCATGGCTGCATGGGTGATTTATCTGAATGGATGGGTAAATCAATTTTAATTGAGACAGACAAATGAATTAAATTGGATAGCTGGATGAATGAGATGGATAGAGGGATGGATGACTTGAACTAAATGGATTGATAGACCATTGATGAATATATAATGTTGATAGCATTAATGAATGGATGGATTAATAGATGGAAGATGGATAGGAGGGTAAGACGATTTATGTTTCTTTCAATACTAAGGATCTAATAAAGTGATGATTTTTTCTTATTCAATATTTTTAAATGTCTTTAGTAGATAATCCCTTTGCTATCACATCGGACAAAGTGAACTCTTTGTGTCTCCACTGTAGACTGCAGGAAGATTAAATTACATTTAATAATTCCTTTAATTATTTAATTAAAGAAAACTTCTTTTTTGCCTCTTAAAGTCAAAATATTTACTGTTTACTGTGAGAGCATTTATTAGATGATTTAGTCTTTTCTTATTTATAATAAAATAGTAAAGCTCGAGTCATGACTTCTGCCCAACAGAAAACAGGAGACAGATCTGTAAATGTGGCTTATACAAGCCATGACAAAGAGACAGAAGAGCGCCACCTACAGGAGGAGGAAACGGCACCAACAGAGTCTGAATTCAGAGTGAGGGACAGAGATGAATAAACAAGAGCAGGGTTGAAGGTCTGATGATGTCAAATCAAACAGAGGAAAAGATCATTCAGATGAACGTGGGGTCCGTTTGTTCGACCTTTGACCCAAAGCATTGATGATGCTAATATTAGATTCACTGTTTGTCGTCTGTTATCTACAAAGTTTGCTGTTTGACCTCTCTGTCTTCTGTTTACTGTAAACTGGTTACTGTGTAACAAAACTCTGATTCACATCAGACACTGCTGAATCACCTAAAGAATTTTCAATGAATTTGACAGAAAGATTAAGGAAATAAGTTTTTTGCACTGTGTTTTGTCATACAGACTCAAAAATATTATTGAGACTGATTCAGGTATTTGAGGAATAAATATTTTTTATTTTATTTTTTATTTTAAAAACATATTTTTATTTTTATTGATATTTCTGTTTATATCTTTCTTATTTATATATTTTATTTTTGTCTACTTTTTGAAACTGCTTTTGGAATCGTGATTTCCATGAGGGAGTCTCCCTAAGGGATTCATTATATTCTAATCTAATGTAATCTAAAAGTTTCATACTGCAGATTTAGCATCAATTAGAGGGTTTTTATAAGTGCAGTGCAATCACACACTTTCTTTGTTCCTTTGCATTGCACTTTAAATGATATCCAACACCCTGAGAAATAAGCTTTGTTAAAGTTGTGAAGAGAAAGGCTTCTTTAAGACCTTTTACATTTGTAGATATTACACCACTTACTTGGAATGAACTACAAAAAGACCTGAAACTCGAAGATCTGGTTTCACTGGACATTTTTAAAACGATGTTGAGCGACTTGGAGGCGGACACATCTGACTGCAGATTTTTTGACTGATGCACTTTATATTTCTCACATGGGCAATTCTAGCAAAATTGGCAGTGCAATTCTCCCATACCACCACATCCCAGATCTATTGGATTGAGATCTGGTGACAGGAGGCCACTGGAGTACATTGAACTCACTGTCATGTTCAAGAAACCAGTTTGAGATGATTTGAGCTAGGGGACATGACATGCTATGTCATGTACCCACCAGATGTTTACTAAGCACTCCTGCAAGTATCCATGCAACTATTATCTGTACCACTTGTCTGTTTTTGAGGTCACAGGGAGCTGGAGCCAGTTCCAGCTGACTTTTCAGCTAGAGGCAGTGTACACCCTGGATTAGTTGCCAGCTGATGAGAGACAGACAATCTTTTTCTTTTTTTTTTTTTTTTTTTTTGTATTTATAGGAAGGAACCAGAGAAAACCCACACTTGCACAGGGTGAACATGCACTCGCCACACAAAGAAAGATCCTGACCTGAGCTGAACTTGAACTTGAACTTGTTGCTTAATGTGAGAGTCTATTTGTGAGAGGAACAGATGCAAAACAAGAAAAACAACGTCTGATTTTTAAATGTACCCGTGAAGTGATGATGAGGTGAATCTCTTTGGTACATTTGTGTATTTTGCCAGTATAACTGCTGATTTTTGGGATATATATATTGGCTGAAAATATTGGCAAAAATGTCAATATTTGCTGATACTGATATTTAACTTTTTAGGCCAGTATCTGCCAATAGCAGTAATAACGTGCACCCGTGTTTTCTTTGTGTTTTCTAAATTGGATCATTGAAAAAGTTATTGATGACTGTGTAGGACCTTTACTTTTTCCTGTTTCAACCCAGATATTTCTGTGCCCTATCGTCCATCGATCCAGCGTTTGCTCTGTCAGATTGTCTGTTTAAATGTTTGGATTGGATGAAATTTGATATTTAAAGAATCAGGATTCAAGGTTGAATTTCTGGCAGGTTAGGCTGTTGAAAAAAGCTGCTAAATAGGACTTTTCCTGGAGTCAGCCACCTGTTGGCTGAGCTGTGTGTTTTTTTTGGTCAGTGAAACCCCGTTAACTCTGAAAATATTTGTTTTCTGTGTTGAAACGAGACTGTGAGTCCTGCTGACTGCAGTGATTTATTGTTGCTGATAAGAAATGTTCAGGGATCATGGCTCTGTTGTGAAAGCCTTGTTAGCAAACCCCAGGTCTGATTTTTGTTTGTGCCTTGCAGTCATTCCTAAACTTAACTTAACTTAATGCACCTGCAAAGAGCACAAAAGGCTGTTAAAATGATTCATGCTTCAATACTTTTTGATACCTGGGGTTTCAAAGTTATGAAATCTCTGTTTTTTAATGATAGGTAGTTAAATAAAATGTTAATCTGACTGTCTTGTCGCTGATTGCGCCTTAAATTGGGAACTTTTTAGTAAAGATACAAACACTTTTATTCAATTTAACGAGTTAGTTCGGAGTTTGCATGTAAATTTTGGTTACTAAGAACAAAAAACAAAACAAAGTTGAGTTTCTAGGACATCTATGTTTGTATCTGTTTTGATAATTTGTTTTACTAGATTCATATCAAATGTCAGAAATCTGGTATAACCCTTTAGTCATAAATCTTCCAGTTGTCCTCACTTTTTTCTGGACTCTGAACTGGCCATAATAAGCACAAAAAGACGTGTTTAAGGATGAATAAATGCATTTGTGATACATAAAATAGGTTAAGAGCTAGAGCTTGAGCAGTATTATATCAGAAGAATTTGTCGAGTGAGTGAGAGCTTTTTAGATAAAGTATTTTCCAGCTCTGACTCAGTGCAGTATTTCATATGTAGGTGACCTCTCTTCACACACTGATGCTGATTGAATTCTCCCTCTCAGCTGCAGCCTGTCTGACACACATTTACTGCATAAATCCACCACTGTCACTACAACGTGACCCCAAGTTCAATCAGAGCAGCAACACAATTACTAATGCTAGGAGCACAAGAACATTACATACAGATAAAACAGAGACAGTGAGTGGGATCAATCTGTCTACAAATGACCAGTTTTCTATTTTTCATTTCTGACATGCAGTCATTATGTCCAGAAATCAGTCGTTTCTTTTGCAGGGGGTTTGCAGCACCTAGACATGCCATTACTGACTGAGGTAGTTTTTTTAATATGTAAAAATGTTCAGAATCCATGCACGCATATCCATGTCTGAGATACTTGCATGTTTCCATCATCCTTTTAAATGGTTGTCACAACAGATCCTGGGTCCGTCAGGAGCACTGCAAAAATTTGCAGCTTTGGGGATCACATGATTGCGTTGTCTGAAGTTGTGATTTTGATCCGAAAACAATAAATCCTTCATCCCTTATCTAACACCTACACACCTACAAAAAACACTAGTTCAAATTTTTGGGACAAAAGGGATTAACAATTTTCACAGAAGAAGTCCAATGAAAGTAGCATGCAAACCTTTTTTTAAGATTATTTTTTGGGCATTTTAGGCCTTTATTGATAGGAGAGAGAGAGACAGGGGATCAGTGGATGGGTTTGTGAAAGGGGGCAAGAGAGTTGGGGAGGACAATCCGCAAACTGGCCACAGGCTGGATTTGGACTCGGATTGGCAGAAGCATGTGTGTGGGGTGTGCCTGGTTGCTTACCACTCTGCCAAACCAGCACCCAAATAGCATGAAAACTTAAACACAAATTTTCACTTTCAAAAATGCATTTACAGTTAATGCTCCAGTGAATATTCTTAATGAGGGCAGCCATGACTTTGCAGGATTTATTATCCTATAACCCTGTATTAATTCACTTTTGCAAGTTGGACCATGTGCAAAACTTTAATTTTTGCAAAGAAAGTGAGAAGCAGTTTCAGTTTTCTACTTCATTTTCGCTTTAAAATGGGTAAATTACTATGCATGCAGTATTTGTTTTGGGTTTTCAGTCTTAATTTTTGCTTGCAGAAATAGGGTTAAAGTATTGTGCTGTTTAAAACTCAAACAAAGATCTTAAGGGATGTTTGAATAGGGCTGCTTGTACACACCATTTGATCAGAGAGCAAAGTTCCTGCTGTATATCCTGGGCTGTTTCATCTCCCTTTGTCTTACTGGTTTTTTGTTCTCCCATGTTGTGTAAGTCCAGGCCAAACCCTCCTTATATAAGTTTGTTCTTTCAGATAAATGTAGGGAAAAGTTCACTGCTGCACTCTGTTGATTAGTCCTCCTATAGAGATTTCCCCCTTTTAGAAAACCACTTAGCCATTTATCTTTCCTTTCCCCTTTCTCTCCATCACTCTTCAGTACACAAACTCTCCTCATCTCTTATTTTATCTATGTAGTTTTATAAATGCTGTGTTCTGTGATTGAAAACAAAATGAAGAGTGAGGGACGAGTAGATTAAAGGGGTGCATGATTGGAAAAATGGAAAATACAACAAAGAAGGAAGGCAAGGTAGAAGGAAAAGGGACAGGAAGAGGGGAACAGCAGGAGGAAGAAAGTGGGAGTCAGATTAATAGAAAGGAAAGAGGAAGGGCGAGGTAGGGATTAAAGAAGATGTATTTTAAAATTAAGGGATGCAAAGGAAAGAAAGAAAACATGAACAGGTCTGATGCAGAAAACGTGTGGAAAGTGTTCAATTACTGATCTGATCTGCTCACGATACTGGATTTTATTTATAATCCAGCCTTTTACCTCCGTCAGATCCTCTCCCTCACCCTGCTAATACAAACTAAAAACATCAAATCAGGTTTCTAATAGTAAAAACATCCAGGAAATGGACCTCAGATCTGCAGGTCTCTCTCTGAGGAGTGACGGTGCAGTTTCTGGTTTCTCCTGCATCATGGGAGTGTTGGCTTCAGAGGGAGAGTCGAGTAACTTCCAAGTCAAAAGGTCACACATAGCAGCTCCTTTTAGCTGGACATGACCCACATCAGAATTGGATGTGGATCAGAGGTCAGTGATGTAACTGAGGGGTCTCCTTATACTCCTGTGACAGTGCAGAGAGCTCTTGAGCACTCTAACCTCACTAGCACCGACATAGATTTCTGAGGAGTAATCAGCTGCATGGCCCTTTGTTGCCACAGCATTACCACCGTCAACACACTCAGGCACCGTACATGCAAGCTCCAGGTAGTGGCAGTGCCCATTATGTTAGGGCCCTATAAAATCCGTGTTATTTTTTCCCAAATTCTGTTTTTTTCCGTTTAAAGTTTTTTGAGGATTCCGTTTTTAGTATTTTATGCAAATATAACATGAGACAGAGTATAACAAAATGAAATATAGACACTCACTCTTCACGTGGTCCTCACGCGCATCTTTAAGGATCCAGTCAACAGTATGTTCACAAAATCTGCAAAACATTTGATCTCCTGACACATAATAATCGTTGGCAAACTGCTCTGCTGCATTAATTGAAGTCTTTAGATCGAGGTTTTTCGATCTAAAGTCCAGCATAAAGGGCACTGTAATAATCTAGTCTGCGGACCAGGTTTTCTGAGTCAGACTGGACCATGAAGTTTAGGGATGTTCCTCAGATGGTAGAAAGCCGTCTTTGTTACTGTTGGAAGTTCAAATGTTGATCAATTATGACACCAAGATTTCTGATGTACTTGCTTTTTTTGAGAGGAAATGCAAGTGACAAAGAAATAAATTCTTATCTGTGTTTTTGGGAACCTTCAATTAGAATTCCTGTTTTATCAGTGCTGCAAAAAATGATGAGACAACCAGTGACTTAATTCATTAATGCATTTGATCAGGTTATGCACACTGTCAAAAACAGATAAGCTGAATCAAACTGGAATGCCTTATCAATTCCATAATTCTTGAAAACTTGACACAGGTTTTCGATACCCAGGTCCTCCGTTTCATAAACAGGTCCCTGCTGGTCCCTGAACCATCCGAACCCCCTCTGTGCTGTTTTATGGAGTGTTGATTCAGATTTAATCCACATTTGTGCTTTCAAAGGAGGATTAATTTCTCTGTGCTGCTTATTTAATCCTCTGAAACCAAAGACCCAGACTGTTTTCCTCCACATTCTCACCCACACTTCATGTCACATTTATTCACTCAGCCTCCACGACAGTGGGCTGTTGTCTTTCTGCCTGTCAGCTCAGATCAGCCTCAGTCTCTAATCCACTTCCACTTCTTCTCAGCTTGATGAGAGCAGGAGAAGAAGAAGCACGCGCTCTCACACAGTAGCTCCTGTTCTCATGTAATCTCCTCAAAGATTTGGTCTCCCAGACTTTTACCCTCTGACAGGAGTGTGGAGAAGACTGGAGGAGGTTTGTCTCCAGATTAGGACTGTCATCTCTGTCAGTGCTGTTTCTGGAGATGTCAAAATATGTCCATTAAAAGATGGAGTTGTGACTACATTATCTTGAGCATGCTCAGGGTAATTCTAGAAAAACAAAAAGAAAGAGACATATCTACCTGCAGCAATAGAATAGAAAAGAATAGAATAGTTCTTTAGTTTGGCATCCTCTGTGACAGCATAAAAAAAGAAAGTAAGCATATTAAAAAATAGACAAGTTAAAAATAGAATTAAGATATGTACAGACTATAGCTTAAAGGAAATTCAAAGATTTTGTATGTACATTAGGGCATTTAGAAAGAGCTGAAAGTGGCTTGTGAGAATTGTCTAGAGCATACACACAGGGATGGTGTATACACATTTAAAGTATTTAAATGCTGCAAATGTCAACAGGAGGAGCTTCCCTTGCAAAAGTTTAGAAAAATAGACCTCATTTCCATATTTATAGACAGTGTTATATTCATTTAATTTATTGGGCTGCACTCAAGCATTGTTCTACCTTGCACAAACAGAGCAGAGTTTCTTAGTCAGCAGATTGTGGAGCCACAAGGTCTCAGAGCGGCGTGACTTCATGAAAACAGGCTGTAAATCCTCCCACATCACACGAAACTCATTAACTACTGCAGTAACACCAACCAGAGAGCTAAAAATACTTCCCTGCTGTATATTTATGGGTTTACTTAAACTGTTTCTCTTTCTCATTGTTTTAAATTACCCACTTAGTATAAACAGTTGTAACTTAAAAGAAAATAGACTCATAAATATAGAATTAAATTCACTTTTCTTGGCTCAATAGTTTAAGCCTGGCACACTTAGACATTTGAACCTGCTCTACATGAATATATCAATTCATAAAGAGAGGAGCTCTGATTGGATCGCTCCACAACTTATCCCACCACCACAAAGCTAAGGCAGCTGTGATTGGATGTCCCTCTTAACTCATCCAACCTTTCCACACAACCAAAGTAGCTGTGATTGGATATATTCCTAACTTGTCCCTACTTTCTACATGAGCATATTAGGTCTGATTGGATTAAGGCTCTGTCAGATATTTTAATCTAATTTTTATTTGTTGACAAAAATGTCAGTTAAGTAGTATTTGCTCTTTTTATTTGCATGGATTTATGTGTGTATGGTATGATTATATTTAAAAGCAAACAGAGAATAGTGGTTAGAAGACCCTGCCTAGTTTTGTGGCCTTTTTGTTTATATTTTATTTGTTAATTATTTTTCTTCTTTTCTTTCTTTTTGAGTCTCCGCGGGGTGGGGGGTTAATATCTGTATTTGTATTTCTTTTGTACTGTAGGATACTTGTTTGTATGCTTGGTATGATTGTGTTTAATCTCCTGGTGTGCCATGGCGCTGTAGTTACATGAGCTTTAGATTGCATGTAAGAGGATCATTTATGTTTCTCCGTTAAGGACACGGGGATAAAAATGTGAGAACAGGAAGGGAGGGTCACTCTGTGTTTCCTCCCCTCACGTGTTCGTCTGTCAGAGACTCGGACATCATTCATGTCCTGGAGTGTCTTTTCTATTTCAATCCTCAGGGGAAAACCCACCGCTGTGTCTTTGTCTTCAAGATTGAATCTGGAGTTGGAAAATCATCCTTTTAGTGACTAGTTTATCACGTTAGAGACATTTCCTCTCTCTTTCCCAACAAGTTAAGTCTGCTGTATGGAGCTAAATCCAGGCCAAAAGTGGATAATTTCCACTGCACCTTAAAGAGCATTTCTTACCTGTGTGCCTGCACCTGCAGTTTGCCCCGGCGAAGAGGATGCCATTGAAATTCATGCAGTGATGCTGCACTGCATTCATGGTCTTGCGTGGAATTGGAACACATCGTTGTTTTAGGCATGGCCTAATAATCTGGCATATTTTCCAGTTTTTATGGATCAGTAATTGCCAAGAGTTGTCTAGATGTTCTTGTAACAGGTATCTTTGTCCTTAGCATCACTTTATTTACAGGTGTCAAGAGAATACAGTGTAGAGAGTGTTGAACATGAACATTTCAACTCCTATAATTTTAATCAAACTTATTTTCATGAATTTATTGTTTTCTTTAGCACATACCCTCCTTTTGTGTTTTACTGAATGACTTAATCTCTGAAAAGGATGTTTAAAACCTCAATGTGCTGCCTTCCCAACTATTTGGAAATATGCTTAAGTGGCATTGCAGCATCAGCTTTTACGGGATTGTTTTGGTGGTAAACATGTTTTAGCATCAGTTCCAGCTCTTGATTTTGTGATTTCCTCAATGGAGAAAAATTAGATTTTAAAGTAAACTCTGTTTTCCTCTCAGCAGACTCACCTGGTGTGGAGTTTAGTCTGTATAGAGGTTACTCTGCATAAAGGTGAATTCAGAGCTGTAACATCGTTCCTGGAGTTTGAGGAGACGGCCTCTTCGATTACAGTTATAAATCATACACTGACATGTCTGAGAGATTCAACAGTTTTTGAGTGGATTGGAGACAATGTTTTGACCCGGGGGCGAGTTACTGAGCAACCAAACGTGTTGGAAGTTTTTGTGTTAACTGTTCAACAGAGCAGAGAAAAAAAAACACCCAAAGAGCATTGCACAGTACTGTAAGAATAACTGAATGACATAAATATGCGATCATTTCAAAAATCAAACCTGGATAAATACATGACAGTGCTTCTTCTTTTGTAGTAATTTATTCATTTATTTTTGTTTATATATATATATGTATTTTTAGGCTATTATTGTTCTTTTAATGATGTATACATTTTTTAATTATTTGTATTTTTTTAAGTTAATTTTTTCTCTTATTATTATTATTTTTTATTTATTTATTTAGTTTTTTTTATTAGTGTTGTTTTTATTTATTTTTTAACAAAAACCTTTCCTTGATGCAGGCCTTGATTTGCTTGGCTGTTGTTTTGACCTTTCTGGAGTTGTCCCCTGCGTCTGTACCGTTTTATTGCATTGTTGCAATAATGAAAACAAAAATGTTAATCACAAAAAAGATCATAACTGGGATTATTTTGGTAGCTATTGAGGGCATGATTATAAAACGCACATAAGCAGTGACTTTATGTAATGCTCCACATGCAATTATTGAATTTAAAGGCTCTTAACACTAACTTAATGAACTTTATACAACAAGCTATTAATCAATAACCTTGCGCAGCAGCTGGATCGGCCTGATTCAGTGTCTGTAATCATGCAGATCCATCCTGTCAAGCTCTAATCTACAATAATTGTGCACGGCCCCACAGCACGGCCCAATCAGAGCAGGAAGAGGTGGGATTCAGATTTTGACTGCATTTCTTTATTAAAAGAAAACAAATATCAACATTACAAACCTCTAGGGTGTTTTTGCTCCACTTCCAACATGCTTTGACAAGCGTTTGTTTTCTGACTCAGGTTCTGTAACGCAGTAGTGCCCACCTACCACATTATCTGATTGGCCTGTAATGAATGTGATTGACAGAACAATCATCCAATCACCTGCTGGATTTGCTTCTGAAAGGTTCTGCCCTCCCCAAAACACTTTCTATGGGCTCTTTCCCAGATGGACCTGTGAAATATTTTGAAGTTTCGTTTTGATTTCCAGCACTGCCAAAACATTTCCAATCTATAGATGACATTCTCTTAAAGTAAAAATCATCCCATGATTGGCTCCACGTCAACCCTTTTGACTTTATAAAGACGCTCTCCTTTAGTCTAGTTTTCTTTTATGATAAACATTCTCAGAACTTGAATGAATTCAGCTGAAAAGAATAAGGACATGTCATGTCTACAGCCTGCTTCCTCCTCTGTTTGCTCAGTGTTTTATTTATCTTTGGAAGTCTCTGCGGTGGATCCAGCTCCTCCCTCTCAGGGTGAACGGGTTCAAGCAGCCATGAACCCGACTTTCAGGACGATATAAAAACACGAGTTTGGCTGATTTCCAAGCTCACAGGCCCGACTCCCCGTGATTACATGATCATGAGTCGGGTGTGGGACCGACTTTGCGTGTTGAAAATGATTCCCTGCATACTTTCTGTACACTGAGAACAGAAGTCTAAGGAGGAGAAAAAGATTGAGCCGATGATTTCAGTGGGGCGGCAGTAGCTCAGTGCAGAAGCGCTTGGCGTGGGCACTGTTGGGTGGCAGGTTCAAACCCTGTCCGAACTATGTTTAAAAGTTGGTTTGGCAGCTGGAGAGGTGACCTTCTGGGCACTGCCAAAATGCCCTTGAGCAAGGCACTAGTACTTCTTCAGAAGCAGCAAGCCGTCCCTCTGACATCTCTCCATTAATGCATGATCGTAGGGCCTGTTTGTGTATTTCAGCCTATGTTTGTGTAGCAAGTTTGTCTTCTTCATTTAGAAGAATAACCCAAGTGTCTGGCTTGGTTATCACAATGTGTCAAACTCAGCAACAGACCTGTGCACAAGATTCAACTGTGTGCATGGTTTCTTAAATTGTGTGTGGATGTGTAATGCTAAATTCTAGTCTCTAGGGCTGTCACTTCCCAAGAATCAAACTCGAACAGCCCTGCAACACTGACACGAGGCATTTCCATTCGATCATTTGACTATTTACTTCTCCCGAGGCCGCACCAGAGGGCCCCACATCTCTGCATATGAATCTTGCAATCTTGTCCATGATGGCCATTTTTGGATATGTCATGGATTAGGAGTAGGTCAGCTGCTTTGCACATATTCGACACACAGCCCAGTGTTTTTTTAAAAAATAATTTCAACATCGACAGTGTGGAGCCCAAAGTGCTTGCACAGTGTTAATTTTGTTGAACATTTTCTTGATAGTTTTTATCAACAGCCTGTTTTCCCCTAACTGAAACTAGACAGTAATTAATAAAAACAAGTGCACATGGACAAAAACTAAAACTAAAACTGACATTTTTGTCAACAATTAAAAACTAGACCAAAATGTTTGACAGAGACTTAATCCAATCAGACCTAATTTGCTCATGTAGAAAGTAGGGACAAGTTAGGAATATATCCAATCACAGCTACTTTGGTTGTGTGGAAAGGTTGGATGAGTTAAGAGAGACATCCAATCACAGCTGCCTTAGCTTTGTGGTGGTGGGATAAGTTGTGGAGCGATCCAATCAGAGCTCCTCTCTTTATGAATTGATATATTCATGTAGAGCAGGTTCACTGTTTGTTGTCAGTTCTGGTATTGTAACTGAGATGCTCTGCCAGGTAGCCTAAATAAAGGTGACTGCATTTCACACAAAAGTTCAATTTGTTTCTGTTCATTTATACATTCAGACTTTACTAGCATTGAATAAAGGGTTATTAGATGTTTAATTTTATCCAAGTGTGAAACATGACTTCAGAAATTCAAGGAAACATAAAAAATGCCTTACACTTTACACTTCATATTTTAGTCGACTAATTTACAGTAGATTTCATTGACTAAAATGTTGTGAAAGTTCATCAACTAAAACTAGACTAAAATAAAACAATTTAGATGACTAAATTATGACTAAAAGTAAAAGATATTTTAGGCAAAAAAACTATAACCAAAACTAAATTAAAAAGTGCTGTTATAATTAACACTGCTTCCACATAGTGGCATTGCCAGTCCTCCATTTTATTTCCTGTAATTGAGGTCAACAATCAAAGGTTGTGTTGTACCGGGAGCACCCTCTGTTGGATGGGACACACAAACTGCTAAAGCCGGATCATTTTAGGGTGGTTCTTGTCCTCACTTTGACCTCTAAGAACCACAGACTGTTGTTTTTCTTCCTGCACTTTTGTATTCTTGCGCAGTACTTTATTAAAAGGATGATTAATTGAAATATGTTTTAAGCTTTTTTAGGAAAGCCTCAGCCCCTTAAATATCACCCAGCAGGCCGCTGACCTATTTGTGGTTTTACAGTTTAGGTATCTGATGTTTGTCTTGCCAAGGTCAGCCGGTCCACCTGAAGTTATCTTGGGATCGACTCTATTTTTGGCTGTCCTCCATTCATGACAGTAAATGAGGACGTGACTCTGCAGGACGGGAGCATTGGGACGCTTACACTCGTATATCCAGTTTCATACAGTGGCATGTCCTGGCTTTGACCCAGAGGACTCACTGACTGACACAGTTTGAGCTCCAACCTTCGCACTGCTTCAGCTCTTCATGTGTGCAGAGGTTTTTGGTGCAATTCTTTCCGAAAATGCTGCATCATTACAGACTCAGGGATCAGTGTGAAGGATTTGTGTGTGTTTGCTTGTGAGCATGTGCATACTTGTGTGTTTGAGACATTGAAGGGCAAGAAACTGGTTAAACAAATGGAGCAGAATGACTTTGCAGTGTGGATTAATTGCTGACATTGAAGGACAACAAAAGTTGTGTTTGCAAAAACAAATATTTAAAGCCTTTGAAGCAACATTTTTCAAATCTGAAGGCAGAAAGTATGCATCAGTTTAACAGTCTGTCTCAGTCTGTTTTTTCAAAGCAAAGAATACTTCATATTTTCAGTTTTCTGCATTTTTATAGGCATTGAGTTTTGGATGGAACAGTTAAGGGTTGCAGAGTTCTTGATGATGCTTTTCTGTTAGCACAAATAAAAAAACGAATACAGTCTCTTGCTCTTTCACCTGTGTTTAAGGGGAATAAATTCATCAGAACTGCTGACAAACTCCTTTACAACGATGTTAATTTGCCACCTAGAGAGTGTCTAGATTGGGCATAAGGGCAGATCATAATCATTTGTCCTTATGCCCAATGATTACCTTATTAGTGCCAACAATGCTTCGCTCTTTTGAAAGGCAGTCAGCAAAAACTACAGTGAAGATGCAGTGGCTTGATTTACACAGTATGACCAGCATGTCATGTCTGCATCCAGCAACATGTGGAAAGGTGGTGGTGAGGAAGTGGAGCTCCAGCAGAGCCCCTTTGACAGGGCAATAACAACACTTAAACATTTGAGTAGCACCATGTGGAAGCACAATGGGCTCCACTGTGTGTTGATTATGTGCAAAGAAGCTGGCCCACTTCGACAAATCAGCTGTCCCATTTGTCAGACTTTTACTTTTTAATATATTGATATATTGTACATATACAATTACTTATCAATAATTATCATTATGTAATTAAGTTGCCTTTTGAGTAAAATGGTATCAGATTTGTGGTTCAAGTTTTTTTTTACTGTTTTTTCTGTTGAACCCAAAACAATTAAAATGGCCAAGTAACAATACTTTTTCATTGTTTAAGGTTCAAGGATGATAATTAGTCACAAATGATGGTTGCAGATGTAATAATATTTCAAAAGGAAAAGTCAAACTTGAGGAAATGTAATATATATTGATCAGTATAACAGATCATGAACGAGACCTCTGTAAAAGAAAACAAGTAATTTAAAAATGACAAAACTGTAAAACTGCAGTCTCTACAGCAAACTCATACACAGAGACGAGATACAAGACAATGACACAAATGAACATGGATAAATGTATAACCTCCACAAATGATACAGTCACTCAACCTGTTGTGTTATCCTGCCTTTCCAATACCCTAATTTATTATGCATATGAAATTATATAAACAATATCTCAAAGAAATGAGATATTGCCTTGGACACATTGACCATCTCTTTTTGGGTGAATCTCGTGCTGTGATAAGATGACAGGTGTTTATGGGACACATACACAAGCTCCCTGCGTTTGAGTGAATCATTCACAAACCTGACACAACTCCGTCTTACCTGGAATTTCATCAGCAACATATTTCAACAACATTTAGAAGAACTGGAACTGTAATGTGCCCTCTGATCAAAGTCTGCTCAAACATAAAGAATAATGTGTTCAGGACTTTCTCCAAACATTTATGGGTTTATTAAAGATCTTCATGCAGCTTTAAAGCTTAAATAACAAGGTTTGTGCTGCCAAAATGTTCAGCTTTGACATGATACCAGAAATGTTCCAGTAATGTTGAACAAATTTGGGGTCCATTGAAATAAAAATAGAAGTTCTTGATGTCAAAACTGGGTAATTTCTTGGTTTTTACAATGTCTAAACCGCTGTTAAAAATTGGAGATTTACCCTCAGTTATTGATGAATTAATTATTTTTCTGTGCAACCATCTTATGAAAAATATCATATGCTTACAGTTGGTACTTTTTATTCGACCTCTTATTTAATAACAGCTGATTTATAGTTCAAAACCACATGCCATCACAAATATTTAAGTATCAACACTTTTACAACCTAAGAAGTAATTTAAAGAAAAAGTGGGAGAAACTTCTAAAAATGGAGTTGTTAAAACACAAATCATCCCTAATTAGTAAAATTAAAACCCCTGTCCCCATAGAATAAAAAATACTAAAATCGGACCCCGTGTTTCTGAGGCTCTGCTGCACCCTGCTGGTCAAAAGTAGTCACTGCAAAGTAAACTGAAAATAAGAGCTGATGCTTTATTTAACTTACAAGTGTTTGTTTTCTCCTGGTCTGTATTTCTTTTGATTGTCAAAGTAAGTGAAAAAAACATGAATATACCCTCATTGGTCACTTTATTAGGTACACCCGTTCAATTGCTCCTGAAGTCAAAGAGCTAATCATCCAACCACATTGCAGGAACTTGGCGCATTGTTGTTTTATGGGAAGAAAACCCACCCGTTTTGGTGTTTGTTCGACAAATGTTGGGACACTTTGCTTCTTGATTTATTGGGAAAACCAAAGATACTCAGCAGCTGAACATGGAAGGCTTTTAGAGGTAAAAACTTGGGTCTGCTGATAGAGAATTCACTTTAAATAATGTTAGAAGTGGTTAATTATGTAGGCTTAGTCACTGTTTCCTTACCTTTTTTCCTTAGAGCCTGCCATTCTGACAATGCTGCAGTCTTTGTTCATGCCATCCGGCCATCCTGGCTTCAAGTAAAAACATTGTTTAGCTCAAGCGGTTTGGAAGTTCTCTGTGCCATAAAATAAAGATAAAGCTGCATTTAAGCTGGCACTTGCATATCGACTGGAGCGATGTGTGACCATTTTCTGCACAGAGTTGTAGAAGTTTATCTGTTAAGCAGGGCACACATATAAGGATTTTCTAAATCTGAAGACTTTTGATCTGTTAGAGACCCCTCACATGAAGATAAAAAATCAGGCATTGAACAGTTTTGATCGTACTGTGTGTGGTGTGCTATGATAATCTCAATTTAGCACACCACACACATAACCATTCTGTCCCACCACCAATCTAGAATCTAGTCCTCCAACACAGAAATCTGATCAAACATGATCTAACAAAAATGAAAAAGAAGAAATAACAACCAGAAAACACAACACACAATATGGGAGAGGACATACAAGAAGAGGGAATGATGGTGGTCTTGGGACTATTTTTGACTATTATTGATTGGCTACATTCACATCACATTTCACAGAGTCATGACTGGGGAGTCGTCGGCTTTCCCCACACACATGAAGATTTTTGGTGGTAAATATTGAGCAAGTTTAATATTTACGATAGTCGGAGGTTCTTGCAGTGCTAAAATGTAAGCATTTGCATAAGCTTTCACACCATAAATGAACTGAACATTCAGAAAGGTCAACCAGAGTTCATTTGGTCTGGAGCAAACGTGTTCGGCGTGAAAGCGCCCTAACTGGACAGAACACTGTTTGTTTGAGGAGGTCCTACTTTACAACCTCTGCAATGTTCATGCCCTCGCTGCCCGTCAGCCTACACAGTTGGGATGGGGGCAGTGAGGGGCTAGGAAGTTAGCATCATGTCACTACCTGGAGCATGCATGCAGCTAAGGATCATGTGGTCAATCATGGTAATTCTTAGTGGTGCACAAGAGCATAATTACCTCCACCAAGGAGGTTGATGTTAGTAATGCCCAACTTAAAAATTATTAGACTAGTTAAATTCATGGATATTGTTGAACTGCGAACAGCACAAATAATGTACAGGGCCAAGAATAATTCATTACCACCTACAAACCAAAAACTTTTTAGAGATCCAGATGGGGATTATAATTTAAGGTGAAATTTTAATTTTAAAATTCATAGGTCACGCACAAGAATGAAAAACTTTTGTGTTTCACAGTGTGGTGTCCAATTATGTAATGGGTTACAATAGTATCTAAAGCAATGTTCAAACCTGATGAAATTTAAAAATAACGTATAAAAATATAATTTTCAGTAGATATATGGATAAAACAGGAGGAAGCACACTAAATTGAAAGGTGATTACTTTGTTATTGTTTTGCCTTTTTTGTTTTGTTAGATCACTAAGTTATTGCATAGAAACTGTTTTTCTTTTGTAAAATATGGAAGCATTTATGTTAAATTAACTGACAGAGAAGTTGTGGGACTTGATAAGTTTTACTTCCTCCCATTCCTTACGTACTATTGTATGTAACAACTTCACTATATTCTGTCTTCTATTTCTGTTTTTTTGTCTCTCTTTTGAATATATCCGAAATAAATAAGGTTCAAATCAAATAAAATCAAAATGATTAGATTTTGGTGGTGATCCAGATAACTGCCATTAGCCAACGATCGTTTTTGCTCAATAACTGTCTGATTAATAATAATATCAACACAATTCTGATTGCTAGGTGTGGGTTTTCAGGGTCATGAATCATATTATGATGGTAACTTTATCATGGAACTATTGATTATAGATGTAACAGCAATATGTGAGCTACCTTGGTTGAGGTTTGTGCTCTCCAAGTGCTTTCTAGTTTAGAGTAAGACTTCATTCAGCACTTCTTCCATCAGGGCACAAGTTTCTCATGTTTATTTCAAAAACAAATATGTCTATCTATATAAACTTCACAACAAAAACATCAGGATCCATCTTTAAGATTTTGTAAACAAAATTAATACATTAAATTCTTCTTCGTGTAAAATCAGTTGAAGTCTTTCCTCGCAGCGATCACCCAGTTCCAGCCTCTCTGCCGCCCTCCTGTGGTGACAGACCCTCACTGCAGTCCCTCTGAGGTGAAAAGTCATGCTGCACTTAGTCCTGTGTTTGTTGTTCCAACTCGTAGGAGCTGCTGTCGAGCTGGACTTTGAGGGTCTTGAAGTTGGGTCTGTCATCGGGGTTCATGCTCCAGCATTTCAGCATTACCTGATACAGGAAGTCTGGACAGTTGGCTGGAGCTGGCATCCTGTAGCCTTGCATCACCTGGTCATACACCTCCTGGTTACTGTAGGCTGCACAAAAGTCAAATAAAAGCTGATTAGGTAGAGAAGAGAGGTCACAAATACTGACATGGTGATTAGAAGTAAAGTGTTTTTTTACACTAAGATACTTTTTTTTTACTTATACTGTAATAAGGGGTGGAAAAATTTAGCATGATTTAAAAAAAAAATAAAAAATTATGACTCTATCACATGTTGATTGTATCATGATTTATTTTGTACCCGTGATTATCACTTATTGCAAATTGCTAACCAGAACCAAACTGACATCCATAAATATTTAGTAGCTTCTGTGCACTCTCTGTTTTCAGATTTCAGGCATTAAAAAAACTTCATTGTCATGTTTACAAACATCCAACATACAACAAAAATGTGCTGTTTTTGGTGAGAAACTTAATCGTGTAAAAAGTGCCTTCAGTGTAAGAAGGGCTTCCATAGCAGCAGCTCTCTTTACTTCAGTTATACCTCGTTGTAAAGGAGAAGATTGGGCTCTACCCAGTTTTTGATTTGATTCTTGTCTCTTGTATTGACATGCAGTATACAGAGAAAATGTGCAACTTTATGTGGATAATTTTTAAGGGTCAACATTTAAAGAGCCCATGTTTTGCCTTTTCCTTGCTTTTGATTGGTTGACCAGTCTGCTCTGTGGTGATTGGACAGTTTAGCACTGCTCAGCACTGCAATCTGTCTATGATAAACAGTTGGGTGACATCATACTGGTAGATCAGTTTTGGGGGCCAGGGGAACGAGTCATTTCAGGCATTTATTGGCCACCAGGGTGAAGGGGAGAAGTCCTGATGCTGTAGACTTTTTGTCTTGTGGATAAAATAATTCTGTTACTCCAAGGAGAGATGATCAACAAACTAAAGGACACATCAAACTAGGGCTGGACAATAAATCAATTAATTCAAATTATTTTCTGCAGAAGATTTAAAAATTGAAAAAGTACAATTATTGTTTTGATTTACTCCACTTATAAGTTGTTGCAATGTTTAACAATATAAATACTGAAAATTAGCATTTTTAATGACGGTAGGCCCTGTCACAGGACTTTTATAGGCTTGTTTTTGTTTTTTAAATGAGATTAAGTTTTGTTTCATGTTAATATTCTGTGAAAATAGCTAATCCTTCAGTGTTTATGTAAACAAATCTGCCTACGTTTGAACTACATAATCAACATTTTATGACACATACTTTAACCATAAGAGGGAAATTCTGTTTGGTTTGGGAATATATTTTGACAACATAAAGGCAAAACTTGATTCATGTCATTTTTGTGTCACTTGGAGTTTTTTTCTATTAAAATCGTTAATTGAGTGTTGTGAAAAAAAAAAAAAATCTGGGATTTTATTTTCAGGCCCTATTGCCCAGTCCTACATAAAACTAGAGAAAGTATATTATGGGCTCTCTAAGATTGGACTTTTTTTGTCAAAACAAAAAGTGGTTTAACTTTGATTTCTTCTCCACTGACCTGGGTAAGGAGTTCCTCCGTATGTTACGATCTCATAGAGTAAAACACCAAAAGACCAGACGTCTGATTTATTGGAGAACTTTCCGTGACTGATGGCTTCAGGGGCGCTCCACTTATAGGGGATCTTTTTGTCCTCTGTGATGTAGAACGGCTCCTGAAATACAAAATGACATTTACCTTCTTAATTTACTCAAATAATCAAACTCTCTTACTACCTCCTCGTGCCTTACCTTGATGACTCTGGCCAGCCCAAAGTCAGCCACCTTACACAAGTAGTTTTCTCCCACCAGGACGTTACGAGCTGCTAAATCTCTGTGGATGCTGTTCTGCTCCTCCAGGTACGACATCCCATCAGCCACCTGGGCACCCATGTCGATAAGGCAGGCGATGTCTTGGTAGTGACTCTCTGGGCCTGAAACAGAGACCAAAGACTATTCAGAAGGACTATCTTGTGGTCTGCAGGCATATTAATGTAAGTGGGTAAACAAATTTTACTGAACTTCAGAGCTGCTGGATACTTTTTAAACCAGTTAAAGCATTATTGATATAAACTGCATTGTTTTATCTTATATATAGTTACAAAATATTTCAATATTTCTTTAAAACTTCACACGTTTCACAGCCCTGAAAGGGTTCTGATTAGGGATGCACAATATTATTGGTTTGATATCAATATCAGCCGATATAAACCTGAGAAGTTAAGTACAGCTGATATGTCCCCCACACATATCGGCCATATATCGGCTAGAATATCAGCAAATTACACAAATGTACAATATTGATGCACCTTCTCATCACTGCATGGGTACATTTAAAAATCAAATGTTTCATTTTTGCAAGAGTTAAATGCTGTCATGAAAATATGCTGTAGCACTGAAAGGAACAAGTCCATTTTAGTTAAGTATACAGCTTGTGCTCTTGACCAGAAATATCAGTATCAGCGATAATGAATTAAAAAATATCAGCATATCAGAGATTGTCAGAAATCCAATGTCATGCATCCCTGGGGCAGCTCTTGTTAAAAATAAATAGCAGTGGTAACAGTTTCAATACGATGACAATAATGAAGTCCTTACACTTGGTTTTGTTTTTCTTTATTACCAAAATACAATTGGAAACTTGTGCTCTACACCGTCTAAATTGCACAAATATGTTGGTGATAGTGATGCAACAAATGGGAGAATCAGGACGAACTTCTTAAAGTGTCATTCTTCAAACATGACGATATTTTCTTTCATATTTGACCATAAAAAGGTCTGAGATTTTCTAATGTGACTTAAATCACCTTTCTTCTCCATTCTGATAAACTTCAGCAGGTCGTGTTGACCACGTCTGCATACCTAAATGCATTGAATTGGCGCCATGTGATTGGCTGATTAATTATTTGCTTTAACTGGAGTGTTCAGTGTTGTTAAAGTGGCCAGTGAGTCAACAGTATATGAAAATTAGAGCTGTATTGCAGGGTTCCTAAGACTCATTGATAGGGGTGTCCCAATCTGATATTGATATCGGATATCAGTCCGATATCAGCTAAAAAAACCAAATATCGGATTATATCGGCCTGCATCTAAAATCTCCGATATAAGCCGCCCATTATAATTAGTTTTAAATTTATTTAATTCGGTTGTAGAATATGCTTATGTTTAAGTTAAACACAGTGGTTATTTTGCAATTTAAAAATAACTGTTTTTGTTTTTATTGGATTTACTGAGGTGACTTTTCAGGAACTTCTAATTTATTATTATTTATTTTATTTATCTGTAGTATATTCTTATGTTAAAGGTTAAAATTTATTTAACCCATTGGTTCATAACAAATGGGTCAGTTTTTCTCATACCTACTATTGCTGACTACTGTTCTCTGTTTGAGTAATCTCACTTGATCAAGCCTTTTCTTACAGTCCATACTACAAATTAAGTAATAAAAGTATGTATGATTCCTGCTGATATCGTATCAGATCGATATCGGTATCGGCCAATACTCAAGGCTGTAATATCGGTATCGTATCGGAGGTGAAAAAGTTGTATTGGGACACCCCTTCTCATTAAATTTGTTTTATCTTTACTGTTTCTTCCTAACTTGAGGAAATCTTGGTTTGAAGCCCTTTAAAAAAATCACTAAATGATGAAGTGATCCATTCATTAGGTAACCTTTAGCCCTGTAACCCTGAGACCTTCGAGTGAAACTGTTATTCATTCTCATAGAGCGACAGAAGAGGAACCTCCTGGTTTACCCCTGAGGAAGTCGAGCAGGCTGCCTTTCTCCATCAGCTCGGTGATGATCCAGAACGGCGAGGAGGACGTGCAGATGGCAAACAGAGAGATAAGGTGACGATGGCGAAGGTTCTTTAGGATCTGGACTTCACGCTGAAACTCCCGGTGGTTTAACTCAGAGTCTAGAGAGAGAAAGTGGGATAATTCACAAATAAAAAAGATAGAAGAGGAACAGGGGACAAAAAGAGGAACAATGGGGGACAAAACAGAGAAGGAAACCCCCCCTGAAAACAGAGGAGGAAAAAGGTCTTCTGTTTAGAAATTAAAGGTAGATACAGACAATGATGGATATTTTTGCCTTTTATGGCAGCTTTACTGCAAGAATTCTTAATGGAAATGCTCAAATAATACAATTTCAGTGTGCAGAAATGAGATTTAATCATAGTAAAGTGTTATCATTAAAACATGTATGCATCCTAACACCAAACATGTTGACGTTGCCTTTAAGTGCAACCAGTTTTCACTTTAGCCGGATTATTTCTAACTTTCTGTTGCACGTAGAGCATTAATAAAGCATCATTATTACAAAAAATGAACATGGGCAGGACTTGTATACAAGTTTTATTTTCATATAGAGATGATGCAGAAATTGTAAAATTGTAACTAATACTTTGGTTTATTCCTCCTGACCCTTATTTCCGTTCTCATTCTAATTATATGTTGATTGTTTTGCACCAATTTACCAAGTCAAATGCGTTGTATGTGCAAATGTACTCAGCAATAAACACCAATTCAGATTCTGATTCATAGCTGAAAGAATAATCAAAACTTTAATTAAACCATTAAATGCAATCTCACTGACTAAACTCGGGTTACACAAAGCCCTTTATTGAGCAAAATAGGCATTCCTTATTTCTGTAATTCCTGCAAACTGTCTGCAAAACAGAAGAGGAAATACCATGTGTTTGTGGTATCTATCGCGTTCAAGAGAAACAGAAAGGCTGTTTTTTGATGTTGGGTCACTTTTCCACAGAAAATGTCTGTCACAGGATTCATAAGAAATATCTCTACCTACTTTTTGCCCAGCAGACCCAGCCTTCACGATCCTGTGAATCTGTGCATCATCCTTTTGGGAAAGTTTGATTCATTTAGGGTCGTTGTGAAAGCTCAAACAAACTCTGGTGCTGGGTCAGTCTGGGTGAACTAGAGTTTGTTTTGGTGTGAAAGGTGTCCAAACCAAGCAAGGACAAAACAGGGGAAGTGAAACAAAAGCAGTGAATTGCACTCATTGGATTATCCTGATTAATTATGTTCGCAAAATTGAACATTGTGACTGCACATAGCATGTTTTTTCTTATACTGTGCAGGCCTAGCTGTCATTATACATCCATCCTCACATATATTTTGCTTAAATAGGACTTTTTTTACTGCTCCCAGTTGAGTCAGAGCCATCCAGGTCTAAAATCACTTATCTTAACTCTTTGACTTCCAAACTAAGAAATACATTTGCAGCAGATTATTTGTTGGTAAAACTGTGTTCCCTCTTCTTCATTTAGCAACATTTCAGGTTTTATTTTTCAGATTACCCAATTGGGATGCAGATATGTTGGTCAACCTGCTGGTTGGCTTGCCTGTTTAAGGGTTATCCTGGGCGTGAATGGATTTTTCATTTCTGCGACAAAATTTTAGTTTTTTTGTATGAAAACGTCACAGAACGCAAAACTTAGATAATAGCTGTTGACCCAGTTTTCTGAAGAATCAGAGAACGTTTTTTATGATCAAATTTATTTCCTTCAACTAAATTCTAATTCTAAGAGGATCTGGAAATACAGTATGTAAATTTTTTCTTACGCCAATGTATACTCTTTCTGTTAGATTTCTGAGAAGCTATGCAGCAACGATTCACTTCCAATTTTTTTCTAGTTTTCAGACAAATTAATTCATGTACAGCAGCGCATCCCAGTGGACACATATTGGTGTAACAAACTCTATTCAGAGAGGTGAATAAGGAAAAACAGACCACGGTGGGCTTTCAAACTTTTAACACAGTGGTAATGCAGCAAAAAGTCAACTGCACGGTTACAATGCCAGTCAAGGGGTCAAACTTGTTCGATTTAGTCAAAATAGCTAATAGGAGTGGGCAGATTGGGAACTATCACCAGTTGGATGCTGCATATTTTTGTAGCCCACAGACACAGCTTTTATTATAAACACATACAGTATACGACTCGAGCCTAGTGGGACTCTGAAATGTAATTACAGCAACAGCATGAGTGCCTTTAAACTTCTGAGCGAAGACAAACAACAGTTGGGCTCAAAGCCAGCTGATGGCATAGATCATCGTCCATATTTGTTTTTCCTCTGATGTCGTGTTTGATCGTGCACGTTTCTGAGCATCATGACAGTTAAGTTGTTACTACAAATGGGAAGTTTGTGGTTTCACGGTCCTCCTGATTGTTTAGTGTAAATGTTTAGAAGGTTATAATCGACTGTCCTTGTGTCTGCGGTCTCCTACTTTGTAATTAGATTTTATGAACATTTAGTGTTCAGCCAGTTTGACTTAGTTTAAGTGAGCCGTGCCTACCCATATTCATAAAGTTGCTTAAGTTTTAGAATTTATTATGCTAGATGATTTAACTCTGATTATTTAAGTTTAAAAGACACATTCACTGTTCAGGGAGGAGTTTTAATTATTACTCCATAGTAACTGACTCAAAGAAAAGAGCTTATTGATCGACTAAAGTTTTATTCACTAAACTTCATGTTTCTGAACTGACTCACCGAAACCTGTCCTTATTTACCCTCTGCATGTTTTCACATGTTGACACAGACATGATCATACAACATTTTATAAAAACAGTGACAAAGAGATCAGCATTACATTTTCTTATACTTAAAGTAGAGCTGGAAAATCAATCCAACTTTAACTAAGATTACAATTACTGCCTTCCACAATTATGAAAATGGTGTTATTGAGAGTAGAACTAGTAATTGAGATGACATGTTGAACTTTTCTTATCCTTTTCTATTATTATTATTATCATTAATTTGAGGTAGGGCTGGAAAATATGACCTAAAAATAAAATCCCTGATTTTTTCCACAAAACTCTATTTACAATTTTAATCGATTTTTTTTTTCTCTCTCTCAAAAAAAAAATCACAAGTGTCACAAAAGTTACATGAATCAAGTTTTGCCTTTATGTTACCAAAATATGTTCCAAAACTAAACAGATTTTCCGTCTTACAGTTCAAATACCCGCTGTAATTTTGTCATAAAATGATAATTATGTAGTTTAAACTTAAGCAGACTTATCTACATGAGCACTAAAGGTTGAGCTGTTTTCACAGTATAGTTATATGGAACCATCTGATCAATATTTAATCTCATTTAAGAAACAAATAAAGGCCTAAACATCTGCCTGTGTAAAACCTGACAGGGCCTACCATCATAAAAACTGTACATTTTCAGTATTTATATTTCCAAACACTGCCACAACGTACAGTTAGAGTGAGTCACGAAAAAAACAATCTTGATTTGTAGTTTTTAAATCTTCTGCAGAAAATAATGTGAATTAACTGATATAATCGATGTATTTCCCAGCCTTATTTTGAGGTATTCTTATTTTTACATTTATATTTCTATGTACTTCCTGCTCAAAATGAAAGTGTCAAAAGCATATACATTCATTAAAGCATATGGTGCTTGTTTTAAAATCAGTAAGTAATCATGTTTCATAATCGTGATCTCTGTACACAGCAGTGATGAAACAATGCACTTTAATTCCAATCATAGCTTCACTGATTGACCTTTCACATAACTATGTCAGCACTGAGGTATATCAGTAAGAACATACAGTGACAAATGTCTGCAAATTCTCTTTACCTTTCATTTACCACACCTAGTTTCACTCAGACTCAGTCTACCGTGCTACAAACCAAACACGTTTCCATTTTAGGACTTCACAGTAAACAGGTCAGTGTTTCCTTTGTATTTAAATCGCCGCTCTGCTAACAGAGAATTAGGGCAGGAGTAGCAGAGAAACGTCTGAGTCAGGCTCTCCAAGATTTACAGGCATTTGGGAAATGAAAGGTCAGACTGAGCTGAGCTTTGCACGAACGCCGCAAGCAGAAGAAAACTGAACATTCGGACAGCTGCTGCGGTGCGTTCAGGTCCACACGGCCTCTGTCGTGTCGACAGCAGGGCAAGATGATTAATTAGCCGAGCAAGGGATGTGAGAATGTGCTTTTAGATTTTTGTAAGGTTTTCACGAAGGACTGCAGATTACTTTGAGCTCTCAGGTAGGGCTGGGTAATGTGTAAAGTTTTGAAGATACAACAATTAGTTGTCAAATGAGATCAAGCAAAGGCAAGACTCTACTGTTTATATTTTGGGAGTTATTTTGCATGAATGTAGTAAGGGTGTAATGATCCAACGATCTGTTGATCACAAGGAAACGATCACAGTTTCCTTCCAATTCCTCGTTCAGACGTTTCCAGAGCTCTCAAGTCTCAGAGTCTTCAGCGTGTGACACACGCATTTGAACCTTTTCGTTCTCTCACACGCCACACCTGGTATTTCTGGTATTAGTGTGAAAGCGGTATAAGATACGGTCGATCTGACAGCAAAGGATGCATACTGCACACACACGACTGGAGTGCCTAATCACATGAATACAGTAAGTTATCTCATCATTTGATTTTGTAGTGCACTGATTAATGAAAGTACGTATTGTACAAAAGGTAAACAGTGAGAGCTTATTCTTTTTCTTCCTCCACACCTACCATTAAACAGTGAAGCAAAGTCTAATCACACTGACATAAAAAAACTGTGGTCACCAGGCATCACATTAAAACAAAATCATCAATGTTGAGTTAGTTAAGTTAATAGTTCTACTTAGAACATAAGAAATGTTTGCTTTAATTAAAATCAAAATTGCACGTTTTTAGTTTGAAAGAGTATGGTCAAATGTTGAAGGTCAATAATAATAAAAATAAAATGATAATAAAATAATTTGTATTATTATTTTGCATCATTACTTGGTATAATAAACTAACATCACAAAGTAACAATGACACCCATTAGGTAATTGTGGTGGCAAAAAAAGCACCTGACTACTAATTAACCCCATTTTAATTTTAAAACACAATGAGATCATACAGATGGTTATAATCCTCTGTAAACTATCATACCCAAAGGTCAGCACATCGTTTCACATTTCAGTAATAAAACTGTCAAAACATCAAAATTGCTTTGTATTTCTTTCCTGCTTTAGGTGAAATGTAGTTGATTGTGTTAAATGTGTACATAACATCGTCTTAAACTGATCTAAGGCCCCTGAATTGAATCAAATCGTGGCAGACTTTGTGATATCTGCAAATATCGTATTGTTGTCCAAAGAATTGATATCGTATCATATCGTCATGAAACTTGTGATTTACACCCCTAGAATGTAGCAGTTTAGAAAGTAAAATGTGGGGCCTAGTGCTCAGTAAGGAGATAGTTTCCAGATGGAATTGGTACTTGAGTATTGAGGTACTCGAGTACTTGCCCAACTGAATGTATTTCTCAAAATAGATAAAAAGGTGAAAAAAAAATAAACAGGTAGAGCTACTGCTCCAGTGACCACAGCTTCACTATTGTTGGTAGTAATGAAAATGATCACTGAGTTTTTTTATTGTTTTTTTAAGGTGTTGCCTAAAATAACACTCCTTCTTCAAAATCAGGCATTTTTATCTCCAACAATTACAAAAAGGCCCATAAAAACCCTTTCCATTCTGTATCATGCTTATCTTGTATCAATTTGTTTTTTCTATTTTTAATCCAACACTGTGACAACAACTTATTTTTTTTTTACAGAAAACAAAGTCATATAATATGTATATGATTTTTTTAACCTCACTGCACAGCCCTACTTTGGACTGTTCAAATGATTATTAAGGTTGCATAAACACAACTCATGCCCTCTTGTAAGGGTGTATATCACCACCTCAACTTTTTAAAGAAATGCACTTTAAACAAAATATGATCTCAGTTCTGAGAAATCTAACTGCAGCACATAATTATAGCAATATCCTGGGATGTGAACACATATGTGAAGCTGTGAAGAAATCACAGGATGTGTGAAACAAGCTCATTCTTGCATTTAAATTTTCTCACAGCTTGCATTTTTCCCAGCATGCACGCAGAATGGACCAGACTGTAAACAAAGTCATACGTCTGCAGTAATGTGACCTTCCACGTCCTGGACGGTGTCGGAGTTAAATGAGAAACTGCTGAAATAAATTGCTATTGATTATTTTGTCCCCTCCAATAACTGAGCCACTTTAGAGACATTTCAAGTACAATAACTTGATCTAAAACTCTGCTGCTGATATGCTAGATAACTTCAGTAGAAGGCTGTGTAAACTTCCTGATGTTGTGACTGTTTTTATGCCTCTATACTGGAGACAGCTGATTTTTTGTGCTGATTATCAGTCTGGCTAATTCTCATGAGCCAAATATGTCAAAAAAGGCTTTAAAGGTTTTTCTTTTTCACAAATGTTTGCTGTCTTGAGGACTAACTGTTAAGATTTTGGAGATCGTAGGTCAGGAGTCTTAATTAAAATACAAAAACTTTCCTAAACAAAGGCCTGGAGCTTCATAATGTCTTCATAATGTCTGACTTATGATATTTATCAGTCAAATTTATTATACAAAAAGGCTTTTATATACAATATATTTTTTTAATCACATAGATATACAATTAGTATATATATTATATTACTACTTATTATATAAATAGTAATTCCGAATTGAGGTTTACATGGAAAACACGTGTATTTGCCTTTATTCAATTCCGCTTAAGGTCCAGGGGTTGGGAATGCTTCTAACCCTAACCCCCTAACCCTAACCCTAACCCTCTGTCAGGGAAACCTCGTCCAACTTGGATGCTCCAACTTTAAAAAGGTCTGCATTTTTATGCTTTCGTCCATCCACTCTTTTCTTTATTTCCAAATCTTCTAAGGCTCTAATTAAATAAACAGTCTCGACTTGAGTCCACATTTGCTTCAGGCAGCCACCCTGTTCCCAGTAGCGTGGAATATGTGCGTCATCGCGACAGGACAAGGGAACGAGCATGCGCAGAACGACTGTGATTAATTTAAAGCAGAATGAACGTATACATGACCGAGGAATTATTCAATTCGGATTTAAAATCAGAATAAACCAGCCACTTACTTCAGAACGAAGTTTAATTCGTAATGGACATTTTCATTCGGAATTAGGTGTTTACAAGGTCATTTTTAATCTTTTTAAAGAGGATTTAAGTTTTATTCTGAATTAAAGGGGAATTTAAAGGATAAGTTCGTTTTTTTGACACCTGGACCTTATTTTTAGGATTAAATACGCTCGTAGACTCACCCAGACAATTTTTGTGGAGCTCGGAGCCGTTTTCGAGCATTTTAGATCTATCCGACGGCGTTTTTTTCTCATGCCATAGTAGCAGACGGGGCCAGAAATCGAAGCCCCTAAATTAGACATTATCTGCTGCGAAACTCACTCCTCCTCTGTTCCCATTGCCGTGCAATGTCCACAACAACACCACCAGTTAGCCCCCATTCGTGGACTTGCAGTGGTTGCTTGTTCTCTGGCCAGCTGTCCGGCTCTTTCCCTCTGCATCCTTCTTTCAAATAGCTCCTCGTCAGTATATTCTGGCTCAAAACGATACAGGCATCCATTCATTATACTCAAAGTCGTCATCAGACACTTCTACATCGGATAAATATTCCGCCATGTTGCACAAAAATAGCCGTGTAGCCGTGTATCCTAGCAACAACAGCGGCTCTACTCAGCTGCGCTTTTGCGGTGCATGTCTATGACGTCACCAAAAGTTACTCATCCTTGTAAAGCCACGGATGACCATAACAACGAAGTTCATTACAATGAAGTTGAGCTGACATGATGATAACACTGGCCATTCATTTATAAAATGTAGCTGAAATAAGTGAGTTTCGCAGCAGATAATGTCTAATTTAGGGGCTTCGATTTCTGGCCCCGTCCGCTGCTATGGCCTGAGAGAAAACGCCGTTGGATGGATCTAAATTGCTCGAAAACGGCTCCGAGCTCCGCCAAAATTGTCTGGGTGAGTCTACGAGCGTATTTAATCCTAAAAATAAGGTCCAGGTGTCAAAAAACTGAACTTATCCTTTAAGCTCTCATGTAAACGTAGCCACTGTGCAGGCTGAGACATTGAGGCATCCTCAGAAACTGTCAGTGAGATGTAAAAGTGGAGGTTGGTGACTGAATTATGGTAACTAAACTAGAATGATCCTATTGGTCTAAAAAATATTGTTATCTGTAGTATTTTCTATCAGTTGCCAGGTTCTAATATTATTACCACTGCAGTAAATAAGTTAACATGTTCACCTGTTTCTCTGATGATGCTCTCCCGTAAACAAACCGCTCCAGAGTTTGATTAAGTTAGCCGAGACCACCTCCTCCAAGCAATCTTGGTGTTATCATGTTGTCCCAGAACAGGGTTTGATTGCTGTCTCCACAGATCTCCAAACAAACAGAACCAAAGGGGAAACCCCCTCCTGTGTCGTAACAACCTAAGAGTGAAAGACCCTAACGTTGATAGACTCACCGCTTTTGAGGACCTTGATGGCGACTTGAATGACGTTTTTCCAGCGTCCTCTGTAAACTTCAGAGAAATATCCACTGCCGAGCTCCTCCCCTAAGGTGAACTCTTCTTTAGGACGCTCCCATTCATCCACCGTGAAATGATTTAAGTCCTGAGTCTGAGGCTTTTTCTGGTGGACGGAGTAAACATGCACATTCTTTAGGTCTTAACACAAAACTCTGACCTCTTGTGTGTCTGCTGCTGCTGTTGTGTTTGTGGTATCATGCAGGAATAAATGTAAGATCTGTTTTTTATAAAGGAGAATGAAGATCTAACACCACAAAAACAGATGAAACACACTCAGTTTGTTTTTCACATCATTACTGAACGTCCACACTTCTTGTTTGTAACTCCACACAAGAGTAAGAGGAACCCCAGAATGAAGAAGCAGAGAAACAGATATGACACAGACTCGAGGTCTTACCCTCTTGCAGGGGCTTCCCAGTCGAACTACGGCATTGAGGTTGTGTACGCAGTAATGCTCCACCAGGTCGATCAGAGAGCTGAAGCTGTGGCTGGCATCCACATGGAAGTTACTGTCATCTGTTTGGATGATCTTAAAGTGCCTCACACGATTACCCGACCTCACTGCGGGAAGAGTTCATGTAAACAAAGTCAGAAACATGCAGAATATCAATAAAGATCCTCGCTCTGCTGGATTTCCCCTTTAAGTGAGCTGTTGTTGACTATTTATTGTCATGTTTTTGTGGTTTGAGATGTTGCAAACGCAGAAAGAGAGTAAAATTAAAGGTATTTTCACATCTAGAAAGGACTCTGGAGTGACTGACATCCCCTAATTCTGTTATACAAAATATTTTTTTTGGTTTTTAAACAAGTTGTATAAAGAAATATGAAGATGTGTAAAAGAGGTATATAGTGTTTGGTCTCAGGCTGGTGACATCACTTGTCATTATTAAACAAGTGTGTGAAGAATGAATATTAGCTCTTAAGTTCTAGGGATGCAGGATATTATTGTTACGATATCAGCCGTAAAAGTTAAACATCAGTATCGGCTGATGCTCGGCCGATATTCATAGCTGATATATCGGCCATATGTATCCAATAAATCAGCAAATTATGCTTCACCTTATCATGACTGCATGGCTATGTTAAAAAGTTAGGAGTTTTTCAAAAGTTAAAAGTTTTTCCTCTTTTACATCTGTTCTGACACAAATAGACTCACATTAAAAGTCAATTTTCATAAAGTAAAGACTCCCTGCTTTTGAGGAAATATTTGTATCAGTATGAGTTCAGAGGTAATGTCGTATCAGATATCAACAAAAATCCAATATTGTACATTCCTTATAGGTTCAGGAGATAGTTGACCGCCCAATCTAATAGGTCTTAAACATTGCAACGCTTCTTATGATCATTGCACATTACCTTTCCCTGTGCGGACTGCAACTAGTCTCTCCACTTTTAAATCTCTGCTTAAGACGCACTTCTTCACTTTGGCCTTTGGCAGAGTATAACCCCTTTTATTGAGTCTTTTATTTGGTATGCTTCTCTTTGTATTACTCTGTTTTTATTGTTTTTTATTGATTTTAATTGTTATTACTGCTTTTATTGTTTTTATTGTTTTCTATTTTACTGTAAAGCACTTTGGTAGGCCAATGGCTGTCTTAAATGTGCTATATAAATAAAGCTGACATTGACATTGCATCATCTTTCCCATTAATGTGTAAACTGTCTGCACAGATCTGAATTCATTGCAGATGGTCGAGCTTTGCAATCAGTGAGCACAAGCAACAAAATATCCGACAGTGTTCAGAAATTTATGCACAGTGTATTATATCCTGCACATGAAGTTGTGAATAATTGGTATTTATTTGCAAACTGCTTTTCATTCGGTTTGATTGGAGCCTAAGGTGGCTCTTGCACCTTACATGTTCACAGTTCAGACCAAAAACACTCTGGAGGCAAGGGACAATGACCCCTTTCAGTTACTTTACCAACTGCTTTAACCAGGGGCCGTGCCCCCAGGAAGCCAGCCTGCATCCCCCCAGCTACCAAACCAGCTTCCAAGTATGTTTTGATCAGGACTTGAACCGACCACCCTGCTACACAGCCCCCTGCTTGACTGGACTTGATTTTGCTCGGTTGTTTTCCTTTTCCATTAAGGATCGTACCTGGTACCCGGTACAGTTTTTTTAATCACCTCCAGCACCGCTGACCACGAAATGGCCAGGGTATCGATGATTCCCCAAACTTTCCTTTGTTTTAGGTCGTCTGTTGTTTTGCTGCTTGCAGCCGTCCTTGGAACAGTTTAATCTTCTCACTGTGACAAAAAGCCACACAGTGCCCCGCAGCTCTATCGCCTCAGTTTTGTCCTTTGTCATTAAAAGGATGCCTTGGTTGTTTTTGCACAACTACACCAAGACGACCCTGCCTACCTCAAAGAGGTACTGACATACTGTAGTGAAAAACAAAGCAGGTAGAACCCAAACCGTACAGGTCGGAGCCAAGTTGAGCCGATTTTACTAATGGAAAGTGCACTGTGGAAAAAAATACACAAGTGGAAATGCAGCATTGTTGTAAATTTACCCCTGAACTGAACTGAACTAATTTTTTTGTTTATGATTTATTTATAAATTTTCATGTACATTTTTAACACAAAAAACACAGTGGTCACAAGATACAGAATTCGACTGCACAATGTCTGATTTGAAAACATATTGTAACATAACACACTTTATATAGACAATGGCAAGGCAGTGAGAATGTTGAGTGGACATTGTTATGCAACCAGAACTAAAATAAAGGGATGAAAAAAAAAAAAAAAAAAAGAATGACCATAAGTGACATACTATGCGTCCCACATGCTATTGATATAAATGAATACGACTCAGTAGGTATGTGATTTTGGTAGACTTAAGTAGAGGGGGTTGCTCAGTCAGCAGGGTCAGCATCTAGTTGGAGAGATCTGACATGCTCTATAAAAGGTAACCAGACTCTGTTAAATCTTGTATTAAGGTTTTGGAGGGAGTATCTGATTCTTTCTACTTTCATAAATGATAAGACATCCTTTATCCATTTGGTATGAGAGGGTGGGTGGGGGCTTTTCCAATGCATTAAGATAGCACGCCTTGCTATCAAAGTGAGGAAGGCTATAAAGTCAGCGAAGTGAGAGGGCAGTGCCTGGTCAGTAGGCAAGACACCAAACAAGCCAACCAGTGGAGAGGGATGAATGGTAACAGATGTAATGGTCGAAAGTGAAACAAATACTGATTTCCAATACTGAAATATTGCTGGACAGGCCCAAAATATGTGTGCAAGACTAGCTGGTCCTGTATGGCATCTATTACAGTTAGGATCAATACCAGGATATATGCGAGCTTATTTACTTTTAGACCAATGGACTCTATGAACTACTTTGCATTGTAAAACCCTATGATGGGCACAAATAGAGGAAGAATGAACACGTTTCTGAGCTGACTGCCAAACCGCAGTACTTATATCCATGTTGAGATCCTCAGACCAAGTTATTTACAGCCCATCAGAAACCAGAGGTTTGCACTCAAAAAGGATATTATACAGTTTTGAGATTGCTCCCTTGTGAACAGGATTAATACTTAAAATAGTGTCAATCAAAGTATTTGGAGGGACAGCAGGGAAACCAGGGAAATTGTTTCGGACAAAGTTTCGAGCTTGCAAATACTTGAAGAAAAAAGTTCTTGGCAGGTTAAATGCATGAGCTAGTTGATCAAATGAAGAAAAGATTCCATTTATGTAAAGATGCTTAACAGAGACAAGCCCATTGTCTTCCCAAAATGCAAACACCTGATCCGAAGTAGAAGGAGAAAACAAAGGGTTGGCATGCAAGGGGGTTAAGAGTTGTACTGCTTGAAGTCCAAAGTGGCGCCTAAACTGAGTCCAGATCTTGAGACTGTTTTTCACAATACAAACTGAACTAAGTTGACCAAACTTAATATGTGAAAACACCCAAAAAAAAAAAAAAAAAAAAAAGAAGTTAAATTTGATTTTTAAGTCATTTCAGACTGTCACTTAATCCCCTTTCATCACCCTAAATATGCCCTCATTTCAAAAACAATTGTTAGAGATGGGGCAGGTGTGAAAATATAAGTGTTGGCTGGGATTAGATTAAGTTTGCATTGCCAGAGGTGCTGGTTTGGCGTAGTGGTAAGCACCCAGGCACAACCTATGTAAATGCTTCTGCTGGCCCGGGCTCGAACCCAGCCTGTGGCCAGTTGGAAGAGTGTCCTCCCCCTACTCTCTCTCACCCCCTTTACAAGTCTATCCACTGTCTCTCTCTCTCTCTCTCTCTCAGGCTAGAAATGCCCAAAAAACGATCTTAAAAAAAAATAGTTTGCATTGCCAAATGTTTAAACCCTGAACTTCTTGTTTGCCATGTTGGTTATAAAAACTGCACACAGCTAACTGTTCGTCTGCCTCTGAAGGTGAAGACTTTTAACTACACACTCCAGCCTAGTTTACAGCTGATATTCCTTCACTGTGCAGCCTAAAAACAGAAATTATAAACTTTTTAACATGTGTACAGTGAACTGAAGGTGGGCCCGTACTCCTTTTAATTGATGAAACCCTTCATTTATTTTAACCTACTCTAACTGTATGTCTCTGTAAGTGTATTGAGCCCCATCCCTCCTCCCTGTCTTACCTGACAGAACATATCCGATGTTTTCCTTTTCACTGTTTCTGATCAGAAAAGCTCCCTGATCGTTTTCTGGAGCCATCAGATGACCCTGTGCCTCGAAGCGGTTCATGGTACCAAAATACCATCTGGAACGAGACAGAAGTGAAATAAAAGAAAAGAAGGGAATGAGGAAGTGATGACATGGTGTCTGAGTTAATGATAGAAGGATCTAGACTTTTATTCATGTTTTTAAACCTGTACATGGAAGATCTCCTTTGCACAACAACTCATAGCTTGCCACATAATTATACTGACATTTTGTTACTCACATTTAACCCTAAATTAGCACTTTGACTTTTATTACACAGTTAGTAGTTTGATATTAAAGGAGTAGATTTGGAGCAGTATGATACCAGATTTTCCCTCAGGATTAAAACAGTTCTATCTCATCTTAATCCCACACAACAGATTTTAATCCTCCGTGTATTTATGCATGTAAAACTTTAAATAGCTTGTAAAAAAATGAAGTACATAATTTAGAAAATGCAGTCAATGTCCTGATGGTCATACCCTTGACTCATAAAGTTTGCTCAGAAGCGGACGCTGCAATATCAGATATAGAAGTCAGTGTCTGAACAGCAGTGAGCAAGTTTTTATGGTTGTATGGCTGATAAAATGTATTTTACAGCCGTCTCATGTGAGCCAACAACAGCTGAGCAACTACAGCTGATCTTTTGTCAAACTTTAATAAGGGTGAGTTGTTCATTTTGATGTTAATACACGTTATGGAGAATCATTGAAGTAATTGAGGGGAATTTCATTTATGTTTCATTGGTGTTTTTTAAGAACAGGTTTTATTCAGGGTCTGTGTCCTCAACTGCATGTTTTTACCCTGCAGATGCTCATATCCACAGAAAACCAGTGTAGGCAGTCTTGAGCAAATTAAACATTTCCTAAGTGACAGCTTAGTTCAACTTTTGGAGCGGTGACACTAAAAAGTGTGGCACTGCTGCCCCTCATTGACAAATCAACTTGGACCACAGCTTGTCTTTTCTCACCACACAAAGTGCTTTTACAACCCAGGTGTTGTGTTTCTATGTCAGTTTTTCATCAGTATTAGCAAACACAGGGTGTTGGTTTGGCAGAGCAGTAAGCAAAAAAGGCACGACCTATGTACATGCCTCTTCTCGCCCAGGTTCGAATCTGGCCTGTTGTCAGAGTGTTCCTCTCTCTCACAAGCCTATCCACTGTCACTCTCTCTCACCTGTCAATAAAGGCACAAAATGCCCCAAAAAATAATCTTTAAAAAAAACAAACACCTGTGCAGCTTCACTCAGTCAGCAGTAGGAAAACTTGGGCTCAAGGCACCTTTATTTTCATCTGCTGTAAGGAGCAGGACATGATTTACTCACTTTATATTCTTTTTGGGGTGATAAATATAAGAAAATATGATGTTCAGAGTGCTAAGGATTGTCTAGAGAGGAGTAAAATTAAACTTTTTTAATGGTAGCAATGTGAAGAGCTGTTAAAAAGCACTGGCTGTGGACACAGGCACTCATTTTTAACAGAAACAACATAATGATACCTAGACTGCAATTATAAGGTAAAAACTAGGGCTGGGCAATATATCAATTAAATTGATTAATTTGAATTATTTTCTGAGATTTAAAAAAAATTACAAATCAAGATTTTTTTCTCAATTACTCCAATTGTACGTGGTGACACTGTTTGGAAATATAAATGCTGAAAATTTAAAGCTTTCATGATGGAGGACCCTGTCAGGTTTTGCACAAGCACATGTTCAGGCTTTTATTTGTTTTTTAAATGAGATTAAATATTGATTAGACAGTTCCATGTTAATAAACATGTATTTATGACATGCACTTTGACTATAAGAGGGCAATTCTGTTTAGTTTTGAGACAAATTTTGACAACATAAAGGAAGAACTTGATAAATGTAATTTTTGTTTCACTTGGATTTTTTTAAAATATTCTTTTATTATTTTTTTTGAGAGGGAAAAAAATCAGTTAAAATTATAAATCAAGTGTTGTGGGAAATAATCTGGGAATTTATTCCAAGGCCATTTTGCATAGCCTTAGTAAAAACTGCTGTAAAAATAATGAACGTTATCTCTATTTTGTCCTTTTTTTTGTTTCATATTTTGTGGGAGATTTGTGCAAATTTTGCATGCATATCAATCGATCAGTCAAACTTTATATATTTTGCATATTCCATACAAATTAAACTGTAGTTCAAAGTGCTTCACAGAAAGGCAGAAAAGTGATCAACTGAAGATTAGAAGTAACAATGATATAAAATCATGGATTTTTGCAGTTACTCAGCAAATAAACACTCAGCAGAGGCTTATTTACTAGGTACTATTTAACTGTAATAATAATAATGGTACGGAGGATGTCAAGATGGATTTAGAGACTAAAATTGATATTAAAATGCAATGCAAATAAATTGGAAATTCCCAATGACATATATTGAAACATTTACATATTACATTTGAAAACAAATGGAGAAAAAACATTTATATATATATTTACTGAGGTTTAATAAAAGCAACCTCAGTCTTTTAAGACATAAATTTACAAAAAGCTGCAACTCAGATCGAATTTTGCAGCTTCTTTGGAGTAAAAAACAACGCAGAAATGTCCTCATAATCAACATTCTCCTGTTGAAATTCATTCTCAAGACACATTTAAGTGACTTGCGTGCTAAGGTGATATAACCATCACACATTCACACAGAGCTATTGATATGATGAGGGTCTTCTCCTTCCTTTCTCCACCTAAATGTTCATACACGTCTTTGTTAAATTTTCATCATAAAGGGACGTGAAACCCTGCCCGTAATGTATTTTTTTCATGTTTGTCCCACTGTGGTGATGCAAACTGGGGCATAAACTGACCACCAGCCTCACCACTTCTGTTTTTGTCATTTATTTCTTCAGCAGAACAGGAAGTGTGATAAGTTTGGTTCTCCCCACATGTCAACAGCTGATATTAATTCAAGTGTCTTGCTTTATGACACTATGATGATTTTGTGGGGCTTTTTGTGATTGTTGCGGCAAAAAAGTTAAATCATGTGTTTTATTTTTTAAAGGGTTGCTGCAAAAGTTGTAATGTTTTGAAACTTTTTTTCAACAACATTAAAACAGCAAATCAATCCCTGTCCTGGAGGGACTGGTTAGATTTATATACATTAAAGCTATTATTGATAGTGGAGAAAAAGTGGATAGACTTGGAAAGGGGGTGAGAGAGGCTGGTGGGGAATGGGCCCCATGGCAGCACCAGATGAGAGCATTTGTACATGATAAACCTGCACCCCTGCCTCCTGAATGACACTCTGGCATAATCAAGCCCCTAAAGTTGTCCTGCTCGAGCTGAGCTCCCACACTGACATCTCCAGGTCTGATAAAAACGATGAGCCGGGAGGGAAAATGGTGAATCTTTCCAGGTGTTTGTCTTGAAGGTCCCATGTCTTGCAAAATCATTTTTCTCTGCTTAAGAAGGGGCACCTTTTACTAAACTCTATTAACAGAGAAATGCTGTATGCCTCTTATAACGCTCCATTTTTAACTTCCTGAAGTTTGCTTTCTAATTGTTATACAGCCTCCACCTACATGAATGTTTACACCAGTGTTAATTTTGACAGCCCTTTTTAATTTAGTAAATTAATTTAGTTTAGTTTTAGTCTTTTGTCTAAAATATCTCTTAGTTTTAGTCATAATTAAGTCATCTAAGTTGTTTTAATTTTAGTCTAGTTTCAGTTGATGAAATTTCACAACATTTTAGTCGATGAAATCTACTGTAAATTTAGTCAACTAAAATATGAAGTGTAAAGGGTAAGGCATTTTTTATGTTTCCTTGAATTTCTGAAGTCATGTTTTACACTTGGATAAAATGAAACATCTAATAACCCTTTATTGAATGCTAGTAAAGACTGAATGTATAAATGAACAGAAACAAATTGAACCTTTGTGTGAAATGCAGTCACCTTTATTTAGGCTACCTGGCAGAGCATCTCAGTTACAATACCAGAACTGACAACAAACAGTGAACCTGCTCTACATGAATATATCAATTCATAAAGAGAGGAGCTCTGATTGGATCGCTCCACAACTTATCCCACCACCACCAAGCTAAGGCAGCTGTGATTGGATGTCCCTCTTAAGTCATCCAACCTTTCCACACAACCAAAGTAGCTGTGATTGGATATATTCCTAACTTGTCCCTACTTTCTACATGAGCAAATTAGGTCTGATTGGATTAAGTCTGTCCTTATCGGTCATCTGAACTCGTTCTCCTTAAACTGGAGATATACTTGCTGTTAACTACATGGATGCATGATGGCGGCTAGCATGCATCCACATTTTTTTGTTTTTTAGACACATTTTTACTCTTAATTTATATTTTATCAGTCCATCTACCCTTTTTATTGTATGTATGTATCTTTATTTCCTGTGAGAGAAGCTGACCACCACTGTTAAATTTCCTTTGAGATCAGTAGGTTGGCTCGGTACATCGTCCAGAATTAACACAATGCAGACACGAGCTGCAGCAAGCACGCCACCTGTAGGATGAGTTTAGAGGCATGAATAATAATAATGAGGCTGAACAGACACAAACATGACAGTTCATCCAGCTGATGACGGATAAATTCTCTCTTAGAAGTTGGGAAAAATAAAGTAAGTAAGGTGTTTGAATTCAACTGGCGACTGTGTACATTGGTGTCTTGAAGTTAACAACATGGTTGACTTTGTCTGTTGATATTTTGTGTTAACTTGCTTTCTCTGGTTGAATTTGCCCAAGAATAAGCTACAAGCTATAAGTTTTCTTTGATACAAAGATTAAGTAAGTGAGGCATTAAAGGGAACACCCTCTGCAATTTCTGGTGCTTTGACTACGACATCTTTCAGCGGCAGTTAGTTTGATTGGTAGTTTGTGACCACAAAAACTCAAAAAATTATGAACAGATTTTGACTTTTTAAGACTTTTTGACTTTTTAAGGGAAAGTTGGTCACATCACAAGGTGGAAGTAATTCAATTGTAGTGGTGATCCTAATCCAGATGCACATACAGGATTTTTTACTAATATTTGTCATAACAATAGAGCAATTTTTTCAGATTTTCACTAATAACTCTGCTAACTAGAAAGCACTTCCACCAAGGTAGCTCACATATTGCTGTTACATCTATAAGCAATAGTTCCATGATAAAGTTACCATCATAATATGATTCATGACCCTGAAAACCTACACCTAGCACTCAGAATCATGTTGATATCATTATTAGTTAGACAGTTACTGAGCAAAACGATAGTTCGCTGATGGCGGTTATCTGGATCACCACCAAAATTCCCAACATCTCCTGAAAGTTTCAGCAAAATCTGTCCAGTAGTTTTTGCGTAATCTTGCTAACAAACAAACAAACATATGCTGGCACAAACATAACCCTGGCGGAGGTAATAGTGTCAGAAATGCCTTCACAAAGGTTTATACCCTCAGCTGAAGCCTCTGTCGTAGAGACAGTTTTAAATCACTGCTATAAATCACTTTTATCGACAAACGAATCATGAGTAACTCAAGCTGATGTAGCCAAATCAAACAGTTCAACCTTTAAGAAGTAATTTATAAACATCATAATAAACTCTTTCTCCATTATAGATTAAACACTTAGTGATGTGGTGCAGAGGGTGAATAATATATACCTCAGTGTTTGACCCTTGATCCTCACTTAGAAAGGTGTTTGCAGGAGAATATTTTGATTGTTTTTGACAGAATTCAGTCTTATGGAAAACTTTTTATTGACTTTATATTTGCCAGTGGTTTTATTTTTACAGTCAAACTGTTTTTCATACCCCTATTGGTCCATACTTACTTATTTCCTACTATTTTCAGTACATGAGTTGATTTAAACTTCGTCTGTCATGCATGTCCTTGCATGTGTGAAGCCATTTAAATTGCTGATTTGTAAAGTGCTATAAAAGCACAATAGCCATTATGTTGTAAAAGTGACATTTTCATGAGACGGGGTAAATAGTTCCCTGTTCAGAGCCCAGAGGTTATAATGTGGCTTTAGCCTCTGAGCAATTCCTCAGATACGATCATGAACAACTAGAATGTTGTCAGATCTGATTTTTTCAGAGATTTGACGTATAAATCAGGAGTAAAAATTAATTAAGGTGACAGTGCCTGTATTTTTGTTGCTGTGGCATCAGACAGGTTTTGGTATCATTTACTTTTAACTCCATTCATATCAGAGTTTGTATTATTGTGACAACAGTTTGAGATATGCAGAACTGTGCAAAAGTTTAGACAGGTGTACATAATGCTTTAAAAAGGAGCTTTCAGAATCATTACAAACCCAGCTTCCAGTGAATTTGGGACATTGTGTAACCAGTATTCAGTTGATTGCACTACAAAGACAACAAAAGATGAAGCTTAGAGCCCTGGTGCCACGTTGTTAATTGTCCATGCAGGCAACAGAAAAAAGGTCCCGGTCTATTTCGTCTGGCATGGTAAAAACAGACCATGTTGGAGAGCCTTAGGGATTAATTTACCGTGACCTTTTAAACTGTGCTCAACCGTGACATTGTATAATCGTGCAAGTGTACCCAGAAGGATTGATGCTGGTCTGAGGGTAGGGGTGTCATAGCAAATAGTGATTTGATTTAGATTCCTCTTCATAGCATTCTGGCTTCATTACACCTGCCTTAAAGGGATATGCCAACTTTTTTTTGTTTTTGTCTTGCTTCACTCCAGAGTCCATGACAAGCAGATAGACACCATTCTTTCGACTTAACTTTTCAGCAACTCTCAATAGTCCTGTGTGCTTGTTGTGAATCATTTTTGTACAGCGTTATGTTATGTTATCTTCTACTATCATTGTATTATCTATCTCAACAAAACTAAGCCTCTGTTTAGGAGTAGAAGAAGATAATACAATGATAGTAGAAGATAACATAACATAAGGGGTAAAAAAAAAAGTCACAACAAGCACACAGGACCATTTAGAGTTGCTGAAGAGTTTATCTGATGACTGTGGGCAGAGACAGGCTAACACTACCCATTGACTCCCAGTGTTTGAGCAAAGCTAACCAGTGGTGGGCGAGCTCTGCCCGTCTCTTCCTTGTTACTGCACATACAGTCTAAAGAATGGAGTCTACCTGCTTGTCATGGACTCAGGAGTGAGACAGGACACGGAAACAACAAAAATGGTTATCAGTTTTTCGGACTCAAAAAACACTACAAATTAGCATATTTTCTTTGGATCGTTTCACATTCACATGGCAGTATTTCGAAGTGGACCGAGTTCAAACCAAAGGGCCAGAGCTCGCCACATGTCACTGCAACACAAACTCCGTGCATGAAGAGGGAAGGCTTTTAGTGCTTGCTGTTGGACCAGATAGCATGGAAGCTTATTTCATCGTAACACCTGTAGAGGCACTCACTGAGAACCTGTCAGTGATGTGGAAATGGCAGACAACAGTTTTTAAAATGATAAATTCTTCTTCTTGTGTGATTCAGTGATGGTTATTAAGTTTGTTTTCAGCCTGGTTGTTGTAATGCAGCTATAATCACTATTGCTGCTAATTTAACTACTACAGCAGTGTGATGAATTAACTCGTCACCCAGAATGTGTTGGTTCCTCCCGCAAGGAGGTTATGTTTCTGCCGGCTTATGTTTGTTTGCTTGTCAGTTTGTTTTTGTTAGCAAGATAACACAAAAACTACTGGACATATTTTGCTGAAATGTTCAGGAGATGTTGGTAATGCCCAGCTTGAAAATGATTAGATTTTAGTGGTGATCCAGATAACCGTCATTCGTGAACAATCGTTTTTGCTCAATAACTGTCTAACTAATAATGATTCTAACATGATTCTGAGTGCTAGGTGTTGGTTTTCAGGGTCATGAATCATATTTTGATGGTAACTTTATCATGGAACTATTGCTTATGGATGTAACAGCAATATGTGAGCTACCTTGGTGGAGGTTTGCGCTCACCGAGTGCTTACTTGTTAGTTAGTTAGTTAGTTAGTTTGTTATCAGTCTGGTTGCCTGGTTGCGGTAGTGCAGTTATAATCACACAGCTGCTAATTTAACTACTGCAGCAGTGTAATGAATTAACTTGTGACCCAGTTTGTTTCTTCACTGCAAATGAACTGCTCCAGGGGTGGTTGGGAGGGGGCTGAGACCACCTCTTTAAGGTGAGCTTGGCATGGCTGACTGTGCTGAAACAGGAATCAATTGCTGCATTTATGTATATATACAAATGGGCCAATCAGAACAACCTTAAACCTTTACACAGCACTGACTACATCCTGTATCACCATTCCAGCAGAATGTAAATATATATAGAAAGTGTTCCCTCACTCACGGTTGCATCTGCAGGGACTCCGCTCTGGTCAGGTAGTTCATGGGTACGATCCCGGTGTCGATCACTCGCCCATTCCTGTCGATCATCCTAGCGGTCCACCAGTCCCCGTTCTTGTTTATCACGCTGAACAGATCCCCCTCCTGAAACGACAGCTCCTCATGGTGACGGGACTCGAACGACCACAGAGCCGTGTAGATGGAGCCACTCTCCGCCGCCCTGTCCTGCTGAGGCGCCGGCACAGGAGTCAGTGACCTCTCGTCGAAGCTTCCTCCATCACTCACACTTACCCCCCCATTCCCAGCCACACTCCCCCCTGCTCCACCACCACCACCACCACCTCCTCCTCCTGATTCGGTCTTCTTGTCACCCAAAATCCTGTCCCACAGCGACTCCAGGCATGGGCACGCTCTCCTCAGACACTCACCCATAGATGACCATGAAGGGAGCCGTGTGTGCGAGCAGAGGCAGCCTGTCACACCTGTCGGACAGGTAGGGAGGAGGGAGTGCTGGGAATCCTTGGTATGTATCCACAAAGGCGCAGTGTTGCTCCTCAGTGAGTTCAGAGTGAGTCTGCTGCGCTGAAACACTGACAGTAACTTCCTCTTGACTCACAGTAATAACAGTCAATGGTAAGCCCGCCCCCCCGAGGGCCAGGGTGTGATAAAGTCACTCGAGTTAAACAACAAACCAGACAAGCTCACCCATGATCTGATGTTTGTCTCTGTAGGATTCATTTTCTTCAGGAGTTTTTAGTACTTTTATTTTTTTTTTTTTATTGAGATTTTCAACAAACAATAATTGCACTGGTGAATTTTTATGTAGGGAACATTATATACATTAAACACAAAAGACATTTAAAACATAAAAAAGACAAGAAATAATAAATAAATAAAATAAATAAATTAAAATAATAATAGATTGAAAATAATAGCTTGAATAATAATAATAAAAATAAAGAAAGAAAGGAAAAAATATATATATATACATTTATATACATGATCTATTACAGAAAAAAAAACTGTACAACAGTCTTTAAGACTCTGATATTCACACACGTACCCCAAATCCTGCCACCTGCACCAGTAGTAGGAAGACATAATAAATAAGTGTGCAAATATTGATCAATATTCAGAGTTTTTAGTACATTTTAGGGACAGTTTAGCCATCCTTTAGACTAGGGGAGTCTGAAGACAAATACAGCCCAGGGTGTATTTTCAGTCAGCTCTCAACAAACTCAAAAAGGTTAAAAACCTATGGCTGGGAAATATATCCATTAAATCGAGTAATTTGCTTTCTGAAAATTAAAAATATTGATTTTTTTTTCTCAATTTACTCCAATCCTAAGTTGTTGCAATGTTTAGCACATTTAGGCTTTTATTTGTTACTTAAATGAGATTAAATATTGATCAGATGTTTCCATGTTACTATGAAAATAACTCATCCTTCAGTGTTTGCGGTATGTAGATAGGCCTCCCTACTTTTGAACAACATAATCAACATTTTATGACAAAATTACAGCATGCATTTTAACTATAACAGGGAAAGTCTGTGAAGTTTGATTACCAAGAGGGCCACATTGATTTTTTTCAGTGCCTGAGGGCTGCACTGTTACATATTGTCAGGCACTCCAAATGAGGAAAAAAAATATAAAATTAACAAAAAATAGCAAATTTAAAGCTTCAGAAAAGGATTATACCAACATTAATATATTTATACTTAATTTAATGAGTAAGACACAAAACTAAAGACAAGCTTCTTTTAAATTTAATAAAAGAATAATTCCTACCAGTTTATGAAGCACAAATATGTTACCTATGCCATTGTTTCCAAATATAGTTCTAACTAATACTACATATTATATTTTCATGCCTCATGAAAGATATTTAGAGATACAATCATAGCAAAGTAAGTTATTTAATGACTAAAAAACACATGTACCAGCAATCTAAGGTTAATAAAAATATTTTATAATATCCTAATCGGTGCATTGTGTAGTACTGGTCACTTGTGATTAATAATATTTAGCAGTAGTTGTTATATTTTCTTCAATTTGCCAGCTGCCTACTCCTGATCCAGACTGTTATCAGAGCAAAGGTCAAGAGCCAGCACCTGTGATGGTTTGGATGTGTTAGTGCCCATGCCATGGGTAACTTGCCGATCTGTGACTGCACAAATTAATGCTGAAAGGTACACTCTTTCTCTTTTTTAGTTTGATACTTAAACTGAACTGCATTGTTTTTTCAGCCACGAGTTTGATGAGTTCGTCATGTTTAGAAACTTAAAGATAAAGACATACTACCTGAGGTGCTGATCTGACTTCAATGTGTGTCTTAAAGTACAAGAACAAAACTTCAGTGTGTTTTTTGTCTCAGTTGGAGGACCTGTTGTGCTGGAAACTAGATCTCTAAAGTTCTATAATCAAATATTTGTGTGCTTAAAAATCAGCAGGTAAAATACCTTTACCTGTTCACAGCCAATCCTTCCAGTCAGGAAGTTATTCTCTCACACCTTCACCTGAACTTATTCACCTTTAAACAACAACAGAAAGGTCTACTGAGCATTTAGCTACTTCTGTAAAATCAGTCACTGCTCATACAGACTGAATAAGATTCAACTTCAGTCATTAACTCATTCCCACGTCCTGAGGGCCAAATTATAATGAATTGTTGGATAAATTAGATTAAGAGTCAGTTAAGTAAAGCTTCAATCATAGTAAGCAATACAACAAGGATTATACCAACATTTAGATGTTTCAACTGGTATGCAAAAGAAGCAAGTTTAATTGTATTTGTGTGCATGACACTAAATTAAAGCTAATTAAAGCAATTTTTCTAATGTAGATACCCCTCCAAGGAGGTTATTTTTTTGCAGGTGTAAGTTTGTCTGTTTGTTTGTTAGCAAGATTGCGAAAAACTACTGGACATATTTTGCTGAAATGTTCAGGAGATGTTGGTAATGGCCCAACTTAAAAATGATTAGATTTTGGTGATCCAGATCACTGCCATTAGCCAACTATCGTTTTGCTCAATAACTGTCGAACTAATAATGATATCAACATGATTCTGAGTGCTAGGTGTGGGTTTTCAGGGTCATGAATCATATTATGATGGTAACTTTATCATGGAACTATTGCTTATAGATGTAACAGCAGTATGTGAGCTACCTTGGAGGAGGTTTGCGCTCTCCAAGTGCTTTCTAGTTAGCAGAGTTATTAGTGAAAATCTGAAAAATTGCTCTATTGTTATGACAAATGTTAGTAAAAAATCCTGTATGTGCATCTGGATTAGGATCACCACTACAACTGAATTACTTCCACCTTGTGATGTGACCAACTTTGTTACCTCCGCCTGTTTATCTGTCCGTTAGCTAGATAACTCAAAAAGTTACGAATTGGTTTTGATAAAATTTTCGAGGAATGTTGGTCCTGGCACAAGGAAGAAATTAGCAGATTTTTGTGGTGATCTGAACCTGGATGTGGATCCAGGAATGTTTTTAAGGATTTGTTAACACCCCATGCGATAGGACAGTAAGTGTCGGGCATGCCTTGCATGAGGGTTACGTTCTCAGAGCACTTCTTGTTTATATTAGAAAATGGCTAGAAGGTCACACCGAGTGAGGAGGAGGGCCAGGGTTGCCAGTTGGCCACCCCATGTTACCTCCGCCAAGGACGTTATTTTTGTTTGCTTGTTAGCAAGATTACACAAAAAAAGTAGTGGACCAAGTTTGCTGAAGTTGATCATGGCCCAACTTAAAAATGGTTATATTTTGGTGGTAAGTCTGTGCCTATGTACGCCAAGTCCAAGAGCAACTCTCTTGATAATCAAAACACAATGTTGGCATTGCTCTCTGCTTTTGACAAGGTTGTTGATTTATCCGTGGTGATTTTCCAAAGCGGTGGTCACTATTGTTGAGTTCAAAGAGATTATTTCATCACGTCATATTTTCTTAACACTGCTTTGGCATCATTATCATCCAAAACACATTCACATCCCTTAATGATTAGACGCAGACAGGGAGATTGGCAAGGGAAATATTTGCCAACAAAACATTTTTGCCCCTAAACTTCTCAGCTATGTAGATTAAGACAAGGTGCTGCAGTAGTTTGGCTTCCAGGAAAGATGTTCTGTGTTTACATGGGTAGATTAAGGCAAGAGATTGCTGTTATTTAAAAAAAAAAAAAAAAAGAAAGAAATTCTCCCATGCATTCCTAAAATGTTGGGCTAACAAGTGTTTTAGTCAGAGTGACCTTTACCTCTAAAATCTATAGAGAATTTGTGCTAAGTTTGACAAAAAAAAACATGTAACATGTTAATGTGTGTAGTCAGAGCAAGGAATGAACAGCCTAATGAACTAAAAACTTTGACCTGTGACCTTGAACATCTTATCAGTTCATCCTCCAGTCGGAGTTGAAAAATGTGCAACCTCTAGAAAAAATCTCTCTGTTCTTCTCTGAATATGTTGCTTGCATGGAGCATAAGTATAGCAAGCAGGGTGTCAGTAGTTGATAAACTAACAAGAAAACAACAGGCCACAAAAGACTTTTCTACCATTAGAGCTGTATGGTCTATTCTGACTTCACTAAAACTATTTTGAACAAACTACCTGCTCTTTCACCTCTCTGGTAAACCCAACTGCATTCATTCAGTGTTCTTGTTGGAATAAATGAGCAGGCTCTATGTTTTAATGATGCATTAATGAGTCATTTCCAAGTCAAGACATGTAACTTATAATCAAACTGTTGCCATAATACTATACCTTAAGTCAGACAGTATGCAGTCAACTTAATAGGTCAAATTGTAAACACACAATAAAACAAGGCATGGCTAACAGTTGTCTAACATAAAGCAGACACAGTTTAGCATGCAAGCATGGTATGGAAACTGTTTTGATTTAGTAATGTCTCTTTCTCACAGCTCATTACCCGACATAAGAAAATCTGACAAGTCAACTTATCCCTCTTTACCATGTGTCAGATGAAGGTGGAATGAATGCGTTACTCTGCTGAAATTCATCCCATATGATTCTCTGCTGCTGTGATCACTCAAAAGTCAATCAGCTTGGCCCCATCACAGGGAGACGAAGTGACTGCAAATAATTATTAGCATTTGTTTAGTCCTGCTAGAGCATCACACAGGTAGACCAAGACATTATGGATTCAAATACATGATGCACTAATTTAAACAATGTTTGATCCCAAATATCAAACCAAGCAGAAACCCCCAAAGCTGAAACATGAAACTATTTGAGAAGCACAAAAGACTGCTGTTCCTCGAGTCTGTCTTCAAAAGCAAAGGACCCTTTCAATATTATAAGTTCACATTGATGAGCTGGCCCAAAGTTTATTTATTTATTTAGGGGACAGTATGAAGCAAGGGAATGTTGCCGCAACACTACAAGCATTTATTGCCTGAGCTAATTTGCAATGCTGGTCCCTAGTTCTGCCTATAAAGACATAAAAAAACAATAAATACTGCATGAAAAACGACAACTAACAAACTCAACAATCACTAGTTCAGTTCATATAACTTGAAAGTATAAAGACAACGTAGGCTGTGCCATGTAGTTAAGTCATACATAAACAAAGGTGAAAAGTGAGTTATTCTAAATGTTTTAGATATAGCGTTCAATCTACTAAATTCACTGTTTTTATGGCTTGTTTCCACCTAAAATTCATTAAATAATGTGGCGTTGTTTGCACCATCTGCAGCAATACATAGACCTAACTTTGGTCCTGGTTCTTTCTGTACAGATGTAGAGCTTGCTATTGTTACTGTAGCTAATGTTAAGGCTTATGCCACATAACTCAAACAACCCAACCTTCTCCAAGTCCTAAACAATCTAAGTGATGTATCTTGGTTTTTTTTTGTATTCGGTATGAGTCAGTGACATGCTTAACCTTGCAGTGCAGCTGGATCCATATGATTCAGTGTCTGTAATTAGACAGATTCATCTTGCAAACTCCAATCTACAACAATTATGAGCAGCCCAAAGCAGCACCGGCCCAAGCAGGAAGAAATGGAAGCTACAAGTAAGACAATGGCAGGAAGTTTTATCAAATCTGGACCACATTTCTTTGTTTAATTAAACAAATAACGGCACTACAAACCTCACTATAGAAAGGATATTTTCACCTCCACTTCTGACATTATTTGTCGGGAGTTTGATTTACGAAGTGGCTCATGTTTTGGCCTTTAAATCACGGCAGTAGAGCCTGGCTACTACATTATCTGATACATTATACCCCAATCACCTGCTAGATGTGCTCTGAAAGGCTCTACTTTTTCCAAACACTTCAATGGGCTCTTTCCCAGGAGGACAAGTGAAACTTACTGAATGGTCCATGTGGTGGGTCAGGTTATGACATACTATACTATAAAACAGATAAAAAATATTGCAAAAAATGGAAGTTGTCCTAATACCCTGTTTGAAGTTTAGACCAGGTCTGTCCGAATGAAATTGACCAAGGGCCGTGTATGGAAAAACACAAAAATGACAAGCAATTTTTATATATATTTTTTTGTACTGGCATCTTTTTTGGGTTGGCATTCCTTGCCTCCGGATCTTCCGGTATTTGCTGACCTGAAATAAAAGTTGTTCATCAGGCCAGTGGTTTAGAAAAATTTCCAGAATTGTATGCAGAGTTGAGTTGGCCTACATTCACCCCTTTTTGCCTTGAGCTTTTTTAAATTCTACATATTGAACTCCTTTTTCTGTAAAACTTGCCAACATTTCCATGTTTTATATCATTCCTACTCCCACCCTGTCTGACTCTGAGGTTGTAAATTGAGCAGCCTTTTGCCAGTGACTGTGGAGCTGCCTGACAAGCCACAGCTAAACATACAAATGATATTCTGGATTTGAAGGCTTGAGATTAAGAGATGTTTAATTGTTATTAGAAAGGCTTTATAGATCCTGAAAGAAATTAATTATTGTATGTCCTCTTCTTCAGGGTGCACGATGCCTATAGGTATCAAACATAACTAACACACATTACGCACATGAAACAGTGCAGAACTACATAAAAAAGACTGCCTCACTAATAGACAGCAGTGAGGTCTGATTCAAACATCATTGTCATCTGTGGTCCCATAAACATGAAACAAGGCTTGAAGATTTGCTTTTCTCTCTTGTCCCTTTGGCAAATGCATTACAACACTAAATCTGTCTTTTAAAAAAAGTAGAAACAGAAGCAGAAAAACATCACATCTTGAAAAGCCATCTCATACCAACGGCAAAGTCATACATGGAAAATTTAGAATACAGTTTCCCAAGATTTTCCAAGGCAGTATTTTACTCCACGTATTATTAATCACTCTACATTAAAAAACATCCTTGACGGGGGAGCCAGGAGATGTTGTGAAAGAGCAGGCCCCGCTCTTGTCAGGCTGATTGGATGGGGCCCAGAGCTCCGAATGGAAAAGTCCACATCACAACAGGAGCAGCCTGGCTGGATGGCTGAGGAAAGGAGACTGCTATATAAATGGAGGCTTGTTGGTGAGCCAAAGCAGCACAACAGAATAAATACGCAATTTGTCATTGTGAGTTTTTATGATGAGACTGATAGACTAAATACAAAAAAAGATGCACTGAGGGTATTAATACAGTCATTTAAGTTAACCTAAAAAACTAGATTGACCATTCAATTCAGGTCACTTGTCCATCAGGGAAAAATCCCATGGAAAGTGTTTGGGTATGGGCAGAACCTTTTAAGAGTAAATCCAGCATTCTGTCAATCACATTCAATTATGGGCCAGTCAGATAATGTAGTAGGTGTGCGCTACTGCCAAGAGATAAAGACATGAGCCAATTCGTAGAACAAACTCCCACAAAACAAAAGCAGAGATATCCTTTCTATCGAGAAATGCTTTATTTATTTTCCGAAAATGTGTACTCACTGCAGCTCCAATGTAAGAGGCATATCTAGGCATGTCTTAGCAGCCACAGTAAACATAAGAGCACAGCGCTGGAAAGCTGACATCACATTCATTCCTTGACAGAGGTCTGGTCAGACACAGCTCATGAGGATTTACCTTAAAACAGCCTGTTCTGTGCAGGGCTGAAACAGAAGGGTGTGTAGGCTTGCCAAATCCAGAGGACTTTTAGACCAAAAACCTTAAAAATATTTTTTGTTGATATTTGGGTCCAATAAAGCACAGGATGGCAACACATACAGATGCAGTGCTTGAGGCTCTCACTTCATTTAATTTCATTTGCACATCTTGAATGTCTTCTGGTCTGTTTGTCTCTATTTATCTGAAGATATTTTCTATTTCTTACTCTCCATATATTTATATTTTTATATTGTATATTTTATTTTATCGCACACTGGTATTTGTTAGCAGAAATTGCTTACAAATAACAGAAAATTGTTAAATATATATGCAGCTTTAGTTGGAAAAAAAAATGACAGCTGCTAAAAATTTAGACTGTAACCTCAGCAACATTCAGTACTGGGGTGTATATTTCTCCATTAGATTTAATCATAAAGATGGAGTAATTGAAGAAGTTTTGTCCTTCTCTCGCCCTTTAAATATGCCAGACTCATATGTATTAGTTGATATCTTTGACAGAGCAAATGTTCATCGATTCTGAAGCTAAATTCATAAACCTCTTCAAATCATTGATCAAGAATACAGGTCAGTATGTGTTGATCAGGCTGGTCACTGAGTGCTGAAGCTTTCGTGGTTTTTCTTTTGGTAACTCACTGCAGCAGATGTGTGAGGATGAGGTCACTCACGTGCTGCCTGAAAGACTTACAACTCTGATGCCGAGTCCTCTCACATGCACACAGAGCAGCTGAGGGAGGAGGGGGACTAAGAGGGAGACTAAAATATGCTGCACTGAGAAAAAGCAGAGGATGAATTTGGTCATTAATTTGTCCTGCTTTATGAAAGATCAGTCTCAGAGATTTTAGCAGAAGAAGAACAATTTACATAAAACTTTTCAGTCAAGTTTTGACATTTGTCAGTCAAGTTGAGATTTAACAAGTTACTGCCAGGAAGAATCAAAATGCTTGATCCTGAATCCACAGAGCTCAGCAATTCCAGTATCTATCCATGAACCTGTGCGGAGGATTTGGTCACAAACATCCATTCTAGAACGTTTAATCTTCTTTTTTAAATGATAAATGAAAAAAATATTTCCTCTCTATTTTCAATCTCATGCCTGACCATAATATTCTCCCACAAAGTCTTAGATGTGACCTGTGGTGTAAAAGAGCATTGAGAAGTCAGCAAACTACAAAAGACCTGTATAAGCTCATGTCTATTTACCAGTTACCTTTATAGAGACACACAGCAAGTCTAATTATCTGTGGTAGTAACTTCAACCCTTGGTCAACCTTTCCTTTTGATGCAGACAGCAAATCAGGGCCAAAATTTTGAGAATATGTTAAAATAAGTTTGATCAAAAGTTTGAAAAAAAAGAAAAAAAAAAAGGAAGTGTCAGAAAATTACATTGCATTTTACCATTCTGATAAACTTTTTGACTTTGTCTCAGTTCTATTATCAAGTTTTGGCTGATAATAGAGTGTTTAATGTAAAAGGAATCCTTTTATTTTTTTCTTTCTAATACCTTACTGTGATGCTCTTCTCTAAAGCTGCATTCACACACTGATGTTTTGGCCAACTTTTGCAATTGCAGAGGAAAACATCAAGCCCCATTGAGCTTAGTCAGGCCCCCAAGAACTAAGCTAAACGTCAGTTGGACAGCACTGAGGTTCGTTAGGGTTGTCAATTTTTTTTAATCAACCCCCTTCTAAATGTCAGGAAGAGTTGACATCTGTTTACCTTTGCAACCCTCAGTTACGGCTGCGTTCATCCTCTGTTGCCTCTGCCTTCCTCCTCAGGCATGGACTTCTGCTGTACGACTTGAGGTGCCATTTTTGGGACAGTCAAAATACTGAGAACAGCTGCTGCTGCACAAGGTGAAATGGCATATAGGTCTGCTTTATATGGTGTTCATGTGTGACGTTGAAATGTTTGTCCAGCACCATTAGGCCAAAGCTCCGTGAAGTTGAGCATGCTATCCATGCATTACATCTACATTAGGAACATTTGAAATCCATCTACAGTTAGTCTGGGGCCGCCGGGACATGCCATACTCCACCAGTACAACTTTGCACTCCGCTTTACATACACCAACCTGTGTTGAAAATAGCGGTATAGACCCAGGAACATACTTTCACCAAAATTTCAATGATTTCGCAACATTGGTCAACGTCATCTACTACACGTTGATGTCTGAATGAACCTTATGAGCCAGACATGAAGTAAAACTTTCAGAGTAAGCATATTAATGAGATGAATCAAGATGAGTCCAAGATACTATATTTAAAGACAGACTGGCAGTGAATAAGTGAGTGAGTGTGAAATTAACTGGGACAAATGCATTGAGGGCTTATTTTTCTAAGACTTTCTACCCGACTGTTGGTCTGACTGCCAATATTACATCTGTTTCTGAACACAGCAGTGAGAATGGAAAATCCCCTGGCAGGGAGAATCTCTGTCACACACACTCGGAGACACAAACACACACAAGCAAGGACTTAAAATCTACAGCTCTTTCCGGACTTTATCAGCATCATCTCTTATATAACAAATTCTAACTCTGACCCTATGCTCCCTGAGGCTTGCCCCTTAGTACCACTTGATTTAACCCAGACTTTGTTTCCCACCACATGCCACGCTCCTTCCTTCACCAGAAACTCCAACACTTCATGCCACAGTTGAGGGTTTTTTAAAAGTGATCGACGTACAAGGGCTGGTTCTAGTTTTGAAGCTGGAGTCTAGACTTTGTTTCTAATCTTTCACATTTCTCTCAGTTTTGTAGTTACCATTTCAAACTGGGTTTAGACAGGAGAGGAGTTTTCACAGCAGGTGGAAGAAGACGAGAAGAAGAAATGAGTTGAAAAGCCCCGTAAAGTCTCCCCGCAGACTGAAAACTCATGTCCACACTTTTGTGGAAAACTTTCCTCTTTTAGACAGGAGGTGAAAAATCTACCGCTGAAAAAGTCGGGGAAGCTTTTGACCTCGAGGCTTTCTTTTCCTTCTCCCTTCAAAATACCTTCTGTTTTGACGCCGTCACTTTTTCCGTGCTGCTTTCTGCTCCAGTTTTCCATGTGGAGATCTGTTTAGACAATGAAATATAACAGAGCAGCGTGATGAATGGATTCTGAAGGACTCCTGCAAAACTACAGACAACCTTCTCTTCAGTTCAGCATGACCTCATCATTTATGACATAGGAACTCAGCTGAGAGCAGTTTTTCGGATTAAAAATAGCTCCCCATGATTATTGTACCTCAAGGGTCAGATAATGTGTTGATATGTTTTCTATAAAGATTCCCAGTCATCCAGGTCAATAGACGTCAAAAGCAAATGTACTCACTATTTCATCATACACATCTTTTACATATCATCACCAATATTCATTCGTTTTTCAGCTTCAAGGCTATTTTAACATTTTCAATCACTTTCCAAAAAAACTGTAAGATGGTTCTAGTGCTCCCAGAGTTGCACACTTAAAGACATTAATAACATCGTGAGGAATAAAGTATTTGCAGACACAAAAAGTAAAGTAAAGGAAGTAGTTATATGGTGAATGAAAAACAGATTGGGTCAAATCTGTTCCTCAACCTCTGCACACCTGGTCCAATTCTGTATAGCAGGCGCTTGTAAGTCTTAAAATTGAAAAATTGTCCATTTGAGAGTGTGACTCATTGAGCAAACTAGAAGTTCTCCAAGAGAACAAACCTCCGCCAAGACATTGCAACACTGTCAGGTGAATTATTGTCAAAAATGTGAAAAACTGCCCTTTCACACACTGTTAATAAGTCTTGAAAAATAATTCCTGGATCCACATCCATATTCAATCACCAAAATCAAATCATTTCTCCCTTGTGCCATGACCAGAATTTCCAAAAGAAATCTCATAAAAATCTGTTGAGATATTATTGAGTTATTAGCAGGAATGTGGAAAACTGCCTTATCTCATTATTTTAACAAATCATTTTAAAAATTCCATTGAGCTGCTTCTGTATTTTGGATCACCACCAAAATCAAATCACTTCTTCCTGTGCTATGACCAGCATTCCTTGAAAATGTTATCCTATTAACAAACAAACCAAACACTGACGAAAACATAACCTCCCTGGCGGATGGAAAAAACTCCTCTTTGAGGCAAAAACTGCAGTGGTGGCAGACTTTTCAGACAGCTGCATGTTTCCTTATAGAAAATCATATAAGACATGCAATCCACGCATTTAACTTTTGTTAGTCTGTGATAACAAGTCCTTTTTCCAAGATCCCGGCATTGTGAAAAGAGAAAAAAAACAAATATAGAAAGGGGCTTAACTTATCTCACAAGTTAGGGTAATGGCAGCAGAACAGGTTGTAGTTTGGCCTGTCAGAGACAGTGCATTCACATGCAGGATTAAAGAGGTTTTATTGGATAATTGATGACTGGTACAGTATATTCGCAAAAGCTTAATTAAAAAAAAAGAAGTTTTCACATTCTTAGTACCATCTCCTTTCTAACTCCATCTGAGACGCTATGTTGGAGGTCCAGTCACTGAAAGGCCCCTCTTTCCACTATGTGCTCAGTCAGTTCTGATTGGTTGACTGGTCTACTCTAAGGTAATTGGCCAGTTCAGCACCTTTTTCAACAGCTCTGCATTCTTTCTAAAGTATGTGCTTACACGCTAATCAATGGGTGTAAACTACTGACATACAAAATGTTAGGAAATCTGGGTAGGTCCTGTTGCTGCAAGACTTTGTTGTGTTGTGTTTTTAAGCACTCTATCATGCAGAAGAGACATGTAAAACACACTTTTTAAAGTCAATGGTTGCATTGGAGCTCAAATAGTGAATTTATCTTTATATTTGATATAGTACACCTGTAGGTGTGAGCATATGCATGAATGGTTGTCTTTTCCTGTATGTAAGCCCTGTGATTGGCTGAAAAAACATACAGGGTGTATCTTGCCTTTTGCCCAGTGTCAGGATAGGCTCCAGACCCCTGGGCCCCCCGCAAAAGGAATAAGTTGCATTAGTAATTGGTGGATAAATGGATACTTTCAGTGGTTTCTACAGTTACTTAAAATTCCAGTTTGCGTCAAAGCATTTTTTTTTTCTTTTGTAACTGTGTGTAAACATACTGAGTTACCAGCCTTATTGGTTCTATTTTCGAGATCATCAGAAAATTATCCTGGTGTCTTAAACAATGTTTAACCATATTACATCATAATTTGTTTCATAATTATTACAATGTGTTAATTCAATTTTCAGTTACATAGTCATTTTTTTTTCTTACCTTCAAGGTGCCTCAACTCACCTCACTCATTCATCCATCACACATCATGAGTTTTACAGCTTTTGTGTCCTTCTCCAGTCCTCCTCCTCTGAAAATAAAAATGTGTTCACTGTGCTGCTAACACAGCCAGTTTTCCACACTGTATTGGTAAAGGGAGACAAAGAATTGCACAGTGGGATGCACTGGCATAAACAGTACAGACATTCTAACTGAATTTATGTCGTCTTTACCTCATATACACTCACATGCTACATGGTCAGCACTGAGCGAGTTAACAGCTAAAACTCCAATTAAGGATTTTAGTGAAATATTCACACTTTCCAGCTCATCAAAGTCCTCTCTGGAATGAGGGGTTGGTTAGGCTAACTACAGGGGTGTTAGAAATGTTAAGTTTAGAGTAGAATGTGTGGAGTTTAAGCAAACACATTTTTAAAAATGTAAGAGAACTGTAAAAAATGAACTAAAATGAGTAAATTAACTCACATTTTAAAAACACAAGGGTCTTTTTATCTGCTTGGTGGTTTGCCACATAAACTGTTACCTCAGAAATGCGCTGCACTTATATAGAAGAGGTGCCAAGTCAAAGAATAGACTGGGGTTGTCCCTCCTCACTTCATTTTGTAGGTTTAATTTTTGTGTTTTGGCATTTTTTACACTATAGTTGGCAGCAATGCCCTATCATCATCCTTTCAAGATAAAGAGGTAAGAATGATGAGCATGACAACAACAAGGGGTGACTGCAGACCTGTCGGCAATGAAAACAGAGATTAGCATAGATACTGCCTGCTGTAGTAGCAGTTTTATCAGAACTTGACACATTTCTTCATTAAAAGATAACAAAGAACACCAAAAGCATTCTCAATGAAAAAAAAGATTTTTGGTTTTCTCCCAACAGGTTTTGCAGAGGGTTTGATTTACAAACTTACTCATGCTATGAACTTTACCCTTTGGCAGCAATACCCACCTACTGCTGCCAAGGACTGGACAATTGTTCGATCACATTCTGTACATTTGTTTTAAAAAATTCTGCTTCCCCCAGATATTTTTCTAGGTGCTGTTACCAGATGGCCTGGTGAAATATATCCTACAGTGGAAGTACTGAACAGTCTATCTGGCATGTCAGATCAGGGAAGTACCGGTGGATGACTCTGATGTGGATGGTGATTATATCTAAATTTTAGAAATTAACCCTTTGCTAAGCCCATCCCACATACGGCTGCTGTCCAATCCTATGTTAGCAACTGTAACTACGCAAGAGAGGCCTGTCAAGCTTTCGGCAGAAAACAATATGTATAAGCGGTGTGCATACGGGACTAGCAAGTCCGACTGTCGATAATCCGTCGATATGTCGATGTTTTTTGCCTTCCCCAAGCTCAAGACACAGGAAGACACATGCCGGGTGTGGATAAAGCACAAGAACACCTTTGTTGTTCTAAAGTAAGGTGCTAACTAATGTTTGCTAACCATAGCTCTGCGTGTTAGGTAAGATAACATTAGCAAACAAAGATATATCAAAAGTAGGTTACTTCCGTTAAACCTGAGCCACTGGGTAAAATTTGAGTAAAAGAAATACTAGTAACAGATAGAGACAAGTTCTGACATACTGATATCCTTTAGCATTTTGTTAACGGACGCCATAGAAAGGGGCAAACACAACGACAATGAACGCTAACTTAACAATAATTTAAACTTAAATAATATATATCGACTTACCCTGCTGTAACAAGAACACTGATGCTCTTGTATGTGATTATTTTGAACGTGGAGTGTCCAACACATGGGGTGCTTGACAAGATCTGTGCGGTTTCCCCTCTACTTTAACGTCATCATCATTTCAACTCCGACAACATTTAATTTGGTGAATGTATCTCTCAAAAACATATTGGAGACCTTACTGTCTGCGTCTTTCTGCTATTTCTGAAGAATTTGTCCAGAAATTTGCAGATATTTCCTTAGGAATATCACTCACCTGTATCGCTAAAAACTCCATATTTCTCACTCTAGGAGGGAAGCTTGACAGGCATAACTTGTTTTTTTACTGTCCTAAGAGTCACCCCTTATTTCACTTGTACTTAAAAATGTAGTCTTCATGATAGTTTAATCTGGTATAATGACTACTGTAACAGGCAAAAAAAAATAGTCCCAACCTCAGCATTCAGTGTCACAGTGACCTTGTGCCTCCAATTGTATTCAATTTATCCAAAATTCATAGCAGACCTCTGGAAAAGTTAGAAAAAAATCTCTCAAATATTTCATGTGATATCTGGTTCACAAGTAATGATTGAGTATGAGGAACAATTAGCTTGACCTATGACCTATCCCATTCAAAATCGAACTAATTTATCCAAAAGTCAGGGTAGATATAAGTAAAAATGTCAAAGAGAGTAACTCAAAGTAATCTTGATGTGTCACATTCACAAGACTGACCCGGGACAGACAGATGGACAGACGACCAGAAGTCATTACCCCTGTGGTTTTGGCTTTGCTGATGCAAAGACATACAATTATATTTTATCACTTCTTATAAACTCCAATCATTCTGTCATTTTTGTTTCATGCTGTCACGCCAACACATTGTAAAATCTGCTTTGTATCACCTCTAAAGCTACGCTACCGATGAGATAATTTCTTCTTTTTTTGCAGCTCTTTCATGTTTTTCTCATGCTGCTATATTTTCCAGGGTGCTTGCGAAAGATTTCTTGAACATCAGATAACTCTTAAAGTCAACACATTTGTTGAAGTGATATCTACATGTTCTGGAGCCAAACCTGTGTCAGGAATAGTCTTTACAGAGCCAATCAGAAACACATGTTCTGATGCAGAGCTAATAGCCAAAGTGCAGGTAGAAATTATATACTCATGATCTGTCTGAAATAAAAGAAAACATTCTTTTTCCATTATTATAGAAAACTCTTGTCTTTTCTTTCAAAACAGAGTGTCTCTCTCTTCTTCAATAATCCTCCTACAGCTGGTTAGGACATCACATACCTCAGTTTAACAACAATTTTGTACCAAAAATTGAGTTTATAGCTCAGTAAATCAGCAGAAAATTCAGGGTGTAGACTTTCCAGTATTTCCAGACTAAGGAGTTTCACTTGTCTGTCTCTCATGAAGGGAGCTTCTGTTGCTTTTTGGAGGGCTTTTGTTGGACCACACCTGGAGACACAGATTTCTCATCTTTAATGGGTTTTGAGGCAGGCATGGCTTCATACCAGACAGGAATTAAAGTCTGCCGTGCATGATGGCATCTTGTTGAATTATAAT